>CANTUR010000856.1:705000-1305000 GCA_947683625.1 Mallotus nudiflorus
GATTTACTTATTCAGCACATTGTAGCACACTTTTCAATATAATGATGGCCGAATTAACTTAAGCCCAAAACATAAAAGTTGTAGTCCTTGTTGTTATCTTTCAGCAGCATCTTGAATCACTTCATTTGGATCTATATTGAGTGAGATACAGCCCATTTACTGATGTATATTCAGTCTGCCCAGTATTATTCACGATCTGCTAATATTTCATATTTTTAGCTCAGGTATAAAGCCGAATTAACTCTGGATATCTTCACCAAAGTTGTAGATCTCTTTCTTAGCTTTCAACATCTTCTTGAATCATCTCAATCAGAGTTTTGTAGAGTTATTTATGGCTAAAATACTGAAGTATGCTACACAAAATATGAATTTATGCTAATTGCTCTTTTCTTGAATGAACGTTGCCTTATTAGCATGAACAAATCTTGAAATATTCCTCTTTGGAGCTAGGATCACATCATATATATTAGTTGATTTTAATTATGGGGATATAAAAATGATTTATGTTAATTAATTTAGTATTTATGAAGTTTTGAATAATTAATTTTAGGTACTTTAAGTATTATGTATATTTTGTTAATTATGTTAATTAATCATTTTGGGTGAAATTTGAGTTAGTTTGTGCTAGTTGTTTAAGTTAGAAATTTTAGTGTTAATAATAGTTTTTAGTAAATTTATATAATTTTTGAGAAATTATTATTATTATGTAAATATTGGAATTTTGGGTTAATTGTGTATTTTTATTGAAATTATAGTTAAATATTATGTTTTAAATGATTTTAGAATTTTTTAGGGTATTAAAATAATTTTTATAAATTATTTACTATTTTTGTGATTAAATGGGGTTTTAACTAATTTTATAATATATTTAAACTAATTGAATATTTAAATGTGAATTTGACTATTTTATGTTGAATAATTGAAAAATTGGATTTTTATATAATTATATAAATTATTTGAGATTTTTATTAACTATTGTGAAAAATATTTATATTTAGTGTTTTGATATTTAAATAAATTATATTGTGATTTATTATTGATTTTATGGATTTTTTAGTGATTTTAAATAAATTTTATCGCGGTGTATGAACCTCGGTTGGGAATTGTGTAGTTCGAGTTCTCAACCCAAAGTGTTGAGCTATTGTAAAGTTTAGAAGTGTGTTTGTTTGCTTGATTGACTCTACTTCTATAGAGGGATGTCCATTTTACATAGGAGATTCTATCAAATTTTTGGTAGATTTCTCGTAAAATGTGACTTCAGGTTAATCCTAAGTTTTGAATTCTGGATTCGAGTCGAGTCTTCCTTGTAAATTCTAGAAGTTAGGGTTTCTACTTTCTAATATATATTTTTTATTTTCTGTCTTTTAGCCGCTCCTCCGGTCACGTCTACTAATCGAGGTTAGACACGACGTAGCAGATGAGCGCCTTTATCTTGTAAGTTAATATTCGATTTACATATCGGGCTTTTAAATTAAATACATAAAGTTCTGATGAATTTAAATTTATGAGAATTCAAGTCAGTATTCTTTATATGATATTGCATGGTTTAATTTTTTAGTTGTTTAATTTTATTTTTATTTATTGTAATTTTCCTTATTTTATTTATTTTCATTTATTTTAAATAAACTACAGTAGAATGGGCTATCTGATGGGTTTTATCAGGATCGTGTGCGCACCGGTAAAATATTTGATTATATTGATTATATTACTGGGGCCAAAGGTTTGGTGATGCTTTATTCTCAGATACCGCCAGTAAAGTTGAATTATATTTATTAAATCACTGGGGCCAATGGTTTGGTGATACTTTGCTCTCAAACACCGCCAGTGATATTAGATTAAGTGATGTTACTGCAGCTGTGCATCCTGATGATGCTTTGCTCTTAGGATTCGATAGTCTTGAACATAAGTGAGCCGAATGACTGTTAGAATCGAGGAGGGGTTCTACCTAGTTTTTAAAGTGTTAAATATTATTTTATGGAATTATTGTTAAATGAGTATTTTAGTAAATTATTAATTATGAAGAGTATATTTTATATATACGTATATTTATGTATATAAATATTTGGGAAGATTTTTATTATTATTTGTCATGACTCGAACCCGAGGGCACGTGACCGGCACTAGGGAATGGGTAGGCATAAGGCCCCCGAAACCCGTAGTAAGCCTAAAGGAAAAGAAAATAAAACCATTCATATTTTAAACTTCAATTAAAAAAAATAGAAAATATTATCAAACTGATTTTTCTCAAATTACACAAATTCAACTGCTTAAATAATTATGTGTTTCAATATCTCATATTATAAATTGAATTTAAATCTTATACATGAGTGTGTTTCGTACAAATAAACTACATAATTATGCTTAAACCATCCAAATTCTTAGTACATATACTACTGTAGCAGCCTAGATTAACACACAGTACAGCTTACAATGACCTACATAAAATAGCCGATGAAGAAGAAACCCGGCGTGGAGGTAGTCTGAGGTCGAACTCCTAAGCTCCTGAAAAAAATAAATTGAGGGGAATCAGACCTCACTGAGTAAGTTAATAAAAAGAGCTGTACGGTTTGAAAACCTTTGAAAACTATATATGTTTATAGTGAAAATAATTTATAATGTATAAGTATAGTTTTTGAAAAATCTCGGTAGAACCCTAAACCTAAAAATCTAAATGGCCAACTGGGCCCACTTATTCCAACTAAACTACCGATCCCCGAGAGCAAAGGCATCAACAGAGGCACCAAGCCGTAGTCATTCACTTAATCCAAATATATGGCACTGGCGGTCCTCGAGAGCAAAGGCATCGACTGAGGCACCCATCCCAATCCATTATTAACCTTACAATCACTGGTGGTCCCCGAGAGCAAAGGCTTCCATAGAGGCACCCGTCCCAGTTTAACATTCATCAATCATACATATATCGGATCCATCTCTCAATCTCTACCATGTGCACATAGTCCTGGTGAAGCCCACCAGGTAGCCCGTTCTACCAAAATTTCTCAAAATCGATTTTAAATAAATAAACTGCGTTTAAAGCTTAAATAACAGCATTAAATTAAATAAATCATATAATCAATGTTAAAATATAAGTGCACGCATTTGTTAATTAAAACACATGCACAAATCATTCTATTGACTTACAGGATGAATGCGAAGGCTGACGACCACGCGTCTGCCTCGGTCTCACAGCTTCTGCTCCGATATGCTCTAAAAGAAAAAATAATGAATCGACTTTTAGAATATGACTATGGAATCAGAACCAAAAATTAACAAAATAATGAAATTCCAGACTAACTCGAGGAAAACCAAACAAAAACTAGATAGACAGGACATAACCTAACTAACGGTAGAAATTTTACGAATATCACGTTTTACGAGAAAATCTTCCAAAATTTCGACAGAGTCTCCTCTATAAAACGGACATCTCTCTACCAAAGGTAGAGCCAGACCTGCATAGAAATGCACTTCTAATAACCACAAACACCCACACTCGAGTCGAGCTCCCAAAACTACAATTTGCCCCGACCGAGATCACAACTAAAAAAAAATACCGAGAATTAAAAACATTTATTTCTCAAACATATATTTCCCATACACATATACTAAAAATAAATAAAATTATATAAAATCTCAATTATTCAAAATTAAACAATTAAATTTGCATTCCATCATCAAATTATAAATATAATTATAACCCAAATTAAAACCATTGTAATGTATTATATATATATATATATATATATATATATATATATATATATATGTATAATTTGAAATTTAATATTTAAAATTTACACTACTTAAATAAAAATACCAATTAATTTATAAAAATTGTCTAAACCCTTTAAATATTAATAAAACTAATTAAAATATATATTTTACCATATTTAGTGTAAAATTACATTTTTATCCCCCTAAAATACATACATTACATAATGTGCTATTAATACTAAAAATAATTCCTTAAAATTATTTAATCATCCCAAAAATTATTTTCTCAAAATAAACCTTCCTAATATAATTAAAACATACAATCAACCAAATTTTTTTTTTCTCCCAAAATATTATTTAATCTAAAAATCACATTTGGCATAAACTCAAAAATATTTATAAAAATAGTATAAAAATCACAAAAATTATAATTTGAGTTCTAAAATTAAAAACATTTACTAATAACCTCAATTATTAAAATTTCATAAATTTTTTTTTAACCATAATTTCGAAATTAGAATAATTACCCATTAAATACCTAAAATTTACATAAATCTCTAATTAACACACCAAAAATTTTTAAAACCCTAAATAAAATTAATAAACTAAAAAATACTTAACTATATTTAACCTAATCACTAATTACACTTAAGAATAGAATAAAATCAAGTAATTAAAATGACAAAAATTCAAACAAAATTCTGGAAAATTCAAATAATTCCTAAAAAAATCCAAATGAGCAATTATCATCCTCATTACACTAACAACACCCTATATTTGGATAATCAACCAAAAATATTCAAGATCAAGGAAGAAAATAAAGAAATAGGGTCAGCATTACTCACCTCCAAGCTACCGAGATAGAGAAGGAGCAAGGGCTCACTGTCATCGAAAAACAGGGAGGGTGGAGCAGCTCAAGCAAGGCAACAACACATGACAGGCGGAGGGAGACGAAGCTGGTGGAAGGTGTTGTCGCGTGCACGCAGGGGACCAGAGCTGACTGCTGTGCAAGGAGAAGGAAGTCCTATCGCGAGGAAGGAGAAGACAGCAGCAGCAGACCGCTCAAAGAAGGTGGCGAGCGCAGGTCCTCTGGTGGAGGTGAGGGTGGCGCCGGTGAAGGGAGTGTCGGTGATGATGGTGAATGAGGGAGGGGGTGTGAGACAAGAGATGGGTTTTTCTTCGGGTTCTAATGGGTATATATATATATATATATATATATATATATATATATATATATATACCCATTAGAACCCGAAGAAAAACCCATCTCTTGTCTCACACCCCCTCCCTCATTCACTTATACTATAACATATATATATATATATATATATATATATATATATATATATATATTACACCCATTAGAACCCGAAGAAAAACCCATCTCTTGTCTCACACCCCCTCCCTCATTCACTTATACTATAACATATATATATATATATATACATGTATATAAATAGATATACATATATATATATATATATATATATATATATATATATATAATATATATTATATATATAATATATATATATATATATATATATATATATATATATATATATATATATATATTATATATATATATATACACATATACATACATATATATATGTATCATACAACCTACCACTATACACACACTTATATATATTTATTTATTTATAAACACACATATAGACAATAAATTTAATATAATTTAAAATAGCACTAATAATAATAATAATAATAATAATAATAATAATAATAGTAATAATAATAATAATAATAATAATAATAATAATAATAACAATCATAAAATATAATATGATGAAAAAGTAATTATTAATAATATGATTTAATAAAAAAATACCCCTTTTTATTTAAGTAAATATATAGGGTATTACAGTCTCCCCTCCTTATATGAATTCGTCCCCGAATTCAAGAAAAGAAAGATAGAAAAATTACGAGGTTAAGAGGGAAAAAGATACGGAAACGAAACTCGCATCTCGGCTTCAGTTTCCCAAGTGCAATCCTCTGTGGAATGGTTACTCCATAGCACCTTCACCATCGGTATCTGCTTAGTTCGCAGCTGTCGGATTTGGCGATCTATAATCGCCACCCGGGTGCTCCTCGTAAGTCAAATCGTCGCTAAGCTCTACGGTTTGAGGTTGCAACACGTGAGATAGATCAGGGATGTATTTTCTCAGCATAAACACATGAATACAGGATGGATTCTCGACAATTCTGGTGGTAACACCAACCTATACGCCACTTCACCCACTTTAGACTGAATCTCAAACGGTCCAATGTATCTGGGAGCTAGCTTACCTTTCTTACCAAATCTCATACTCCTTTCATTGGAGACACCTTCAGGAACACCATGTCTCCAACCATGAAGGATACATCCTTCCTCCTAGGGTCAGCGTAGCTCTTTTGTCTACTGAAGGCTATCTTCAATCGCTGCTGAATAATGGGAACTTTCTCTGAAGTGATCTGCACCAACTCTGGTCCCATTAACTGCCTTTCACCAATCTCCCAACATAAAGGTGATCTACACTTCCTACCATATAGTGCCTCATACGGAGCCATCTCGATGCTAGCATGATAGCTGTTATTGTAAGCAAACTCAATCAATTGCAAGTGTGAATCCCATTGTCCTCCGAAATCCATTACACACATCCTCAGCATATCTTCTAATGTCTGGATGGTCCTCTTTGACTGACCATCTGTCTGAGGGTGGAAGGCCATACTGAAATCCAATCTGGTACCCAAGGCCTTATGTAATTCTTGTTAAAAAACTGAGGTAAAGGTGGCTCCTCTATCCGACACTATGCTTATAGGTATTCCATGTAGACAAACAATCCTATTGACGTAAAGTCTTGCCAGTCTATCAGTAGAGTACGTCTTCTTTATAGGTAGAAAGTGTGCTGACTTAGTTAACCTATCAACAATCACCCAGATAGCATCATAACCTCCAGTAGTTCGAGGAAGCCCAGTCACGAAATCCATGGCTATCATATCCCATTTCCATTTAGGAATCGGCATGGGTTGTAACAGTCCCGAGGGTCTCTGATGTTCAAGCTTTACTTGTTGGCAAGTCAAGCACCTGGATACAAACTCTGCAATGTCCTTCTTCATTCCATTCCACCAATATGTATCCTTCAGATTATGATACATCTTGGTAGAACCCGAATGAACATTATATGTAGAAAAATGTGCTTCTTCCATAATCTCCTTTCTCAAGTTATCAACATTTGGCACACAAATCCTAGTGCCCAACCGTAATACACCTTATCTGTCAATCATAAAGTCCCATGACTGCCCTTGTTGCACTTCATACATAATCCTCTGTAACTAGGGGTCTCTACTCTGAGCTGCCTTAACCTGATCCATATATACTGATTATACACTGAATTGAGCTAAAAGGCACTTTCGGGTAACCTTCATCTGCAACCCCTGATTGATTAACCCATGCAACTCTTTGATAATGGGCCTTCTCTCTGTGCTAATATGGGCAAGGCTGCCTGCTGATTTTCTACTCAAGGCATCCGCAACAACATTAGCCTTGCCTGGATGATATAAAATGGAGCAATTATAATCCTTAAGGAGTTCCATCCATCTCCTCTGCCTCAGATTCAAGTCCCTCTGCTGGAAAATATATTTTAAGCTCTTGTGATCTGTGTATATCTCACACGTCACTCCGTACAAGTAATGCCTCCATATTTTCAAAGCAAACACCACGGCTGCCATCTCTAAGTCGTGAGTAGGATAGTTTCTGCTCGTGCTTCTTCAACTGCCTCGAAGCATAAGCAATCACTTGGCCATGTTGCATCAACACACAGCCTAATCCTACTCTGGAAGCATCACAATACACTATATAACTTTCATTTCCAGAGGGTAAAGTTAGAATTGGAGCCGACTTCAACAAGTCCTTCAATAACTGAAAATGCTCTTTATATTTGTCTGTCCATACAAACTTAGCATTCTTCTAGGTCAACCTTGTTAAAGGTGCAGCAATTCTAGAGAAGTCCTTCATAAATCTTCTGTAATAGCCTGCTAGACCCAGGAAACTCCATACTTCCCTAACTGTAGTCAGCCTTGACCACTCTGTAATAGCCTCTATCTTCTTAGGGTCCATCTATATTCCATCTTGAGAAACCACGTGGCTTAGAAATGCCACTTGATGCAACCAGAACTCGCACTTTGAGAATTTGGCATACAACCTGTGCTCCCTTAAGGTTTGAAGCACCCTTCTCAGATGCATCACATGCTCAGCCTCACTCTTGGAATAAACCAAGATATCATTAATGAAAACTATCACAAACCGATCCAAGTATGGCCTAAATACCCGATTCATCAAGTCCATAAAGGCTGCTAGAGCATTAGTCAACCCAAAGGACATTACTAAAAACTCATAATGGCCATATCTTGTTCGAAAGGTTGTCTTGGGCTCATCACCTCTTATGATTCTCAACTGATGATACCCAGATCTCAGGTCTATCTTAGAGAAGCATGTAGCACCTTGAAGTTGATCAAACAGATCATCAATCCTAGGAAGTGGGTACTTGTTCTTAATGGTGACCTTATTCAACTGTCTGTAATCGATACAAAGGTGAAGGCTACCATCCTTCTTCTTCACGAACAACACTGGAGCACCCCAAGGCGATGTACTGGGTCTGATGAAACCCTTATCAAGCAACTCCTACAACTGCTCTTTTAGCTCCTGTAGTTCAGCTGGTGCCATTCTGTAGGGTGGCATAGAAATAGGATCCATACCAGGTATGACATCGATACAGAAAAAGTCATATAAGCAATTTCTATAAACTAGCCAAGGCTGAAGAAGTCCAGCGTATAAGCCTACTACTGAGGTCTAAGGAAGAATCTCTCTATTTGGTGGTAATCCTGGTAATTCTTCAAGAAAGACATCCAAAAATTCACACACCACTGGTACCTGCTCCATTGCCACATTCTCCTTCTCACATCTCTTACCACTTCCATGTAACCCTGACAACCCCTTCTAAGCATCTTTCGGGCTGTAATGGCAGAAATGAGATTATGAGGCATGGAGCTCTTTTCACCTTTAAAATAGAATTCTTCTTCATTTGGAATTCTGAACACCACTTCTTTCTGTCTACAATTCACTGAAGCATAATACCTCGACAACCAATCCATACCCAAAATAATGTCGAATTCCAGCACATTAAGCAATACTAAGTCAGTCAATAGTTCTTTACCATCTACTATCACTGGACACAAAGGAAAGAAGACATCTGTCTCCAACTCGTCACTAAAAGGAGTTGAAACAGATAGAGGAAAGACAACCTAGAAGGCTGCCACTCGATTCTCGAAGCGAACATAGGAGAAATGAAGGAATGTGATGCACCGGGATCAAACAACACTCTAGCATCGCATGCACAGACTGAGAGAATACCTGCTACCACTGCATTCGAAGTCTGAGCATCCTGTGGCGTCAAAGTGAACACTCGAGCCTGACCATGACCTGCCTGCTGAGAAGTCAAAGGCTGCGCAAAACCACGTCCGCTAGGTCTACCAACTGAACCTCGACCTTGTTGACTCATAGGCTGAGGTGATCTCTGATGAGGCTATATGGGTGCTCGATACTGCTGAGGCATCGGATAGTAGGGCTGAGCCACTGAGGAAGATGAACCCTAAATATACTGTGGCTGGTATCCGAAGTGATGACAAGCTCTGGCAAGATGTCCAACCTGCCCACATCTGAAGCAAGCGCCCGTCAGCATATGACACGGGCCCTGATGAAATCGTCCCATAACTCATGCAAGCATTGGCTCCAGACCCATAACTACTCTGCCCGAAACTCTGCCCACTACTACTGCTACTAACTCCTGTACCGAATCTGTGACTCCTACCGGTTCTCCTGTTCGTGGCATAACCATGTCGACCAACTCGGTGAGTCCTGGACCTCCTACCACTCTGCTAAGAACTACCCATAGCCTGCTGACTTAAACTGCCGATGTGAAATGCTGGCTGCTGGTACCCGGGAGCTACACCATAACCACTGCCCCCCGATCATATAAGGATCTATCATGGTGCCCTGGCAGATATGTCGCCTCTCAATCAAATGGGCCTCCTCAATCACACTCTCTAGGGTGCGGTCCTCGGTACACATACAGTTCCACTACTCTGTAAGGGTCCCTCCTAATATCCTTTGCATGTCAGGACAACCTATTAAACTCTCTGGTATAGTCCTCCACTGACCTATCACCTCTAGTGATGTGGAGTAGCTGCCACCTGTAGGCATCTCTGGTGGCTAGAGGACAGAAAAATCTCAAAAAGCGATCCTTAAATTCTAGCAAGTCAGCTCGTGCATCGATGGCTGAATCGATTGCATAAACTAGTCTTGAGCAGCCGCCTGAACCAACAACTTCACAATCATAATCCTCTAATAATCCATGTGTCCCGTCCTGGTGCGTGCCTCAATCGCATTAATGAATTCTAAGGCATCGCCCGTACCGTTGAAAGACACTCTACCAATCCGAGAGTAAAGAAGGGCTGCTTCAGTGTCTGACATCCCCTGATTCCTCTACTGAAGCATCTGCTGTACAAGGGGCATCGCCTAATTCAATGCTGCTAGACCCTGATTAATCCCTGCCAGGCCAACTGCAAAGGCTGTAGGGTCAACAGCTGGGGCTTCAGGCTCGACTGGCTGCTGATCAGGAATCTCAGTTGCAGCTACCCTGGCTCGACCTCTACCTCTACCTCTGCCCCCTACGACATGGAGCAGGAAGGGGAGCCTTATCGTGCACAGACTGCTCATCAAGTCTAAGGGTCGGATCAACATCAGGGTCAGTACGCACACGCCTCATTCTGAAAAAAAGACAAGGAAAATTGAATTCAAACGGGGTAAGAATATTTAAAGCAACATGGAATTAGAAACAAAAACATCTCAAAGACAATTATCAATCCTAAAGCTACAGTAGTTACATAAAAAGGCAGACATAGACAATTAATCGAACTTACGCTCTGATACCAACTTTGTCACAACCCGAACCCGAGGGCACGTGACCTACATAGGGAATGGTTACGCATAAGGACCCCGAAAACCTGTAGTAAGCCTAAAGGAAAAGAAAATAAAACCATTCATATTTTAAACTTCAATTAAAAAAAAAACAGAACATATTGTCAAACTGATTTTTCTCAAATTACACAAATTCAACTGCTTAAATAACAATGTGTTTCAACATCTCATATTATAAATTGAATTTAAATCTTATACATGAGTGTGTTTCGTATAAATAAACTACATAATTATGCTTAAACCATCCAAATTCTTAGTACATATACTATTGTAGCAGCCTAGATTAACACACAGTATAACTTACAATGACCTACATAAAATAGCTGGTGAAGAAGAAACCCGGCGTGGAGGTAGTCTGAGGTCGAACTCACAAGCTCCTGAAAAAAATAAATTGAGGGGAATCAAACCTCACTGAGTAAGTCAATAAAAAGAGCTGTACGGTTTGAAAACCGTAATGTTTATAGTGAAAAATAATTTATAATGTATAAGTATAGTTTTTAAAAAATCTCGGTAAAACCCTAAACCCAAAAATCTAAATGGCCAACTGGGCCCACTTATTTCAACTAGACTATCGGTCCCCGAGAGCAAAGGCATCAATCGAGGCACCAAGCCGTAGTCATTCACTTAATCCAAATATATGGCACTGGCGGTCCTCGAGAGCAAAGGCATCGATCGAGGCACCCATCCCAGTCCATTATTAACCTTACAATCATTGGCGGTCCCCGAGAGCAAAGGCTTCCACCGAGGCACCCGTCCCAGTTTAACATTCATCAATCATACATATATCGGATCCATCTCTCAATCTCTACCATGTGCACATAGTCCTGGTGAAGCCCACCAGGTAGCCCGTTCTACCAAAATTTCTCAAAATCGATTTTAAATAAATAAACTGCATTTAAAGCTTAAATAACAACATTAAATTAAATAAATCATATAATCAATGTTAAAATATAAGCGCACGCATTTGTTAATTAAAACACATGCACAGATCATTCTATCAACTTACAGGATGAATGCGAAGGCTGACGACCATGCGTCTGCCTCGGTCTCACAGCTTCTGCTCCGATATGCTCTAAAAGAAAAAATAATGAATCGACTTTTAGAATATGACTATGGAATCAGAACCAACAATCAACAAAATAATGAAATTCCAGACTAACTCGAGGAAAACCAGACAAAAACTCGATAGACAGGACATAACCTAACTAACGGTAGAAATTTTACGAATATCACATTTTACGAGAAAATCTTTCAAAATTTCGACAGAGTCTCCTCTGTAAAACGGACATCTCTCTCTACCAAAGGTAGAGCCAGACCTGCATAGAAATGCACTTCTAATAACCACAAACACTCACACTCGAGTCGAGCTCCCAAAACTACAATTTGCCCCGATCGAGATCACAACTAAAAAAAAATACCGTGAATTAAAAACATTTATTTCTTAAACATATATTTCCCATACACATATACTAAAAATAAATAAAATTATATAAAATCTCAATTATTCAAAATTAAACAATTAAATTTGCATTCCATCATCAAATTATAAATATAATTATAACCCAAATTAAAACCATTGTAATGTATTATATATATATATATATATATATATATATATATATATATATATATATATATATATATATATATATGTATTATTTGAAATTTAATATTTAAAATTTACACTACTTAAATAAAAATACCAATTAATTTATAAAAATTGTCTAAACCCTTTAAATATTAATAAAACTAATTAAAATATATATTTTACCATATTTAGTGTAAAATTACATTTTTATCCCCCTAAATACATACATTACATAATGTGCTATTAAGACTAAAAATAATTCCTTAAAATTATTTAATTATCCCAAAAATTATTTTCTCAAAATAAACCTTCCTAATATAATTAAAACATACAATCAACCAAAATTTTTTTTTTTCTCCCAAAATATTATTTAATCTAAAAATCACATTTGGCATAAACTCAAAAATATTTATAAAAATAGTATAAAAATCACAAAAATTATAATTTGAGTTCTAAAATTAATAACATTCACTAATAACCTCAATTATTAAAATTTCATAAATTTTTTTTAACCATAATTTTCGAAATTAGCATAATTACCCATTAAATACCTAAAATGTACATAAATCTCTAATTAACACCAAAAGTTTCTAAAACCCTAAATAAAATTAATAAACTCAAAAATACTTAACTATATTTAACCTAATCACTAATTACACTTAAGAATAGAATAAAATCAAGTAATTAAAATGACAAAAATTCAAACAAAATTCTGGAAAATTCAAATAATTCCCAAAAAAATCCAAATGAGCAATTATCATCCTCATTACACTAAAAACACCGTATATTTGGATAATCAACCAAAAATATTCAAGATCAAGGAAGAAAAATAAAGAAATAGGGTCAGCATTACTCACCTCCAAGCTGCCGAGACAGAGAAGGAGCAAGGGCTCACTGTCATCGAAAAACAGGGAGGGTGGAGCAGCTCAAGCAAGGCAACAGCACATGACAGGCGGAGGGAGACGAAGCTGGTGGAAGGTGTTGTCGCGTGCGCACAGGGGACCAGAGCTGACTGCTGTGCAAGGAGAAGGAAGTCCTATCGCGAGGAAGGAGAAGGCAGCAGCAGCAGACCGCTCGAAGAAGGTGGCGAGCGCAGGTCCTCTGGTGGAGGTGAGGGTGGCGCCGATGAAGGGAGTGTCGGTGATGATGGTGAAAGAGGGAGGGGGTGTGAGACAAGAGATGGGTTTTTCTTCGGGTTCTAATGGGTATATATATATATATATATATATATATATATATATATATATATATATAGACACACATATAAACAATAAATTTAATATAATTTAAAATAGAACTAATAATAATAATAATAATAGTAATAATAATAATAATAATAACAATCATAAAATATAATATGATGAAAAAGTAATTATTAATAATATGATTTGATAAAAAAAATACCCCTTTTTATTTAAGTAAATATATAGGGTATTACATTATTATTATTATTATTATTATTATTATTATTATTATTATTATTATTATTATTATTATTATTATTATTATTATTATTATTATTATTATTATTATTATAATATATGTAAGTAAAAAAAAATGAAACATGGCTTTTATTTCTTCTTCTTTTTCTTCCTTCTCTCTTTCTTTCTTTCTTTCGCCCGACACACACCACCAACCACTTCCACCCTCACTGCCAGCACCACTAGCCGCCGTTGGATAGCCCACGTCATCGCTCAACCCTCCTCCCTTCCTCCTTCTTCTTATTTTCTCTTCCTTTTTCTCTTCTTGCCAAATTGGGAAGTAGCTCGCTGGTGTTGACTCCAACCACCCCTAGACGTGCCAGTGGTGTCATTTGAATCCTCTCCTCCCGAGCTTCATTTTCCCTGAGTCAATTTGACCGATTAACACCGAGAACAACTTCAATTTTGGGTAATTTGATTTTAAGGTTTTATGTTTAATTTGTTGAATTGAGTTCAAATTTGATTAAATTAGACTATGTTGTAGTTATATGAAATGATATTGAGGTTGAGATCTTGCTAAATTTGATATTTATTTATTTATTTGAATTTTTCTAATTTTTCGGACGTTCAGTTACTGTTAAGAGCTTAGAAAATTTATATTTTTAATAATAATAAATACTATTAATTATGTAGAGTAAACTTTGTGAAGGAAGTTTTGTGAAATTCTTTATATAATTTAAGTTGTGAATTTTTAAAGGTTATGTTTGAATACGTAATTTTTGGAAAAATTATTAGAAATTAGTAAATTGTTTAATTTTAATTAAATTATTGTTATTTATTCTATTTTATATTATTTTAAAGTATGAAAAATATTTTTATAATTAATTTTCAATTATTAGTTAATTAGTAGTAATTTTAAGGAAAAGAAATGAATAACAAATTTATTTATTATTTTCAAACTTAAATGGGTCTTTTATTATTTTTATGATATAATTGAGTGATTTTAATAGCTATTTATAATTAATGTTAATTTAGTTGTGAAAATAAAAATTTTAGTTCCATTAGCAATATTTTATTTATAAACAAGAATTTTTATTATTTATTTGGAAATAAATTCTTTTATATTTTTATTATAAAAATAAATTAAAATTTGGTAGTAAACTAAATTTTTATGATATATCGAAATTTGAAAAAAAATTATATTATTTTTATATGTGTTATTGTTTGGTTCTCGGTTGGGCATAATGTGTAGTTCGGAGGCCTAACCTGAGATATGGAGTTGTGGGTAGTATTGAAGTGTAGTTTTGTACATGAATGACTCTACTTTTAGTAGAGATGTCAATTTACAGAGGAGACTCTGTCAAATTTTTAGTAGATTTTTTGTAAAACGTGATATCGGGTTTCTATTGAGTTTTGAGTTTTATTAGTGTCGTGTCTTAGATCAAGTTTTTTCTTATAAATCTAGAATGTTTAAGGTTAGGATTTTTAATCCTAATTATTTTTATTATTTTTCTATAGCCACACTGAGAGCAGGGCCTTCAATTCAGAACCAATCGAGTCAGTATTGAGGAGCGCATGCTACCTGTAAGTTATTATTATATGTATGCATTGCATGTAGAAAATATTATTGGTATCCATATTTTTAATAAATATGAATTTTATTATGCTATATCGCATTAAATGTTAATTGTTATTATTATCATATATATGTTTTCATATATATAAAGGTGAATATTAATTGTGCAATTTGGATGTTGCTCATGTTTTAATATGGTTTTATTATTTATTTTAATATGATATTTTGGAGGATAGCAGTAGAACATGCTACCTAGTGGGCTGCATTAGGATTTTATATGCAATAGTATGCTAGTTGCTAGGTTATGATATATTGATTGACATGAGATTATATGGTTTGAGATACAAATAAATGATTATTAAGATTTGTGGATAGAGAGTGGTATGGCTGCAGGAGCTCAGTTAACCTACAGTGCCTTGGGCCCACTCATGCCGATAGGGGTACTGTGGTAGCTCGGTTGACCTTTTCTGTGTCTTGAGCCAGTCCACTGCCAAATTGGAAAAAGAGAAATATTTTTAGATTCAAGAAAATCTATTCATTAGTGAGGTATGATGATTGAGGTTATGAAATTCTTAGGGTTCTACTTTGATCCTCCACTTGTTTCCATCCGTTGCATTGATATGAAAAAATGTTTTTGAGCATTTGCATGAAATGCATGTATAAATTAAATAATTATAAATATAAATATATAAACATTATATTCATGCTTAGGTTGCATGCATATATATAATGATAATTCACTCAGTGAGGTATGATCCCCCTTAATTATTTTTTCAGGATTCCTTTCTACAGACCTCCCCTAATTATCCTCTTCACCGGACCCTTTCTTCATCAGCTGATTTATCTAAATTTTAAACTATCACTACCTTTGTATTTTATAGATGTTATAGTATTAGTATGTACTTGTTATAGTATGTTATATTGAGTTGACAGTGGCTGTGTACTCGAATACTTGTAAAATATTTTACTATGATATGATATGAAAAGACATTTTTATGCTTTAAATTTTTTTAATTCTTTGGTATATTTATGATTGTGTTTGGTTTGAACTGGTGTTTTGGGCTTGCTACGGGTTCTGGATTCGTGTGAATTCTTATTTTCTAGCGTTGGTTATGACTCTTGGGTTTGGCTCATAACAAAGTTGGTATTAAAGCCTAGGTTTAGTATTATGTGACCTAGGTTGGTAGAGTTTTAGTTTTTCTTGAAACTACTATAGCAATTAGGTTTGATTATATCCTTAAATAGTCTTCCTTACTTTAAGATTTCTTCCCAATCGTTAGGATATCTATTGTTGTTTAAATTGTGTGTTTTATTTCTTTTCTTTCAAAATGAGGAGAGTCTGAACCACTCTATTGGCTGATGAGGCCAATGATAGAGAGTCTTATTAGGATGAGATTCTACCCCTTATGTCGCCAGCTAGGCATAGGGGTTAAGGTTAAGGTAGACCTAGAGGAGCAATAAGTCACCATAGACAATAAGAACAGTAGGATTAGGAGCCTGCAGATTAGGATTATGATAATGTTTCCTGTGCACTAGGACTTCAGTAGGGTGCAGTAGCTATGCCTCAGGTTATATGGCCTATATAGCCTTTATTTCAGCAAGGAGTTTAGGTATGTCAGACCTAAAGGCAACATTATTTTATGATAGGGTCAGTAGGATTTCTTTTGATAGGACTTTAGACCCACTAGATTTTCTTCATGCAATTGAGTCGAGGACTCGAACTACGCACACCGAGTATAAGAGGATACTCATAGTTGAGTTATCAATTGAGGGGCTAGTGTTGGACTGGTTTAATTAGGTGATTCAGCCCCATATGACTACACTCACTTGGGCTTAGCTCAGAAAGTGGTTTATGAGATGATTCTTCCTAGAGCCAATGAGGATGAGTTACAGACTCTGATTTACCAATATTTCCAATAGTGATAGGTTAATAGAGGAGTATACTCAAGAGTTTCTCAGATTGTCCAGATATGCCAAGGATATAATGAGGTTCTACACTTCATTGTCACCACTTATGTCACTGGTTTAGGTTCTATAATTGCTAGGATGCCTACTGTAGGCTTAACTCTTGAGTTAATGACTAAGTTAACTAAGGAGATTGAGCTCAGGCTCATCAAGTAGGGAGTTATGCCTGACCATTATTAGATTGGAGGTGCTGGAGTAGGAGGATATCAGGGTACTCCGTATATGATATTTCAAATAGGCTCCAATAGTCAGCCTAGAGGATCTGTTCAACAAGGCCAAAGACCTTAGCAAAGGATTCATAGGAGTAGCATATATAGTCGCAGTAGAGCCTATAGACCTATCAGATTTAGTTCAGGTGCTATCAACAATAGTAGTGGTCAGAGCTCAGGATATAGTAGCATATAATCTGCAGTTAGTGCTTGTCAACATGTAGGAGAGTCCATAAGGGACCATGCTATATAGCTTTGTGAGCATGTTTCTGTCACGACCCAAAACAGGGGCCATGACCGACGCTAGGGAATGGGAATTCTTTCGAATTCGGAACCCATAGCAAGCCTAACAATAAAATAAAACATACAATAGTAATAATAACAGTATTTAATGCAGTGGAAATAAGATCATAAATATCAAAAATAACATTTACACTAAATGAATTTATATCAAATCCTCATCTCATATATATAAATCCTTTGATACAAGTTTCAGTTCAAATTCTTAAAATACATAACTCACACAAATATAATACATAAAACCCATAATTTATTTACAACTACTGCAGTGTCTAGATTATAAAAATAAAACTCAAGACTCAGATAAGCAGTTTACATAAAAAAGCCGGGGCAGAAGAAATCCGGCGTATAGGCCTGCTACTGAGGTCTGAGGAAGAAGACTCTCCTGAAAAATAGTCAACAGAGGGGAGTCAGACCTCACTGAGTGAATTACTATAATATATATACATGCATACTAAATGCCAACGCACATAGTCAAAAGTATATATAGTATGTATGTATACAAGCAATTACATACAAATGCAATAAAAATCATTTAATATATTTTTATTGAAAATCACAGTTTATGAAGGATCAAATAGAACCCTAGAATATTGCAACCTCAAAAACAGTGTTAGACAACACTCTAGCCATACAGGCTCACTTATTCCAAATATAATCACTTGATCCATTTAGACAGTAAACTGGCCCCGAGACACTAAGTCAACCGAGCTCCAGCAGTCTGACTGTCAGTGTGATTGGCCCCGAGACACTAAGTCAACCGAGCTCCAATAATCACACTCCCAAATCACATCACACATCAGATAAATAAATTCCAATCAATATCCTCAAACTGGTTAATAATATAGCCTAAATGCTATAAGCGTACCGGTACGTACTCGATCCTAGTGCTGCCCACTAGGTAGCACGTTCTATCGATATCCTTCATTAATAAATATAAAACATACATTCACAAATAAATGATGCATGAATTTAAATAAAACAGCAACATAAACCATATATATACTAGAAATATACCAAAAATAAACCAGGTATATTTCGAGTATATATACGTCAAATAAATCCAACATAATTACATAATTACAAAATAAGCTAGAAATATATTCAAAAACATTTTAAACCTAATTTATTAGCAAAACATGCATATAATTTAAGATATACTGAAAATATACTAAAGATAAACCAAAATAAACTAAAAATAAACTTAAGTAATAATTGAATTATTTATGCATAATTAATCAAAATAAAACATATAATTCTAAATCATGCACCCTAAACATATATATATAAAATAGTAACTCACACTTAGTGCGCTCCTCGAGATAGGTCCGACGGGCCTGGTCCACTAGGCCTCGGTCTCGGCACAACTAAACAAATAATAAATAACAGATATTAGAATAAACCTAACAGAAAATCCTAGAAACTCGATCTAGAATATTAGACACAGAATCAGAATTAGGGTTCGACCGGACATCACGTTTTTACGAGAATTCTACCAAAAATTTGACAAAACCTCCCCTGTAAAATGGACATCTCTCTACTCAAAGAGTAGTGCCGGCCCTGTAAAGAAACACACTTCAAAAAACAGACATAGAAACACAACCACAACCCCTCGGTCGGACTCCAAATTATAATTTACCGATCGGGGTCTACAATCACAGAATAATTATAAAAATACCAAAAATACCCTTATATCATAGAAATACATTTTATAAGTAGAAATTACATAATTAACCTTAAAACACAGTACAAACCAATAAAAACTCATTTTATTTAGAAAAATCGTATATTATATATATAATTGAAAATAATTCATGAAAATTAGTTTTAATTAATTAAAAATATTAAATAATTTGTAGAAATCATTTTTTATACATAAATAACTATTAAAACCAATTTAATTACATTTTTAGTCAATTTATGGTAAAATTACCAAAATACCCCTATATATATATATATATATATATATATATATATATACATACTAAAATTACTCCAAAAATTCACCAAGAATAATATAATTATCCAAAATTAATTTTCTCAACATTTTTATCAATTATATCAATAATTAAACTCAATTAACTAATTAATTTCAATTAAAAACATAATTAACCTAATTTTCCAAAATTACATAAACCTAAACAAATTCAAAATAAATACATAAAAATTCATAAAAATTCCAAATCAATTTATATAATTCATTTTAACACCTATATTTATCATAAAACACAATTTCATAATTTATTTAATTAATTTTCGAAAATTAGAAAATAATATTAAAATATTCAAAAATACCCAAAAATCAAAATAATCTCCAAAAATTCTACAAAAATTCACACATGTAGATTAAGCTAAGGGGAACAACATTTGTTAAGGAATTAAGCTTGAATAATTATGATTGAAGTTCAAATAAATTGAGAAATAAAAATGGTCGAAATTAACATCAAGCTCAAAACCTTACCAAAAAGAATTTTAAGCTAAAAAGAAGCTTGGAATCATCTTCTATGGAGGCTAGGGAGTTCAACGACACCGGAATCACTGGATTTGGTGGCCGGGAAGTCGGTGAACGGCAAGGAGAGAAGTTTCGGTCAATCCGGGCAAAATCAAGCCAAACGATGCCGGAGAAGAAGGCTAGGGGCGGCGGAGCAAGCTGGAAATGGAGGTGGCACGGTGGGAGGCACAATGACGGTAGGTGGCTGGCGTGCGCAGTGGTGAGGGGGGGTTGGGGTCGTCGGGGAAGGGAAGGAGGAAAGGGAGGGTAGAATTTGTAATTTTACAAATTTTGTATATATATATATATGTGTGTGTGTGTGTTAATAACTTAATAATTTATATTAAAATATATTAATTTAATATAATATTTAAGAAAAACATACACCACATGTTAAAATACACAATATATATATATATATACACACACATTCTAATTAAATATTAACTATATAATATAATATGATTTAATAGAAATAACCCTAATTTAAATCAATTATGAAAATATATGTGCATATATATATATATATATATATATATATATATATATATGTTCTAATATGACAATTAAAATAATGTATGGACTCATGCAATTTTATAAATACATTTAAAATAATTAATATTGAACTTCTTATGTGTAAATTTTCGCGAAAATGCGAGTCCCAGGAAAATTCTGCGTAAAGTACTTAAAATAGTATAAAATAAAAAAAATCAATTTTTAATTAAACAACAACTCATGAAATATATCAATATTATATAAGAATTATTAACATTGCATATCCCGATGCAGTATAAAAATATTTAAAAACACGGGATGTTACAGTCTTCCCCCCTTACAAGAATTCGTCCCCGAATTCTAGAAAGAAAATGATCACAAGATCAGGAAGGAAAGAGATACGGGTAAGAAGCTCGCATCTCAGCTTCAGTCTCCCATGTATGCTCCTCAACTCTGTTGCTACACCACAGAACCTTGACCATCAGAATCTGCTTCGAACGTAATTGTCGAACTTGATAATCAATGATCGCCACAAGTTCTTCCACAAACGTCAAATCTTCACTCACTTCTACACTATCTGGCTGCAACACATGTGAAGGGTCTGAGACATACTTCCTCAGCATTGAGATATGAAACACTGGATGCACTTGTGACATACTCGAAGGCAAATCCAACCGATATGCAACAGTGCCAACTCTCTCCAGAATCTCAAACAGTCCGATATATCTCGGTGCCAACTTTGCCAAATCTCATCACACCCTTCATCGGAGATACCTTCAGAAAAATAAAATCTCCGACCTGAAACTTCGCATCTCTGCGCCTAGGATCCGCATAGCTCTTTTGTCTGCAAACTGCAGTCTCTAATCTGCGCTTAATCATGGTGACTTTCTCTGTAGCATCTTGAACCATCTCAGGTCCAGTCAAACCTCTCTCACCAATGTCATTCCAACTTAAAGGGTGTAATATCCCGTGTTTTTAAATATTTTAATACTGTATCGGGATATGCAGTGTTAATAATTTTTAAATATAATATTGATATTTCACGAGCTTTTATTTAATTAAAATTGAATTTTTTAATTTTTTTGTATTATTTTAAGTACTTTACGTAAAATTTTCCTGGGACTTGTATTTTCGGGGAAATTTTCATGTAAATAATTTACTACTAATTATTTTAAATAGATTTACGGACTTTCATGAACTCACATATATTTTTAAAATACTAAATAATGTATGTTAGTGTAATTATTTATTTAATTAGGGTTTAATTAATATTACTCTAATATTTTATTATTTGTTTATTTGTTTTAATATTATTTAATTATTTTTAGGTGTATTAAATTCTTTAGAAATATTAAATTTTATGTGTTTGCTGTATATTTAATGTGTGTGACTTTATATTATTTTAATATATAGTGTAAAGTATATATATATACATATATACATTTAATATTAAGAAAATTATAAAGTTTGGTTTATTTATGAAATTGTCATTCTTCTTCCTTCTCCCTCCCGACCGTTCCCCATCACCGTCCGCTACTGCTACCATCGATTTCTTGTCGTTGGTGTGCCGTCCGACGTGCCACCTCCTTCCCCAGCCTCTCCCACCGCCTGTTGCAGCCGTTTCCGACGTCTGGAAGCCATTTTTGGCTGGAGAAGCCGAAAGTTGGAGCAATGTCGTTCACGACGTTTCTGGCCACCGTTTTCGACACTGTCAGTCTCTTTCTTATCCTTGAGCTCCAGTGAGTGTGATTCCAAGCTTTTTTTCCACTTAAAATGGTCTTGATTTGCTTAGGTTTTGATTTTTCGAATTCGGCCATTTTAGGGTTTTTGATTTTTTGAACTTCAATTTGATTGATTCATGAAAAATTCCTTCACAAATGTTGTTCCCCTTAGCTTAATCTACATTTAGGAATTTTTTTAGAATTTTTGGAGATTATTTTGATTTTTGGGTATTTTTGAATATTTTAATATTATTTTCTAATTTTCGAAAATTAATTATATAAATTATGAAATTGTGTTTTATGATAAATATAGGTGTTGAAATGAATTATAGGAATTTATTTGGAATTTTTATGAATTTCTATGTATTTATTTTGAATTTATTTAGGTTTATGTAATTTTGGAAAATTAGGTTAATTATGTTTTTAATTGAAATTAATTGGTTAATTGAGTTTAATTATCGATATTATTGATAAATATGTTGAGAAAATTAATTTTGTGCAATTATACTATTTTTGGTGAATTTTTGAATGAATTTTAATATAATTATACATATAGGGGTATTTTGGTAATTTTACACAAAATTGGCTAAAAATGTAATTAAATTGGTTTTAATAGTTATTTAAGGTATAAAAATGATTTCTACAAATTATTTAGTATTTTTAACTAATATAACTATTTTGCGTGAATTATTTTCAATTATATATATAATATATGATTTTTCTAATAAAATGAGTTTTTATCGGTTTTTACTGTGTTTTAAGGTTAATTACGTAATTTGTACTTATTAAATGTATTTATGTGATATAAGGATATTTTTGGTAATTTTATATTATTTTGTGAATTGTGGACCCCGGTCGGTAGACTGTAGTTTGGAGTCCGACCGAGGGGTGGTGGATGTAATTTTGTGTCTATTTTTTGAAGTGTGTTTCTTTGCAGGGTCGGCTCTACTCTTTGAGTAGAGAGATGTCCATTTTATAGGGGAGGTTCTGTCAAATTTTTGATAGAATTCTTGTAAAACGTGATGTCCGGTCGAACCTTAATTCTGTTTCTATGTTTAATATTCTAGATCGAGTTTCTAGGATTTTATGTTAGGTTTATTCTGATGTCCGTTATTTATTGTTTGTTTAGTTGCATCGAGATCGAGGGCTAGTGGACCAGGCCCGTCGGACCCTTCTCGAGGAGCGCACTAAGTGTGAGTTACTATTCTATATATATATGTTTTAGGGTGCATGATTTAGAAATGTATGTTTTATTTTGACTAAATATGCATAAATAATTTGATTAGTATTTAAGTTTATTTTTAGTTTACTTATGGTTTATTTTTGGTATATATTAAATTATATGCATGCTTTATTAACCATTTATGTTTAAAATGTTTTTGAATATATTTCTAGCTTATTTTGCTATTATATTAGACTTGTTTAACGTATATATACTCGAAATATACCTGGTTTACTTTTAATATATTTTAAGTATATATATGGTTTATATTGTTATTTTATTTAAATTCATGCATCATTTATTTGTGAATGAATGTTTTATATTTTAAATGAAGGATATCAATAGAACGTGCTACCTAGTGGGCAACACTAGGACTGAGTACGTACCGGTACGCTTATAGCATTTAGGCTATATTACTAACCAGTTTGAGGATATTGATTGGAATTGATTTATTTGATGTGTGTGATATGACTTGGGAATGTGATTACTGGAGGTCGGTTGACCAAGTGTCTCGAGGCCAATCACACTGACAGTCAGACTGCTGGAGCTCGGTTGACTTAATGTCTCGGGGCCAGTCTATTGTCCAAATGGAATAAGTGATTATATTTGGAATAAGTGAGCCTGTATGGCTAGAGTGTTGTCTAACACTGTTTTGAGGTTGCGATATTCTAGGGTTCTATTTGATCCTTCATGAATTGTGATTTTTAGTAAAAATATATAAAATGATTTTACTGCATCTGTGTGTATTTGCCTGTATATATACATATTAGATATATACTGTTGACTGTATGCATTGACATTTAGTATGCATGTATATATATTATAGTAATTCACTCAGTGAGGTCTGACTCGCCTCCGTTGACTATTTTTCAGGAGAGTCATCGTCTTCAGACCTTAGTAGCAGGCCTGTACGCCGGATTTCTTCCGCTCTGGATTCTCTATGTAAACTGCTCATTTGAGTTTATTTTATTAATCTAGACACTGCAGTAGTTATATAAATTTGCAAAATATGTACTTTAAACATTTGAACTGGATTGTATTAAAAGAGTTTATTTATATATGTTTGAGGATTTGATTTAAATCCCGTGGTGGATCATTATTTTGATATTTATGAATTTATTCCGCTGCACAGTATTTTATTTAATTGTGATATTATTATTACTATTGCATGTTTATTTTATTTTTAGGCTTGCTACGGGTTTCGAATTCGAAAGAATTCCCGTTCCCTAGCGCCGGTCATGACCCCTGTTTTGGGTCGTGACAAAGTTGGTATCAGAGCGGAGTTCTGTGTCAGGGCTTAGTTGTGTGAGTTGTGGCCCTAGTTTTCAGAGTTGTGTTTTCTGTTAAACTACTATAGTGAATTAGGTTCGTGTACGTCTTGATAAGTATTCCTTGCTTTAGTTTTATGCGTTATTCCTCTGTTGTCTATTTTTTCTGAATCTTTTCATTTGTCCATTCAGAATGAGGAGGCGAGCACGTGTAGCTCCACCGGTCGTTGAGGCTGAGGATGATGAGTCTTTTCAGGATGAGGTTTTACCTCCTGAGCAGCCAGTCAGACGTAGAGGTCGTGGCAGAGGTAGACCTTGAGGAGCGGCAGGTCACTGTAGGCAGAGAGAGTTACAGGATAAGGAGCCTGTAGAGCCTAAATTTGATGTTCCTGTGCCTCCAGTTGTTCAGCCTATTCAACCTGCCTATCAGTAGGGTATGTCTGACCCTGAGGCAGCTTTGTTCTATGCTAGAAATGGCAGGATTACATTCGATGGGACTTTCGATCCGTTAGACTTTCTGCACGCGATCGAGACTCAGACTTAAACTGCTCACACCGAGTACCAGCGGATCATGATCGTCGAGTTGTCTATCAAGGGACCAGCTTTAGATTGGTTCATTCAGATGATCCAACCTTATATGATGATAATGACCTGGCTCAGTTTCGAGAGCGATTTATGAGGAGATTCTGTCCAGAGCCTCTTTGTATGAGCTATCGTCTCCGTTTGACTAGCATTTCTCGCAATGATCGATCAGTGAAGGAGTACACCCAAGAGTTTCTTCGGCTGGGTAGATATGCAGAGGATCTGATGCGAGACCAGTATGTCGCAGTCATTACCTACGTTACCGGATTGGGTTCAGCATTTGCTGGTATGCCTACAGCAGGCCTTACTCTGGAGTCTATGATTGAGTTGGCCAAGGAGATTGAGCTGGGGCTAGTTAGGCAAGGAGCGATGCCTGATTACTACCAGCTGGGAGTTCAGTCAAGTGGATTACAGACTACACCATATTCGAGTTTTCATATTGGTTCGACTAGTTAGTAGTAAGGTCCGACTCAGTAGTGTCAGAGACAGCATCAACGAGTGCATCGGAGTAGTAGACATGGCCATGGAGGTCAGCGTAGATCGTTCAGATTTGGATCAGGTGCTTCGAGCAGTAGTAGTGGTCGTAGTTCTGGATCAGCGGCCAATGTTTGCTAAACTTGCGGTAGAGTCCATCAGGGACCATGTTATCTGACACCACTGACATGCTTCAGATGCGGGCAGACAGGACATTTTACCATATCGTTGTCCTTACTCTAGATATCAGCAGCCGCATATTCCATGATTTCCACAGCAGTCGATTGCTAGTGCTGCACCCATGCCATTTCAGTTACCCCCAGCCCAGCATCAGAGTTCCACTCAGTTTATTCCACAGCAAAGTCATGGTAGAGGTACTAGAGGAGGTGCCAGAGGTGTTGGCCAGGCTTCTACCAGTCAGCAGGGAGGTCGAGGTCAAGCCAGAGTCTTCCATCTCACTCAGCAGGATGCTCAGGCATCTAATGTAGTCATGGCAGGTATTATTTCTGTTTGTTACCTGGATTCATGGGTTTTGTTCGATCCAGGTGCCACGCATTCGTTCGTTTCTCCTGTTTTTGCTTCTAAATCTTGTTGGCTAGCTTCGAGGATGGCTTTTCCTTTGTTTGTTGCCACTCCTCTGAGCAATTCCTTGGACACCGATATTGTTCTTTCTAGATGTCCAGTTCTCGTGGGAGATAGAGAATTATTCACTGATTTGATCTTGTTGGATGTGATGGAGTTTGATGTCATTCTGGGAATGGATTGGTTATCTCAGCACTATGTTGTGGTAGATTGCAGGAATAAAGAGGTGACTTTCAGAATTCCTGGTGAAGAAGATTTTAAGTTTGTGGGTGATAGGAGTTCAGCACCTCAGAATCTTATTTCTGCTATTACGGCTAGGAAGTTATTGAGGAAAGGTTGTCAGGGATATTTGGCATTAGTCAGGGATACTTCAGTGGAGAAGTTGTCACTCACAGATGTTCCTGTTGCCTGTGAGTTTCCTGATGTTTTTCCCGAGGAGTTGCCAGGTTTACCACCTCACAAAGAGATTGAGTTTTGTATAGATGTGGTTCCAGGTACTACTCCTATATCTATGCCACTCTACAGAATGGCTCCTGCAGAGTTGAAAGAGTTGAAGGAGTAGTTGCAAGAGTTATTAGATAAGGGTTTTATCAGACCTAGTGTTTCTCCTTGGGGTGCACCGGTCCTGTTTGTGAAGAAGAAGGATGGTACCCTGAGACTGTGCATTGACTACAGAGAACTGAATAAGGTAACAGTGAAGAACAAGTATCCTCTCCCGAGGATAGATGACTTGTTTGATCAGCTATAGGGTGCACAGTTCTTTTCTAAGATTGACTTGAGGTCGGGTTATCATCAGCTGCGGATTAGTGAAGCTGATATTCCTAAAATGGCATTCCGCACTCGATATGGCCATTATGAGTTTCTGGTGATGTCTTTTGGTTTGACTAATGCACCAGCAGCTTTTATGGACCTGATGAACAGGGTATTCAGACCATATGTGGATCAGTTTATGGTAGTCTTCATTGATGATATACTGTTATATTCAAGGAGTATGGAGGAGCATGTATATCACTTGAGGATTGTACTACAGACACTGAGAGATCATCAGCTTTATGCTAAATTCTCGAAGTGTGATTTATGGATGGAGAGTGTTTCTTTTCTTGGACACGTGGTGTCTAAAGAAGGTATCCAGGTTGATCCATAGAAGATTGAAGCAATGTTTGAGTGGCCTAGATCGACTTCTGTTGCTGAGATTCAAAGTTTTTTTGGGTTTAGCCGAGTATTATAGGCGGTTTGTGCAGGATTTTTCTAGAATTGCAGCCCCTATGACTCGCTTGACTTAGAAGAATGTTAGATTCGAGTGGTCAGAAGCTTGTGAGAATAGTTTCCAGTTATTGAAGGAGAAATTGACCACAGCGCCAGTGTTAGCTTTGCCTAATAGTGTGGACAAGTTCACAGTTTATTATGATGCCTCTAGAATTGGCTTTGGTTATGTGTTGATGCAAAATGGAAGGGTGATAGCCTATGCTTCAAGGTAGTTAAAGAAGCATGAGCAGAACCATCCCACACATGACCTTGAGATGGCTGCAGTGATCTTTGCTCTGAAGATTTGGAGACATTATTTGTGCGGGGTGACTTGTGAGATATTTACTGATCACAAGAGCCTTAAGTACATTTTCCAGCAGAGAGATCTGAATCTGTGGCAGAGGAGATGGTTGGAATTGTTGAAGGATTATGACTGCGAGATTTTATATCATCCACGTAAAGCTAATATGGTAGCAAATGCCTTGAGTAGAAAGTCCTCAGGCAGTCTTGCTCACATTAATGTTGAGAGGAGACCGTTGATCCATGAATTGTAGCTATTAGTGGATCAAGGTTTGATGATGAAGATCAGTAGATCAGGTGGACTGCTAGCTCAATTTAAGGTGCGATCTGTACTGAGGGATAGGATTAAAGCAGCTCAGAGCCGAGATCCTATTCTACAAGAGCTTGCAGAGAATGTCAGAGCAGGGAAGTTCACTGATTTCACACTCGATGATGATGGTGTGTTGTGGATCAGTGGTAGATTGTGTGTTCCTGATGTGGATGATTTGAGAGAAGAGATCCTAAAGGAAGCACATTCTACAACTTATAGCGTACATCCAAGTGTTACTAAGATGTACCACAGTATCAGAGATTTGTACTGGTGGGATGGATTGAAAAAGGATGTCGCTGATTATATTGCTAAGTGTCTGACGTGTCAGTAAGTAAAAGCTGAACATCAAAAGCCTTCTGGGAAGCTTCAGCCTCTTCCTATTCCCAAGTGGAAGTGGGAAAGGATAGCTATGGATTTTGTGGTTGGTTTACCTCGTTCGAAGGATGGATACGATTCCATCTGGGTGATTGTAGACAGGTTGACGAAATCTGCACATTTCCTACTTATGGCACCATATGAGGCGTTGTATGGAAGGAAGTGTAGATCCCCTCTGAGTTGGGATGAAATTGGTGAGAGAGCTTTGACTAGACCTGAGATGGTTCAGGATGCTGTAGAGAAAGTCGTCGTGATTAAGCGAAGATTAGAGACCGCAGTTAGCAGGCAGAAGAGCTATGCAGATCCTAGGCGCAGAGATATGGAGTTTCAGGTTGGAGATTTTATTTTTCTGAAGGTATCTCCGATGAAGGGTGTGATGAGATTTGGTAGGAAGGGTAAGTTAGCACCGAGATATATCGGACCATTTGAGATTCTGGAGAGAGTTGGCACTGTTGCATATCGGTTGGATTTGCCTCCGAGTATGTCACAGGTGCATTCAGTATTTCATATCTTGATGTTGAGGAAGTATATCTCAGACCATTCACATGTGTTGCAGCTCGACAGTGTAAAAGTGAGTGAAGATTTGACGTTTGTGGAAGAACCTGTGGCGATTGTTGATTATCAAGTTCGACAGTTGCGTTTGAAGCAGATTCCGATGGTCAAGGTTCTGTGGCGTAGCAACAGAGTTGAAGAGCATACGTGGGAGACTAAAGCTGAGATGCGAGCTTCTTACCCGTATCACTTTCCTTCCTGATCTTGTGATCATTTTCTTTCTGGAATTCAGGGACGAATTCTTGTAAGGGGGGAAGACTGTAATATCCCGTGTTTTTAAATATTTTAATACTGTATCGGGATATGCAGAGTGTTAAT
Source organism: Mallotus nudiflorus (assembly GCA_947683625.1). NCBI lineage: Eukaryota > Viridiplantae > Streptophyta > Magnoliopsida > Malpighiales > Euphorbiaceae > Mallotus > Mallotus nudiflorus. Next base: position 734,745 of record CANTUR010000856.1, read on the forward strand.
AATTTTTAAATATAATATTGATATTTTACGAGCTTTTATTTAATTAAAATTGAATTTTTTTAATTGTTTTATATTATTTTAAGTACTTTACGTAAAATTTTCCCGGGACTTGTATTTTCGGGGAAATTTTCACGTAAATAATTTACTACTAATTATTTTAAATAGATTTACGGACTTGCATGAACTCATATATATTTTTAAAATACTAAATAACGTATGTTAGTGTAATTATTTATTTAATTAGGGTTTAATTAATATTACTCTAATATTTTATTATTTGTTTATTTGTTTTAATATTATTTAATTATTTTTAGGTGTATTAAATTCTTTAGAAATATTAAATTTTATGTGTGTGCTGTATATTTAATGTGTGTGATTTTATATTATTTTAATATATAGTGTAAAGTATATATATATACATATATACATTTAATATTAAGAAAATTATAAAGTTTGGTTTATTTACGAAATTGCCATTCTTCTTCCTTCTCCTTCCCGACCGTTCCCCATCACCGTCCGCCGCTGCTACCATCGATTTCTTTCCATTAGTGTGCTGTCCGGCGTGCCACCTCCTTCCCCAGCCTCTCCCACCACCTGTTGCAGTCGTTTCCGGCGTCTGGAAGCCATTTTTGGCTGGAGAAGCCGAAAGTTGGAGCAACGTCGTTCACGACGTTTTCGGACACCATTTTTGACACCACTGGTCTCTTTCTTCTCCTTGAGCTCCGGTGAGTGTGATTCCAAGCTTTGTTTCACTTAAAATGGTCTTGATTTGCTTAGGTTTCGATTTTTCGAATTCGGCCATTTTAGGGTTTTTGATTTTTTGAACTTCAATTTGATTGATTCATGAAAAATTCCTTCACAAATTTTGTTCCCCTCAGCTTAATCTACATGTATCAATTTTTGTAGAATTTTTGAAGATTATTTTGATTTTTGGGTATTTTTGAATATTTTAATATTATTTTCTAATTTTCGAAAATTAATTATATAAATTATGCAATTGTATTTTATGATAAATATAGGTGTTGAAATGAATTATAGGAATTTATTTGGAATTTTTATGAATTTCTATGTATTTATTTTGAATTTATTTAGGTTTATGTAATTTTGGAAAATTAGGTTAATTGTGTTTTTAATTGAAATTAATTGGTTAATTGAGTTTAATTATTGATATTATTGATAAAAATGTTGAGAAAATTAATTTTGTGTGTGCAATTATACTATTTTGGTGAATTTTTGAATGAATTTTAATATAATTATACATATAGGGGTATTTTGGTAATTTTACACAAAATTGGCTAAAAAATGTAATTAAATTGGTATTAATAGTTATTTAAGGTATAAAAATGATTTCTAAAAATTATTTAGTATTTTTAACTAATTAAAACTATTTTTCGTGAATTATTTTCAATTATATATATAATATACGATTTTTCTATAAAGTGAGTTTTTATCGCTTTTTACTGTGTTTTAAGGTTAATTACGTTTTTTGTACTTATTAAATGTATTTATGTGATATAAGGATATTTTTGGTATTTTTATATTATTTTGTAAATTGTGGACCCTGGTCGGTAGACTGTAGTTTGGAGTCCGACCGAGGGGTGGTGGATGTAATTCTGTGTCTATTTTTTGAAGTGTGTTTCTTTGCAGGGTCGGCTCTACTCTTTGTGTAGAGAGATGTCCATTTTACAGGAGAGGTTCTGCCGAATTTTTGATAGAATTCTTGTAAAACGTGATGTCCGGTCGAACCCTAATTTTGTTTCTGTGTTTAATATTCTAGATCGAGTTTCTAGGATTTTCTTTTAGGTTTATTCTGATGTCCGTTATTTATTGTTTGTTTAGTTGCGTCGAGGCCAAGGGTCAGTGGACCAGGCCCGTCGGATCCATCTCGAGGAGCGCACTAAGTGTGAGTTACTATTCTATATATATATGTTTTAGGGTGCATGATTTAGAAATGTATGTTTTATTTTGACTAAATATGCATAAATAATTTGATTAGTATTTAAGTTTATTTTAGTTTACTTATGGTTTATTTTTGGTATATATTAAATTATATGCATGCTTTATTAACCATTTATGTTTAAAATGTTTTTGAATATATTTCTAGCTTATTTTGCTATTATATTAGACTTGTTTAACGTATATATACTCGAAATATACCTGGTTTACTTTTGGTATATTTCCAGTATATATATGGTTTATATTATTATTTTATTTAAATTCATGCATCATTTATTTGTGAATGAATGTTTTATATTTTAAATGAAGGATATCAATAGAACGTGCTACCTAGTGGGCAGCACTAGGACCGAGTACGTACCGGTACGCTTATAGCATTTAGGCTATATTACTAACCAGTTTGAGGATATTGATTGGAATTGATTTATTTGATGTGTGTGATATGACTTGGGAATGTGATTGCTGGAGCTCGGTTGACCAAGTGTCTCGGGGCCAATCACACTGACAGTCAGACTGTTGGAGCTCGGTTGACTTAGTGTCTCGGGGCCAGTCTATTGTCTAAATGGAATAAGTGATTATATTTGGAATAAGTGAGCTTGTATGGCTAGAGTGTTGTCTAACACTATTTTGAGGTTGCGATATTCTAGGGTTCTATTTGATCCTTCATGAAATGTGATTTCTAGTAAAAATATATAAAATGATTTTACTGCATCTGTGTGTATTTGCCTGTATATATACATATTAGATATATACTGTTGACTGTATGCATTGACATTTAGTATGCATGTATATATATTATAGTAATTCACTCAGTGAGGTCTGACTCCCCTCCGTTGACTATTTTTCAGGAGAGTCATCGTCTTCAGACCTCAGTAGCAGGCCTGTACGACGGATTTCTTCCGCTCCGGCTTCTCTATGTAAACTGCTCATTTGAGTTTATTTTATTAATCTAGACACTGCAGTAGTTATATAAATTTGCAAAATATGTACTTTAAACATTTGAACTGGATTGTATTAAAAGAGTTTATTTATATATGTTTGAGGATTTGATTTAAATCCCATGGTGGATCATTATTTTGATATTTATGAATTTATTCCACTGCATAATATTTTGTTTAATTATGATATTATTATTACTATTGCATGTTTATTTTATTTTTAGGCTTGCTACGGGTTCCGAATTCAAAAGAATTCCCGTTCCCTAGCGCCGGTCATGGCCCCTGTTTTGGGTCGTGACAAAGGGGATCTACACTTCCTTCTATACAAAGCATCATACGGTGCCATGCCAATACTACTATGGTAGCTGTTATTATATGCAAACTCTACGAGTGGCAAATGATCATCCCAGCTACCTCCCAAATCCAGGACACACATCCTCAACATATCTTCCAGTGTCTGGATCATCCTCTCAGACTGACCATCTGTCTGAGGATGAAAAGCAGTATTGAAATCTAACCTAGTGCCCATCACTTCCTGCAACTTCTGCCAAAAACGAGAAGTAAATACTGAACCTCTATCTGACACAATGGACACAAGTACTCCATGAAGGCATACGATATGCTTCACATACAGCTTCGCCAATCTAGCTACAGAATAGGTGGCTTTCGCCGGTAAGAAATGTGCAGACTTCATCAACTTGTCTACAATCACCCAGATGGAATCGTATCCATCCTTAGAATGAGGTAATCCCACCACAACATCCATAGCTATCCTTTCCCACTTCCACTCGGGAATAGGAAGAGGCTGAAGCTCCCTAGAAGCTTCTGATGTTCAGCTTTCACTTGTTGACATGTCAGACACTTAGTAACATAATCAGCGACATCATTCTTCAATCCATCCCACCAGTATAGATCTTTGATACTGTGGTACATCTTAGTGATACCCGGATGAACGCTATAGGCTGTAGAATGTGCTTCCTCTAGGATCTCTTCTCTCAAGTTATCCACTTCAGGAACACACAATCTACCACTGATCCACAACACACCATCATCATCAAGTGTGAAATCAGTGAACTTCCCTGCTCTGACATTCTCTGCAAGCTCCTCTAGAATAGGATCTCGGCTCTGAGCTGCTTTAATCCTATCCCTCAGTACAAATCGCACCTTAAATTGAGCTAGCAGTCCACCTGACCTACTGATCTTCATCATCAGACCTTGATCCACCAATAGATGCAACTCCTGGATCAACGGTCTCCTCTCAACACTGATGTAAGCAAGACTGCCTGAGGACTTTCTACTCAAGGCATCTGCTACCATATTAGCCTTGCCCGGATGATATAAAATCTCACAGTCATAATCCTTTAATAATTCTAACCATCTCCTCTACCTCAGATTCAAATCTCGCTGCTGGAAAATGTACTTAAGGCTTTTGTGATCAGTAAATATCTCACAAATAATGTCTCCAAATCTTCAGAGCAAAGATCACTACAGCCATCTCAAGGTCATGTGTGGGATAGTTATGCTCATGCTTCTTCAATTGCCTCGAAGCATAGGCTATCTTCTGCATCAACACACAACTAAGGCCAACTCTAGAGGCATCACAATAAACTGTGAACTTGTCCACACTATTAGGTAAGGCTAACACTGGTGCTGTGGTCAATTTCTCCTTCAACAACTAAAGACTATTCTCACAAGCTTCTGACCACTCGAATCTAACATTCTTCTGAGTCAAGCGAGTCATAGGGGTTGCTATTCTGGAAAAATCCTGCACAAACCACCTATAATACCCGGCTAAACCCAGAAAACTTCGAATCTCAGTAACAGAAGTCGGTCTAGGCCACTCAGACACTGCTTCAATCTTCTATGGATCAACCTGGATACCTTCTTTAGACACCACGTGTCCAAGAAAAGAAACACTCTCCATCCAGAAATCGCACTTCGAGAATTTAGTATAAAGCTGATGATCTCTCAGTGTCTGTAGTACAATCCTCAAGTGATATACATGCTCCTCCATACGCCTCGAATAAACCAGTATATCATCAATGAAGACTACCACAAACTGATCCACATACGATATGAATACCCTGTTCATCAGGTCCATAAAAGCTGCTGGTGCATTAGTCAAACCAAAAGACATCACCAGAAACTCATAATGGCCATATCGAGTGCGGAATGTTGTCTTAGGAATATCAGCTTCACTAATCCACAACTGATGATAACCCGACTTCAAGTCAATCTTAGAAAAGAACTGTGCACCCTGTAGCTGATCAAACAAGTCATCTATCCTCAGAAGAGGATACTTGTTCTTCACTGTCACCTTGTTCAGCTCTCTGTAGTCAATGCACAGTCTCAGGGTACCATCCTTCTTCTTCACAAACAGGACTGGTGCACCCTAAGGAGAAACACTAGGTCTGATAAAACCCTTATCCAATAACTCTTGCAACTGCTCCTTTAACTCTTTCAACTCTGCAGGAGCCATTCTGTAGGGTGGCATAGATATAGGAGTAGTACCTGGAACCACATCTATACAGAACTCAATCTCTTTGTGAGGTGGTAAACCTGGCAACTCCTCGGGAAAAACATCAGGAAACTCACAGGCAACAGGAACATCCATGAGTGACAACTTCTCCACTGAAGTATCGCTAACTAATGCCAAATATCCCTGACAACCTTTCCTCAATAACTTTTTAGCTGTAATAGCAGAAATAAGATTATGAGGTGCTGAACTCCTATCACCCACAAACTTAAAATCTTATTTATCAGGAATTTTGAAAGTCACCTCTTTATTCCTGCAATCTACCACGGCATAGTGCTGAGATAACCAGTCCATTCCTAGAATAACATCAAACTCTAGCACATCCAACAGAATCAAATCAGCGGGTAATTCTCTATCTCCCATGAGAACTGGACAACCAGAAAGAACAATATCGATGTCCAAGGAATCGCTCAGAGGAGTGGCAATGGACAAAGGAAAAGCCATCCTCGAAGCTTACCAATAAGACTTGGAAGCAAAAACGGGAGAAACAAATGAATGCGTGGCACCCAGATCAAACAAAACCCATGCATCCCGGTAACAAACAGAAACAATACCTGCCACGACTACATTAGATGCCTAAGCATCCTGCTAAGTAAGGTGGAAGACTCTGGCCTGACCTCGACCTCCCTGCTGACTGGTAGAAGCCTGGCCAACACCTCTGGCACCTCCTCTAGTACCTCTACCACGACTTTGCTGTGGAATAAACTGAGTGGAACTCTGATACTGAGCTGGTGGTAATTGAAATGGCACGGGTGCAGCACTAGCAATTGACTGCTGTGGGAATCATGAAATCTGTGGCTGCTGATATCCGAAGTAAGGACACGATTTGGCAAAATGTCCTGTCTGCCCGCATCTGAAGCATATTAGTGGTGTTAGGTAACACAGTCCCTGATGGACTTTACCGCAGGTCTGGCATACACTGGCAGCTGATCCAGAACTACGACCACTGCTGTTGCTCGAAGCACCTGACCCAAATTTGAATGACCTACGCTGACCTCCATGACCATGTCTACTGCTCCGATGCACTCGCTGCTGCTGCCTCTGACTCTACTGAGTCGAACCTCGCTGCTGACTACTCGAACCAACATGAAAACTCAAATATAATGTAGTCTGCAATCCACTCGACTGAACTCCCAGCTGGTAGTAATCAGGCATGGCTCCCTGCCTAACTAGCCTCAGCTCAATCTCCTTGGCCAACTCAATCACAGACTCGAGAGTAAGGCCTGCTGTAGGCATACCAGTAAATGCTGAACCTAATCCGGTGACATAGGTAGTGACTGTAAAATACTGGTCTCACATCAGATCCTCTGCATATCTACCCAACCGAAGAAACTCTCAGGTGTACTCGTCTACTAATCGATCACCGTGAGAAATACTGGTCAAATGGAGATGATAGCTCATACGGAGAGGCTCTGGACAGAATCTCCTCATAAATCGCTATCGAAAATAAGCCCAGGTCATTGTCATCATGTAAGGCTGGATCATCTGAATAAACCAGTCTAAAGTTGGTCCCTCGATAGACAGTTCAACGATCATGATCTGCTGGTACTCGGTTTGAGCAGTCCGAGTCCTAGTCTCAATCACGTGCAGAAAGTCTAACGGATCAAAAGTCCCATCGAACGCAATCCTGCCAACTCTGACATAAAATAAAGCTGCCTCAGGGTCAGACATACCCTGCTGATAGGCAGGCTGAACAACTGGAGGTACAGGAACATCAAATTTAGGCTCAACAGGCTCCTTGTCCGGTAACTCTCTCTGCCTATGGTGACCTGCTACTCCTCGAGGTCTACCTCTGCCATGACCTCTACGTCTAACTGGCTGCTCAGAGGTAAAATGTCATCCTGAAAAGACTCATCATCCTCGACCTCAACGACCGGTGGAGCGACACACGCTCGCCTCCTCATTCTAAAAAGACAAACGAAAAGATTCAGACAAAACAGACAACGGAAGGTTAACGCAGAAAACTAAAGCAAGGAATACTCATCAAGACGTACTCGAACCTAATTCACTATAGTAGTTACTAAAAGAAAACATAACTTTAAAACTAGGGCCACGACTCACACAACTAAGCCCTGACACAGAACTCTGCTCTGATACCAACTTTGTCACGACTCAAAACAGGGGCCATGACCGGCGCTAGGGAACGGGAATTCTTTCGAATCCAGAACCCGTAGCAAGCCTAACAATAAAATAAAACATACAATAGTAATAATAACAGTATTTAATGCAGCGGAACTTAAATATCAAAAATAACATTTACACCAAATGAATTTATATCAAATCCTCATCTCATATATATAAATCCTTTGATACAAGTTTCAGTTCAAATTCTTAAAATACATAACTCACACAAATATAATACATAAAACCCATAATTTATTTACAACTACTACAATGTCTAGATTATAAAAATAAAACTCAAGACTCAGATAAGCAGTTTACATAAAGAAGCCGGGGCAGAAGAAATCCGGCGTACAGGCCTGCTACTGAGGTCTGAGGAAGAAGACTCTCCTGAAAAATAGTCAACAGAGGGGAGTCAGACCTTACTGAGTGAATTACTATAATATATATACATGCATACTAAATGCCAATGCACACAGTCAAAAGTATATATAGTATGTATGTATACAAGCAATTACACACAAATGCAATAAAAATCATTTAATATATTTTTATTGAAAATCACAGTTTATGAAGGATCAAATAGAACCCTAGAATATCACAACCTCAAAAACAGTGTTAGACAACACTCTAGCCATACAGGCTCACTTATTCCAAATATAATCACTTGATCCATTTAGACAGTAGACTGGCCCCGAGACACTAAGTCAACCGAGCTCCAGCAGTCTAACTGTCAATGTGATTGGCCTTAGACACTAGGTCAATCGAGCTCCAGCAATCACACTCCCAAATCACATCACACATCAGATAAATCAATTCCAATCAATATCCTCAAATTGGTTAATAATATAGCCTAAATGCTATAAGCGTATCGGTACGTACTCGGTCCTAGTGCTGCCCATTAAGTAGCACGTTCTATCGATATCCTTCATTAATAAATATAAAACATACATTCATAAATAAATGATGCATGAATTTAAATAAAATAACAACATAAACCATATATATCCTAGAAATATACCAAAAATAAACCAGGTATATTTCGAGTATATATACAACAAATAAATCTAACATAATTACAAAATAAGCTAGAAATATATTCAAAAACATTTTAAACCTAATTTATTAGCAAAACATGCATATAATTTAAGATATACCAAAAATATACTAAAGATAAACCAAAATAAACTAAAAATAAACTTAAGTAATAATTGAATTATTTATGCATAATTAATCAAAATAAAACATATAATTCTAAATCATGCACCCTAAACATATATATATATATATATATATATATATATATATATATATAAAATAGTAACTCACACTTAGTGCGCTCCTTGAGATAGGTCCAACGGGCCTGGTCCATTAGGCCTCGGTCTCGGCGCAACTAAACAAACAATAAATAACAGACATCAGAATAAACCTAACATAAAATCCTAGAAACTCGATCTAGAATATTATACACAGAATCAGAATTAGGGTTCGACCGGATATCACGTTTTACGAGAATTCTATCAAAAATTCGACAAAACCTCCCCTGTAAAATGGACATCTCTCTACTCAAAGAGTAGAGCTGGCCCTGCAAAGAAACACACTTCGAAAAACAGACACAAAAACACAACCACAACCCCTCGGTCGGACTCCAAACTACAATTTATCGACCGGGGTCCACAATCATAGAATAATTATAAAAATACCGAAAATACCCTTATATCATAGAAATAAATTTTACAAGTAAAAATTACATAATTAACCTTAAAACACAGTACAAACCAATAAAAACTCATTTTATTTAGAAAAATCGTATATTATATATATAATTGAAAATAATTCATGAAAAATAGTTTTAATTAATTAAAAATACTAAATAATTTATAGAAATCATTTTTACACCTTAAATAACTATTAAAACCAATTTAATTACATTTTTAGTCAATTTAGGATAAAATTACTAAAATACCCCTATATATACATATATATATACTAAAATTACTCCAAAAATTCACCAAGAATAATATAATTATCCAAAATTAATTTTCTCAACATTTTTATCAATAATATTAATAATTAAACTCAATTAACTAATTAATTTCAATTAAAAACACAATTAACCTAATTTTCTAAAATTACATAAACCTAAACAAATTCAAAATAAATACATAAAAATTCCAAATAAATTTCTATAATTCATTTTAACACCTATATTTATCATAAAACAAAATTTCATAATTTATTTAATTAATTTTCGAAAATTAGAAAATAATATTAAAATATTCAAAAATACCCAAAAATCAAGATAATCTCCAAAAATTCTACAAAAATTCACACATGTATATTAATCTAAGGGGAACAACATTTGTTAAGGAATTAAGCTTGAATAATTAGGATTGAAGTTCAAATAAATTGAGAAACAAAAATGGCCGAAATTAACATCAAGCTCAAAACCTTACCAAAATGAATTTTAAGCTAAAAGGAAGCTTGGAATCGTCTTCTATGGAGGCTAGGGAGTTCAACGACACCCGAATCACTGGATTTGGTGGCCGGGAAGTCGGTGAACGGTGAGGAGAGAAGTTTCGGTCATTCCGGTCAAAATTAAGCCAAACGGTGCCGGAGAAGAAGGCTAGGGGCGGCGGAGCAAGCTGGAAATGGAGGTGGAACGGTGGGAGGCACAGTGACGGTGGGTGGATGGCGTGCGCAGTGGTGGGGGGGGGGTTGGGGTCGTCGGGGAAGGGAAGGAGGAAGGGGAGGGTAGAATTTGTAATTTTACAAATTTTGTATATATATATATATGTGTGTGTGTGTGTGTGTGTGTGTGTGTGTTAATAACTTAATAATTTATATTAAAATATATTAATTTAATATAATATTTAAGAAAAACATACGCCACATGTTAAAATACACAATATATATATATATACACACACATACTAATTAAATATTAACTATATAATATAATATGATTTAATAGAAATAACCTTAATTTAAATCAATTATGAAAATATATATGCATATATTTTCATAATTATATAATATATTATATATATATATATATATATATATATATATATATATATATATATATATATATATATATATATATATATATATGTATGTATGTTCTAATATGACAATTAAAATAATGCATGGACTCATGCAATTTTATAAATACATTTAAAATAATTAATATTGAACTTCTTATGTGTAAATTTTCTCGAAAATGCGAGTCTCGGGAAAATTCTACGTAAAGTACTTGAAATAGTATAAAATAAAAAAAATCAATTTTTAATTAAACAACAACTCATGAAATATATCAATATTATATAAGAATTATTAACACTGCATATCCCGATGCAGTATAAAAATATTTAAAAACACGGGATATTACAGTTTCAGATGTGGTTAGACAAGGCATTTGCTAGATCATTCTCTTATTCTAGTTTTCAGCAGTAGTTCCCTCAATTGTCTTCAACTAGTGTAGCTCTAGCTCAATTTTAGTCGCCACCATTTCAGTACTTGAGCACCTTTTAGCTTCTAGCCTAGCAAGGGCAAAGTATAAGAGGTGGAGGCAGTGCTAGAGGATTTAGGTAGGCTTCTACTAGTCAGTAGAGAGGCAGAGGACAAGCGAGAGTTTTCACTCGCACGCAGTAGGATGCTCATGCATCCAATACAATGGTAGCAGGTACACTCATAATATGTTATCTTGATGCTAAAGTTTTAATTGATCTGGGTGCTACCGATTCCTTTTTATCTCCTGTTTTTACTTTAAAATTAGGTTGGAAAGCTTAGAGGAGGATCATTATTCTTTTATTAGTTGCTACACATCTAAGTGATTCATTTAACACTGATGTTATTCTTCTCGGGTGTCCTGTGTTGGTAAGAGGTAGAGAGTTACCGGTAGACTTGGTGTTGATGGATGTGATGGACTTTGATGTAACCCTAAGAATGGATTGGTTGTCTCAGCATTATGCCATTGTGGATTGTCATAGCAAATAGGTGATTTTCAGAATTTTGGGTGAAGAGGAATTCAAGTTCGTGGGTGATAAGAGTTATGCACCTCAAAATCTTATCTCTACTATTACGGTAAGAAAGATGTTGAGAAAGGGTGTTAAGGATACTTGGCATTAGTCAAGGATACAATAGCAGAACAGACATCCATCTCAAAATTTCATGTATCTTGTGAATTTCCTGATGTTTTTCTTGATGAATTATTTAGTTTACCACTTTACAGAGAGAGAATTTTGCATTGATGTGGTCCCAAACACAACTCCTATCTCTATGCCACCTTATAGGATGGCTTCTGCTAAGTTAAAAGAGTTAAAGGAAAAGTTATAAGAGTTTATGGATAAAGGTTTCATAAGACCTAACACTTCTCCTTGGGGTGCACCAATTTTGTTTATGAAGAAAAAGGATGGCACACTTAGACTATGCATTGATGATAGAGAATTGAACAAGGTGACTGTCAAGAACAAGTATCCCCTTCCAAGGATAAATGATTTGTTCGATCAACTTTAGGGTGCACAGTTCTTCCCTAAGATTGACTTGAGATTAGACTATAATTAGTTATGGATCAGAGAAGCTAACATTCTTAAAATAGCATTCTGTACTAGATATGGCCATTCTGAGTTAATGGTGATGTCCTTTAGATTAACCAATGTACCAACAGCTTTTATAGATTTGATGAATAGGGTGTTCAAACCATTTATGGATAAGTTTTTAGTGGTATTCATTGATGATATATTAGTGTATTCGAAGAGCATGTGTATCACTTAAGGACAGTGCTACAGACACTGAGGGAGCATCAACTTTATGCTAAGTTCTCAAAGTATGATTTTTAGCTTAAAAGTGTGGCATTCCTTGGGCACATAGTGTTTAAGGATGGTATGCAGGTTGATCTATAAAGGATTAAGGTAGTATCTGAGTGGCATAAACCAACATTAGTTATAGAGATTTAGAGTTTCTTAGGTTGGACAGGATATTATAAGAGGTTTGTTAAGGATTTCTCAAGGATTGTAGCACCTATGATCCACCTAACTCAAAAGAATATGATGATCCACCTAACTCAAAAGAATATGAAGTTCATGTGGTCAGAAGCATGAAACTGCTAAAGGATAAGTTGATTATAACTTTAGTGTTGACTTTGCCTAATAGAGAAGACAAGTTCACCATGTACTATAATGCTTCCAGAGTTGGCCTAAGTTTTGTATTGATGCAGAATGGTAGAATAGTAGCTTATGCTTCTAGAAAATTGAAGAAGCACGAGCAGAACTATCCTACTCATGACCTTGAGATGGTTGTTGTTATCTTTGCTCTCAAAATTTAGAGGCATTATCTATATGGGGTGACATGCAAATTTTATATTGATCACAAGAGTTTAAAGTACATGTTTAGTAGAGAAATATGAATTGAGACAGAGAAGATGGCTAGAAGTTTTAAAGGATTATAATTGCGATATCTTGTACCACCCAAGCAAGGCTAATGTGGTAGCAGATGCCTTGAGTAGGAAGTCTTACTCATATTAGTATGGAAAAGAGACCTTTGATCTAAAAGATGCACAAGTTAATGGAACAAGGGTTAATGATGAAGATAACTAGGTCAGGAGGATTGATAGCTCAGTTTAGAGTTAGATCGATATTGAAGGATAGGATCAAGGCAGCTTAAAGTTGAAATCATGATTTGGTGGAGCTTATGGAGAAGCTCCATGAAGGAAAGTTTACTAATTTTAATCTTGATGATGAAGGTGTTCTGTCGATTAGTGGAAGATTGTGTATTCTTAATGTGGACAATTTGAGAGAAGAGATCTTGGAAGAAGCTCATTATGCAGCTTATAGTGTACATCCTAGTTCTACCAAGATGTACCATAACATAAAAGATCTTTATTGATGGGATGAAATGAAGAAAGATATAGCTGAATTCGTTTCCAAGTGCTTAACTTATTAGCAAGTGAAAGTAGAGCATCAAAAACCTTCTAGAAAGCTTCAGCCTCTTCTAATTCTTTATTGTAAATAGGAGAGAGTCACATGGATTTTGTGATAGGGTTGCCTTGTTCAAAGGATAGATATGATTCCATATAGGTGATAGTGGACAGGTTAACCAAATTAGCTCACTTTCTGCCAATTAAAGCTAATTATCCATTGGCTAAATTAGCTAGGTTATACATCAAACATATTGTGTGTCTTCATGGGGTGCTTGTTTCTATTATTTCAAATAGAGGTTTGATGTTTACCTCTTAATTTGGCAGAAGTTATAGGAAGTAATGGGTACCATGCTCAATTTTAGTACTGCTTTTCATCCTTAGATGGATGGTCAGCTTGAGAGGATGATCTAAACACTTGAAGATATGTTGAGAAAGTGTGTAATGGATCTTAGAGGTAGTTGGGATGATCATTTGACATTGGTAGAGTTTACTTATAACAATAGATACAATAGTAGTATTAAGATGGCACCATATAAAGCTCTGTATAGAAGGAAATGTAGATCCCCTTTGTGTTAGAATGAAGCTAGAGAAAGAGAGCTAACTTGACCAGAAATTATTCATGTTGCGTTTGAGAAAGTCACTTTGATTAGAAAGAGATTGGAAACAATAACTAATAGGCGGAAGAGTTATATAGACCTGAACCACAAAGATATGGAATTTCAAATTAGGGATTATGTATTTTTGAAGGTGTCACCAATAAAAGGTGTTATGAGATTTGGCAAGAAGGGAAAGTTGGCACCAAGGTACATAGGGCCTTTTGACATTTTAGAGGGAGTTGGCATAGTTGCATATCAATTGGCTTTTCCTCCGAATTTATCTCAAGTGCATCCAGTGTTCCATATTTCGATGCTTAGGAAGTATATTTTGAATTCTTTGCATGTTTTGCAACCCTGGAGTGTGGAAGTGAATGAAGATTTGATATATGAGGAAGAACCAGTTGAAATAGTTAACTATTAAATTCATCAGTTGCATTCTAAACAAATTTCGATTGTCGAAGTCTTGTGGAGGAACAATAATGTGGAAAAGTACATGTGGGAGACTGAGACAAAGATACAGGTGGCATATCCATATCTTTTTCCTTGATGAAACTTTGTACTCCTTTATATTTATTAAAATTCGAGGACAACTTTTTGTAAGGGGATAGGATTATAATAACTCGTATTTTTAATTATTAAATTAAATATGGATTTTAAAGTGTTAAATATTATTTTATGGAATTATTGTTAAATGAGTATTTTAGTAAATTTATTGATTATGAAGAGTATATTATATATATATGTATATAAATATTTAGGAAGAGTTATTATTATTATTATTATTATTATTATTATTATTATTATTATTATTATTATTATTATTATTATTATTATTATTATTATTATTATTATTATATATGTAAGTAAAAAAATGAAAAAAAATGAAAATGTGTCTTTTATTTTCTTTTTCTTTTCTTTTTCTTTTTCTTTTTCTTTTTCTTTTTCTTCCTTCCTCTCTTTCTTTCCTTCCCCCTACGCACACCACCAGCCGCCATCGGACAGCCCACATTGCCACTCAGCCCTCCTCCCTTCTTCCTTCCTCCTCTTTACTCTTCCTTTTCTCGTTTTTCTATTCTTACCAGATTGGGAAGTAGCTCACTGACATTGACTTCGGCCACCCCTGGACGTATTGCCGGTGTCATTTAAATCCTCTCCTCTTGGGCTTCATTTTCCCTAAGTCAATTTGACCGGTAACATCGAGAACGACTTCAATTTCGGGTAATTTGATTTCAAGGTTTTGTGTTTAATTTATTGAATTGAGTTTGACTTTGGTTAAACTAGACTATGTTATAGTTATATAAAATGATATTAAGGTTGAAATCTTGCTAAATGTGATTTTTATTTATTTTTATGAATTTTTGAAATTTTTCGAGCGTTTGGTTACTATGCATGTTACTATTCTGAGCTTGGCAAATTTTTATATAGAGTAAAATTTTTAATAAATTTTTATATTTTTAATAAATTCTATTAATTATGTAGAGTAAACTTTATGAAGGAAGTTTTATGAAATTTTTTATAGAATTTAAGTTATGAATTTTAAAGGTCATGTATGAATATGTAATTTTTGGAAAAAATATTAGAAATTAGTAAATTATTTAATTTTAATTAAATTATTGTTATTTATTCTGTTTTAGATTATTTTAAAGTATGAAAAATATTTTTATAGTTAATTTTCAATTATTAGTAATTTTGGGGAAAATAAATGAACAATAAATTTATTTATTATTTTCAAACTTAAATGAGTCTTTTATTATTTTTATGATATAATTGAGTGATTTTAATAGTTATTTATAATTAATGTTAATTTGGATGTGAAAATGAAAATTTGATTCCAATAGCGATATTTTATTTATAAACAAGAATTTTTATTATTTATTTGGAAATAAATTCTTTTATATTTTTATTATATAAATAAATTAAATTTTGGTAGTAAACTAAATTTTTATGATATATTGGGATTTGAAAAAAAATTATATTGTTTATATATGTATTATTATGTTGGTTCTCAGTTGGGTATAATGTGTAGTTTAGGGGCGCAATCCGAGATGTGCAATTGTGGGTAGTATTGAAATCCTATTTTGTATAGAAATTGTTATACTTTTAATATAGAGATGTCCATTTTACAGAGGAAACTCTACCAAAATTTTGGTAGATTTCTCATAAAATGTGACATCGAGTTTGTGTTGAGTTTTATTATAGTCGTGTTTTAGATCGAGTTTTTCCTTAAAAATCTATAATGTTTAAGGTTAGAGTTTTTAATCCTAATTATTTTTATTATTTTTCTATAGTCGCACCGAGAGCAGAGCCTTCAGGTTGGGGCCAATCGAGTTAAAATTGAGGAGCGCATTCTACCTATAAGTTATTATTATATGTACGTATTGCATGTAAAAAATATTATTGGCATCCATAATTTTAATAAATATGAATTTTGTTATGCTATATTGCATTAAATTTTAATTTTTATTGTTATCATAAATACGTTTTCATATATATAAAGGTGAATATTAATTTTGTAATTTGGATGCTGCTCATATTTTAATATGATTTTATTATTTATTTTGATATGATATTTTGGAGGATAGTAGTAGAACGTGTTATCTAGTGGGCTACATTAGGACTATATGCGCAACAGTAAGCTAGTTGCTAGGTTGTGATATATTGATTGATATGAGATTATATGGTCTGAGATATAGATAAATAATTATTTAGATTTGTGGATAGAAAGTAGTATGCCTATAGGAGCTCGATTAACCTGCAGTGTCTCAAGGTCAGTCATGCCGGTAAGGGGACTGTAGTAGCTCGGTTAAACTTTTTTGTGTCTCGAGGCCAGTCCACTACCAAATTAGAAAAAAGGAAAATATTTTTGGATTTAAGAAAGTCTATTCATTAGTAAGGTATAGTGATTGAGGTTACAAAATTCTTAGGGTTCTATTTCGATCCTCCACTTGTTTTCATTCGTTGCATTAATATGAAAAAATGTTTTAGAGCATTTGCATGAAATGCGTATATAAATTAAATAAATATAAATATATAAACATTATATTCATGCTTAGGTTGCATAGATATATATAATAATAATTCACTCAGTGAGGTCTAATCCCCTTGAATTATTTTTTAAGGATTCCTTTCTACAGACCTCTCCCAATTATCTTCTTCATCGAACCCTTTCTTCATCGGCTGATTTATGTAAATTTTAAAATATCACTTCCTTTGTATTTATTAGACGTTGTAGTAGTAGTATGTACTTGTTGTAGTATGTTATGTTGAGTTGGCAGTAGCTATGTACTCGAATATTTGTAAAATATTTTATTATGATATGATATGGAAAGACATTTTTAAGCTTTAAAAAGTTTTAATTCTTTGGTATATTTATGATTTTGTTTGGTGTGAATTGGTGTTTTAGGCTTGCTATGGGTTCTGGATTCGTATAAATTCTTATTCTCTAGCGTCGGTCATGACTCCTAAGTTTAGGTCGTGACAGTTCGGTTACACCCCTATAAATAGCTAGACTGAAAAAATCCAATTGTTGATGGTTTAATAATGTATAGATAGCTTCTTTACATATAGTATGCTCTGCTTGAATTTTTTTTTCTTTACACCTCCTAACTCTTCCTTAGCCACATTTAGGCAAAATAGGAGAGCAAGTACAAGTATTAGTGGTAAAGTAAAAATGTGTGCTTCGTTATTAATATGTTTACTCATGGTAATTGTGGCTTATTAGGAGAATCAAGTATGGTATCTTTGCATCTTTGATGCACTTAGCCAGTACTAGTACATCTAAAAATTCATAATTGGCTAGTTGTAAATAGCCCCAACTATGGAACAAAGGATTATACCATATTTATCTACACTGAGGTATTGACGGTAACTCTCAAATATTGCATAACAAATTATATATACATATATATAACTTCCTCTAGTTGCATTAGCACTATTATAGAATAGAGGCATTATTATTATCTTGCTTCATTCTAATTTTTTAGACTTACAGTAACTCCTAAATTTATTTAGGGCATATTTTAATGCAAGTATTTTATTTGAAATTTTAGATTTCAAACATTAAATTTTAAATATAATAATTTCAATTTACATGTAATTAAATATATATTTTTCAAATTCTCATAAAATGAGTTTTTAAATCTATTGTGAATTTATTTGAAATCTTCCTTGATATTCACATAGTTACCAAATAAGGGATTTGATCCAAATCCAAAACCATGACCAAATTCTTTGCATCCAAACATAATATTATTGAATTAAATCAATGAACTTGCCTTAAGTATCAAAATTGTTTTCCCCATTTCAAAAATGTACTACAAACAAAACTTTTAAAAAATTCTTTTTCTATAAATAGCCAGATTGAAAAAATCTAGTTGTTGATGGTTTAATAATGTATAGATAACTTCTTTACATATAGTATGCTCCGTTTGATTTTTTTTTTTTTTACGCCTCCTAACTTTTCCTCAGTCACATTTGGGCAAAATAGAAGAGCAAATGCAAGTATTAGTAATATAGTAAAAATGTATTCTTCATTATTAATATATTTGCTCATGGCCTATTGGGAGAATCGATGATTGCATTTTTACATCTTTGATCCCCTTACCAGTACCAGTACATCTAAAAATTCATAATTTGCTAGTTGTAAATAGCTCCAACTATGGAATAAAGAGTTTACTAAATATATCTACACCGAGGTATTGATGGTAATATATATATATATATATATAACACATTTAAATGAAATAACAGTGTACAGTTATGCTTCAATCATTTATGGTTGGATTTTATACATTGTCAATTTGATGTTGTTATGAGAAATTTAAAATTTTGATTTTTGATTTTTATTATTTTACTTTTTGATTAAAATATAATTTAGTCAATTTCTTCTTAAAATTGAATTTTACAATTTCTAAGAAACCATTGAACTCGGCCCCAACCTAGAAACAGTAGTGACTAAGCCTCTTATTTCAACGTGGCCCAAAATTATAGGTTTCAACCTTCATCTTATGTTTGTGCTAACCTTCCGTCCTCCAAAATCCTTCCTAATCACATTAACCACCCAGTAGCTGCCAATCAGGTCTTCACAGAAAGGTTTAGACGGATTAAATTTAATTCGTAATATTCTCTAAAAATTTAAGTTCATAGCGAATGTGATCATTATTGTGGTGTTCTACACTCATATATAAATGAATAAATTTCACTTCATTTGTCAATATTAATATTTTTGCTCGCGGTAATTGTGGCCTTTTGAAAGAACCGATGCCTACATCTCTGCATATTTGATGCACTTACTATTGCACTAGTATATCTGAAAATTTGTAATTGATTAGTTGTAAATAGTGTCTGACTATGGAACAATATACATACACTGAGATATTGAGAGTGACTCTCAAATATTGCAGAGCATAATGTTATATATATATACATCTAAATGAAATAACTATGTAATTTTATGCTCCAATCATTTATGATTGAACTGACTAAGCCTCTTATTTCAACTTGGCCCAAAATTATAGGTTTCAACTAACTTTCATCTTATGTTTGTGCTATAAACGTCCCTCCTCCAAAATCCTTCCTAATCACATTAACCACCTAGAAGCTGCCAATGGGGTCTCTTCAAAATGGTCTAGACAGATTAAATTTAATTCGTAATATTTCTTTTAAAATTTAAGTTCATAGCGAAAGTGATTATTATTGTGGTGTTCTACACACACACATACACATATATATATATATGATGTCTATCTTATAATACAAAGAAACAAAGATTCTTTGAGAGATTAAAGAAAAATAAACAACATAGAGACATACAGTTTGATATTGCACTTTGTTTTTGTCTTTAGGTTACAAATTAAGCATGGAAAATGAACTTGTAAGAACAAAAGAAAAAAAAGTACTATAGAAACAGCTTAACATATTGGTAGAGGAGCACCATTCCACTCTTTCAAGCATTCTAGCATGGGGTCAATCATCTTCCCTGCACACATTGCTGTGAACACCTTATCGAACTCCTCACCGGGCGATTGGACCTTTTCCCCGGTGAGCAAACTTGTACCTAATTCTTCCCTCACAAACCTGTATAATGGGTATGATCTGCATTCC
This sequence comes from Mallotus nudiflorus, assembly GCA_947683625.1. Lineage (NCBI taxonomy): Eukaryota > Viridiplantae > Streptophyta > Magnoliopsida > Malpighiales > Euphorbiaceae > Mallotus > Mallotus nudiflorus. Next base: position 754,914 of record CANTUR010000856.1, read on the forward strand.
TTTATCTTGTTTGGAATAGCAGGATTGCCATTCTCAAGTTCAATTCTTGCATTTTCTACTTCTTTAGGCAAAATGGCCTTAAGTTCTTCCTCGAAAGCTCCAATCTTTTGGAAAATTGATGTGCTCGAGTTCTTCTCCTTTTCACCATTCATCAAGGCATGATCAACGAGAACTAGCCTTAGCTTTTGCATCAATGGATAGGTTGCAATGCAAGGATCATCAATGTATGCAAAGACGTACTCTTTGTCGACAGCTTTGAGCAGTTCTTTCTCGCAGAATCTTGATGGGTGAAGCTCGCTGTTCGATCCCATTGTCAAGACTTTCTTAGCAACTTGACTTACTGTGTTCTTGACTGTGTTCTTCAAGTTCTCTTCCAAGTGCCTCAGATCAATTGCTTGACATAACGCAACCAAGAAAGTTGAAGACATGAGCTTCAATATGTCAACAGCTTCAGCTGTTTCTCTAGCAGAAATCAAGCCTAATGAGTTGACATCTTGGTTATGCTGCTCTGCACTTTGGACATGGTTGGTAACAGGATTTGCAAGGAACTGAAGCTCTGAGCAGTAAGATGCCATAGCAATTTCGGCTCCTTTGAAACCATAATCCAAGCTTGGATTGCGACCACCAGTAAGATTTGAAGGCAACCCATTGTTGTAAAAGTCATTAACAAGTTCAGAAAACTGTGCAAACATGAGCTTGCCAATTGATGCAATGGCTAAGCGAGTGTTATCCATGGAAACACCTATTGGTGTACCCTGAAAATTCCCACAATGTAATGCCTTGTTTCTTGACACATCAATCAATGGATTATCATTCACAGAGTTTATTTCTCGTTCGATCATTTTTGTTGCTGATCTAATCACTTCAATCTGAGGGCCTAACCATTGAGGAGATGTTCGAAGAGCATATCGATCATGTTTAGGCTTCTGCGAAGGATCAATCTCATGTAATTTTCGGGCTGCTTTAATATATGAACTACCATCCAAAATATGTTCCATTATGGCTGCAGCTTCAATTTGGCCAGGGTGATGCTTCAGTTTGTGTATCAAATGGTCAGTAAACTCTGGCTTTCCATGCATAACTTCTGCGAAATTTGCTGATAAAACTTCTGACAGAATCGCCAACACATTAGCCTCAAAGAGTACCATTGATGCTAGGGCAGAACCAACTGCAGTACCATTTACTAAAGCAAAACCTTCTTTTGGTTGCAAATCAAAAAATCCCCCATTAATTCCAGCTAGTTTAAAGGCTTCAGCTGGGTCCAAGGACTCTCCATTCGGCCCGACGGACTTCGAATTAGGCCGGCCAATGAGGAGCCCAGCAATGTAGGACAATGGGATTATGTCTCCAGAGGCAGAGATTGAGCCCCTTAAAGGCAGAGATGGGGTAATGTTGTGATTGATAAACTTAGTAATAGCTTCTAAAATTTCAAATCTTATGCCGGAGTAACCTTGTAGCAGTGAGTTGATTCTCACTAACATAGCTGCTCTAGTTGCTGAATGAGGCAATATGTGGCAAGAGTCTGTGCCATTTCCAAAGATCCCAGCACTCAAGAACCTTAATATATATTATTTTTAACAACCATGTTAGAATTTTGTAAATAACCTTAATGTTAACACATAGTTTTATTACTGTAATGACTAATTAAATATTTTCAAAAAAGAAACTGAAAAAATTATCTACGTTGAAAAAATATATATTATTTTTCAATTGAATAATTTTATTCAATTGAAAAATAAAAAGAATAATTGCAAAACTTATAGTAAGAAAATGTGAAATAGCTTGTGTGCTTATTTTATAAAAATTATCTATCAATTTATCATGAACTAGTCATTTTTTTTATTAAAGTAATTAATTCATTGACACGGTCAAATGAACACTTGAAAATTACAAGCTATATTAGCTCTATTTAGTCCATTTTTTTCTTTGATTTAACTGTTTCACCTTTTTTTTTATTAAAAAAAAGGGATTTTTTTTTGCCACAATTAAAAATATTATGGAGTAGGGAAGTTAACTTCTTCTCCATCTCAAATATTGACTTTTTAAGTGGGTTATTTAGACATCCCAACCATACCTAAAACTTGCAATGGAAGATCGGCAGCTACCGGCATACAGAGTTCCTGGGTCGACTAATAAAAAATAGGCTATTATTATTGTTGTTGTTTTTTTTTTGGAAATTAATTGGTGTTATTATTTGATATATTACACTAATTTAAAAATAAATACAGGCCTGCAAAGATTACTATAGAATTTAATTTTTAAAGAAAAATCCCTCTGTAACTGTAGAATTTCATAATAACTTTTGCCACATTATAATTTAATAATATTAATTTTTAAAAAATATTATCTTTAAAATTTTATATATAATTACTCTTTTTGAGCATTTAAAAAGTTGAAATTCAAAATTTCATTTTGACTGCATATATAAATTAAACATAAGACTCAATCAAATACATCATGACATATATAATTTTTTTCTAAAAAAAAAGTTATATTGTAATGCAACTTAATGTTTTGATATGAATTGATTTCATAATGAATCTTGGACTTCATATGTATAATATTTTAACTTGTTTCAAAACATTTTGGTGACATAATACACTATTATTTTATTCTTATTCATTTTATATGCGCACGCAGTTGAAAAAGGACTTTATAATTTTTCATTTTTATTGGATAGATTTAATATTTCATATATCTTCTCCAACTATATGATTAAATCATGAAAACTTAATGTATTTTTCCTCCCCATGCTTGCCAACTAAACAACAAAGACATCAATTCAATAACACCCACATAAATGTACAAGTTGGTTCAACAATTCTAGGTAATTATATGGAAATTATTATTTTGAAACATATATAATTGAAAATTTATTAATTAGTTGGTAATTATTTTATTGTCATGCAAGTATGTGACTCTCCAGCCATTCACCTAACTAAGGAAAGGGTTGTTCACAAAAAAATCCAACTACCCTCAATTTAAGAAAATAACTGTCACTATTTGATTTTTTTAATAACTTCACATGTATTATATATTTTACTGTAAAATATATAATACGTATGAATTAATTATTGTTTTTAAATATTTATCAAGTATTTATAATTCTTATTATTTAAGTATGAAATATTTACGGTATATATTTACATCATATGTATATATTTATAGTCTGACCTCACATATGTTTGAAAGTTAAAAAAACAAAAAACAAAAAAAAAAAATCCTAACAACTAGTTGCCAACAAATATTACCAAGAAAGACTATATCAGTTTTTTTTTTTTTTGCAGGAATTCAAATTCTACAATTTTAAGAATATATTGTATATAAAACAAGCTAAATAATTAATAAAAAATGCCTATACATATATGATTTTATTTAATTATTATTATTACCTTATAAGCTCCCTTTGAAGAGCATCACCTTGCTTAGTTCTTCTATGAGAAGTTGCACCAAAACCAGTGGTGATACCGTAAGTATCAGTTCCTTGATTCAAGCTATCCATAACCCAATCACTGCTAGCCATGACACCAGCACGAGCATCCTCCGATAATTCAACCTTGATTCCGGCAGCATCACGGTTCGCAATTGCGGTAACTTGTGCTATGGTCAAGGTCTCACCACCCAGCTTAACCACAGGCCTCCTGTATTCATCAACCATGCGCTTCACCTCATCAAGATGGCTCCCTTTCAGTGTCTCTGCTGCCATGCCCCAGTTCAATGGGTCATGACCAATACTACTAGTGCAGAATGAATCATTGTTGTTGCCATTACCATGACCAAATTCCATTGTATGGACTTGAAAAGAAAGAGAAAAATAAAAATTTTCTTGAAAAAGATTGGAAATTTTTTCTGGAAAAAATGAAAGAAAGATTTGGTTCAATTTGTATGGCTATGTGCAAATTGATATAAAAAAATGTGAATATTTTTTGTAAGGTTTTTTTATAGGTGAAGTGACCCAATAAAATTCCTGAGTCTGATCACCAAAAAATAGCTGCTTTAAATAGAGGGACATGGAGTGCATTGCGAAATGCAATTGGCCGTTGGATCATTCATGAAATTTGACGGGTAGATGTTGACACGTTGGTGATGGTCACATGCACCCTTACAATATGCAAGGACGGAGGGGAAGAATAGAAGGGGAATTAATTTTCATTGTAGTTGGCTATTGAAAATTTTTAGGAAGAAAAAGAAAATTAGAGGAGAGTTACACTCCAATTTGGAGCGTAAAAAATTTTAATTCTTTTTTTTTTTAAATTTATATAAATGGTTAATTCTTAACATTATAAAAGAGAGTTGTGAGTTTAAACTCTACTCTTTCAAACTAAATATTCATACCTTTTATTATTTTGACTATTTATGTGAACATTTCAACTCCTAAAATGCATTATAATTTAAAATTTTATTTCCTTTTCTAACATTTCTGTCTCTCTTTCTTTTATTAATTATTTTTTAAATTATCAAATACAACAATATCTATAATTTTTAAATCCTTTTCTTCCCCTCCTCTCTCCTCTCTTCCCTTTAAAACCCCTTCCAGTCCCTTTCCTCTATGGCTGCCATGTATGGTGTTAGGTGAGGCAATGGAGGGTTATACTTATCATGGCCTAATTACTTAAACAATCTTAAATTTTACAAGTTTTAACAATTTTTACATGTTTTTTCAATTTTTATTTAAAAAATCTTGAACTTTACATATTTTAACAATTTTAATACACTCTTTGAAAATTTATTAAAAAATCATACATGTTATAGTTTTTAACAATTTTAGTATATATTTTTAAAATTTATCAACAAAACAAAATTCTATATTAATATTAAACTATATTTTTTTAATCAAAATTTTAGTATATGATAAAATTTTATGTTGATATAGTATTAAATACCTTTTAATTTAAAAGGGAAAGAGAATTTAATAAATTAGCAAATATTTTCTTCTCAAAATATACTATTTAAAATAAAAGATATAATATTTGCAATTGTTTATATGATATTGAAATATCATTTTCACTTTAAAATTATAAACTTTACACCTTTTAATAAATTTAACATGTTTTTTATTAAAAAAAATTCTCAGTGTCATATATGTAATTCTAAAATTATAACAAATTAAAATACTATTTTTTAATGGTATATTTTAAGAAGAAAAATTTTACTAACTCACTAAACTATTTTTTTAATTAAAAGAAATTTGGTGTCATATCAACATTAAATACTATAACATTTTATAAGATGTTAAAAATAGATTGAACAAATACAATTTAATATTGACCTAATAATCTAAAAAAAATTTGAACTTTATGAGTTTTAACAATTTTCTTAACAAAATTTTTAAAAGAAAATATTAAAATAGTTAAAAATTAAAAATTTTATAATTTTTTTAATAAATGTCAAAAAATATATTAAAATATGTAAAGTTAAAAATTTTTTAAATAAAAGTTAAAACAACATATTAAAACTTCTAAAATTCAGAATTTTTTAAATAATTAGGTTAAATGAAAAAAAAAAAAAACACATTTTGAAAGAGGGGTTGGCGATGCTTGAGGAGGAGAGGAGGGAGGCTCATAAGCACCACGTCATCACTCTCCTTCCACTAGTCTTTTAATGACTAAAAAAAACTATATAAAAAATACAAAAAACTATATAGACAAAATATTAGAATTAGTGGTCAAAGTGTTGGGAGTGGGGTTGAAGGCTCCCCAAGTCAAATATATATATTAGAATTAGTTTCGTCAATTTAGATAAGCGCATAAAAAAAAAACTACAATGTTTTGTATAGGGTAAGATTTACTATTGCGGTCCAAGATAATCTCGTCACAGACTATAATTTTATTAAATTGTTTTTTCTCTTCAGTTGATTATTCTCTTAGGTGTAGTTTATAGTTTTTTTTTTTTTTTTTACATAATAAAGTTTAATTTTTTGCTTTTTTTTAAAAAAAAAAAATTAGACTAGAAAAGATTTCAGTAAGTATATGAAGATATTCCAATTAGGTTGACACCTTTATAACACCATCATTATCAAGCCATCTAGACATATTTATTAATAAAGGAAAAGAATTACAGAGAAGATACAACCATAAAGTGGACATAAAAAATTAAAACAAGAATCTAAAGTTCTCTTTACCTAAGATATCTCTTAAAATCAAATCACTACAATCAAAAGGATAATTATTTCACCATTTAATTAGGCTAAAAGTAATTCCCATAGTTGAGAGCTTATCTACCACATCATTACTCTCTCTATAAATGTGATTAATATGAACTTGCATAGAATAAAAAATGTTAAGACAATCTTACCATTCCCTTCGAAAAGGCCAAGGAACATTGGGGTCTCTTTTTTGCAAATGATGAACCACATATAAATGATCACATTCAATCCACAAACATGAAGGATGAAGATCATAAGCTTTTTTAATGGCAATCATAATCACACAAAGTTAGGCAAATTCAATGCCAAGCAGAGCAGTAAAAGAAGAAATCGAATACAGTTTTATCCAATGGTAATAAGAGAAAAGTGAGAATGAAGTAAATAAAAATCACAGGGAATAATGAATCCATAAGTTTTATAAGTTATTCAAAATTTCAATCAAGTTCTAATTTCTTTTTTATTAAGTCCTAGAAGCATTTACATGTTTTCACGTTAGTCCACTTCGGTTATGTTAAATGAAATGAACTAACATTGGCAATTAACGGAAAGGGATAATAACCATGCAAGTCCTATAAGTTATCCAAAATTTCAATTAAGTTCTAATTTGTTTTTTAAATTCCAATTTCCCATGATTTTCAGCGGTTTTAGAAGAGGAGAACTAGCTTAATTATGTTGTGCACAATCCGTAATACTTAAATTATTTAATTTTTCTATTAATTAAAAACTAATTAATTTAAAAGGAAAGACCTTTCCATCATCCGTCAATAATTAAATAATTTAATCTTTCTATTAATAAAAAATTAATTTATTAAACTATTTTATATAGTGGATTAATACATATAATTTGTTTTATCTTTTTATTAATAAAAAAATAATTGTCCAAAAATACATTAGCATATATATGGTATTCATGCTTATTTTCCGTCTCCTGAATTTGTAAATCACATGACCAATCAAAAAAATTAATTATCTATCTCAGTATATCAAATATTATTATCTGCCAGATGTATAATTTAACAAATATATTCATTTGTAAATCACATGTATGGTAATATATTCATAAACAATGTTTAAAAAAAAGATTATATTAATTAGGAATAAAATTTAATTTGGCCCTTAAATGTTACCACTAGTCTAATAATACCCGTGAGACTTTACAGGCTATCTTTGCACACCCAATAATGCCAAAACTGACTGCTATCGCTTCTGCTATTGGAAAAGTGAGATTGATAAGGATGGTGAACTCTTGTTTATTGAGTGAGTGTAGTGGAGAATTGTGGGTTTGATTTGAAGATGATTTTGCTGCTTTCTATTTTCATTAATTATCGATGTTAGTCCATTTTGTTTAACATAATGAAAATGGACTAAAGTGATAACATCTAAAAAGTTCTAAGACTCAATTAAAAAAATATATTATTTAGACTTGATTGAAATTTTAGATAATTTATAGACCCGTGGAATGATTATCCCTTTCAAATTACTTGCTTACGTTAGTTTATTCCATTTGAAATAATAGAAATGGACTAACTTGAAAACATGCAAATGCTTCTAGAACTTAATAAAAAAAATAAATTTTTTAAGATTTAATTAAAATTTTAGATAACTTATAGGATTTATGGGTTGAATATCCCAAAATCACCCTAAAATTTCACATTCTCTTATATTTAAAGGCGATCAAATAATTAAAAAAATATTGTATAGTGATCCGTTGGACCACTATAAATGCCAATACTTTTTTATATATTGATAAAAATTGTTTTTGGCCAATGCGAATTAAATTCAGATCTAATAATTGTTGTCCATATTTAGTTTATTTTATTTTATTAGGCTGACCAGACAATAGGGGTGTGCAACCTTCCCCACCAAATCGAACCAAAAATCAAATCGACCTAATTTGGTTCAATTTAATTGATTATGTTTTTAATTTTTAAACTAAGTTGAACTGAATTTTTTATTCAATTCGATTCAATTTTTATAGTAAAAAAATTGATTAGCCGAATTAACAGAAATTTAATTTATTTTTTTGTCACGACCCAAAACAGGAGTCATGACCGGCGCTAGGGAACGGGAATTCTTTCGAATCCGGAACCCGTAGCAAGCCTAAAATAAAATAAAAATGCAATAATAACCATAAAAATATAATATGCAGCGGAAAATAAAATCATAAATATTACAATATCATCCATATCAACTGGATATAATTCAAAACTCATCACATCGCATATATAATCTCATAAATGTATAATCTTTATACAAATCCAGTTTTACTATAATACATCTCTTTAAACAAATACATAAAATCCAATACTTTAATTTACAACTACTGCAGTGTCTAGATAAAATAAATAAGACTCAAGTAGACAATTTACATAAAGAAGCCGGGGCGGAAGAAATCCGGCGTATCGACCTGCTACTGAGGTCTGAGGAAGTTGACTCTCCTGAAAAATAGTCAACGGAGGGGAGTCAGACCTCACTGAGTGAATTACTATAGTATATATACATACACTCTAAGTGATAATGCATACAGTCAACAGTATAAGAGTAATATGTATATATACAGGCAAGTTCATACAGATGCAGAAAAATCATTTTTATATATTTTGTCTGAAAATCAACTTTTATGAAGGATCACATAGAACCCTAGAATATCGCAACCTCAGAATAATAGTGTTAAACAACACTCTAGCCATACAGGCTCACTAATTCCAAATATATCCACTTAATCCATATGGACAGTAGACTGGCCCCGAGACACTAAGTCAACCGAGCTCCAGCAGTCTAACTGCCAGTGTGATTGGCCCCGAGACACTTGGTCAACCGAGCTCCAGCAATCACACCCAAACCACATCTCACATATCAATAATCATAATCAAATCAATATCCACAAATAAGTTAATAATATAGCCTAAATACTATAGGCGTACCGGTACGTACTCGGTCCTAGTGCTGCCCACTAGGTAGCACGTTCTATAGATATCCTTCATTAATAATATAAATCATTCATTCACAATAAATGATGCATGAATTTAAATAAATCAACAATATAAACCATATATATACCGAAAATATACCAAACATAAACCAGGTATATTTTGAGTATATATACGTCAGATAAATTCAATCAAATCATGAATTAAACTAAAAATATATTTAAAAACATTTTAAATATATTTTATTAATAAAACATGTATATAATTTATTATATACCAAAAATATACCAAAAATATACTTGAATATAAATCATGTTATTTATGCATATTTAGTAAAGATAAAACATGCATTTTTCTAAATCATGCGTCCTAAGCATATATATATAATATAGTAACTCACCTACTGCGCTCCACGAGACAGGTCCGACGGGCCTGGTCCACTAACCCTCGGTCTCGGCGCAACTAAACAAGAAATAATTACTCGACATCAGAATAACCCTAACAGAAATCCTAGAATTCAATCTAGAGTATTCAACACAGAATTGGAAATTAGGGTTCGACTGGATATCACGTTTTACGAGAATTCTACCGGAAATCCGGCAGAACCTCCCCTGTAAAACGGACATCTCTCTACTCAAAAGAGTAGAGCCGACCCTGCAAAGAAAATACACTTCAAAAATAACACCATAAACAATCACAACCCCTCGGTCGGACTCCAGACTACAATCTGTCGACCGGGGTCCACAAATACAGAAAATATATTCAAATATACCAAAAATATCCTTAAATCATAAAAATACATTTTATAAATAAAAATTACATAATTGACCTTGAAACACTATAAAAATCGATTAAAACTCATTTTATTTGAAAAACCGTATATTATATATATAATTGAAAATAATTCACGAAAAATAGTTTTAATTAGTTAAAAATACCAAATATTTTGTAGAAATCATTTTTATACCTTAAATAAATATTAAAACCAATTAAATTACATTTTTAGCCAATTTAGGGTAAAATTACCAAAATACCCCTATATATATATATATACCTAAATTACTTCAAAAATTCACCAAAAATCATACAATTATCCAAAATTAATTTTCTCAACATATTTATCAATAACATAAATATTTAACTCAATTAACCAATTAAATTCAAATAAAAACACAATTAACTTAATTTTACAAAATCACATAAACTTCAATAATTAAAAATAAATACTTAGAAATTCATAAAAATTCCAAATAAATTCCTATAATTCATTTCAACACCTAATTCAACCATAAACTCCAATTTCATAATTTAAATAATTAATTACCGAAAATTCGAAAATAATATTAAAATATTCAAAAATACCCAAAAATCCAAACAACCTCCAAAAATTCTGTAAAAATTCATACATGAAGATTAAGCTACCAGGAACAACATTTGTGAAGGAAGTTTCCATGAATCATCCAAATTGAAGCTCAAAAAAATCGAAAACCAAAAGTGGCCGAAATATTCAACTCAAAACCTAAGCAATTCTAGACCGTTTTAGCTCAAACAAAAGCTAGAATAACACTCACCGGAGCTCAAGGAGAAGATAGAGACCGGCGGTGTCGAAAACGGTGGCCGGAGGAGGGAGAAACCACGGTGGGAAGATTGGCCGGCGTTGGGCACCCACGGGAAGAAAGAAGAAGAAGAAGAAGAAAAAGAAAAAGAAAGAAAAGGAAAGAGAAAAGAAAAGAAAAAGAAAGAAAAAGGAAAAGAAAAAGAAAAAAAAGAAAAAAGAAAAAAAATAATAAATTTTAATAATTTAATAATAAATAAAATAATCAAATAATAATAAATAAATAATAAAATATTAGGGTAATAATAAACCCTAATTAAATAAATATACACACAGGCTTTATTTAATAATTTAAAAATATGTATGAGTTCATGCAAACCCGTAAATACATTTAGAATAATTAATAATACATTGTTTACGTGAAAATTTCCCCGAAAATGAAAGTCCCGGGAAAATTTTACGTAAAATACTGAAAATAATAGACAGTAATTAAAATAGGTTTAAAATACATATTAACTCATAAAAACATCGTATAAAATACAAAAATCACTGACACTGCATATCCCGGTACAGTGTAAAAATATTTTTAAAATTACGGGATATTACAGTCTTCCCCCCTTACAGGAATTCGTCCCCGAATTCTAAAAAACAAGATCAAGAAGGAAAGAGATACGGGTAAGAAGCTCGCATCTCAGCTTCAGTCTCCCACGTATGCTCTTCAACTCTATCGCTACGCCACAGAACCTTGACCATCGGAATCTGCTTCGATCGCAACTGTCGAACTTGAAAATCAACGATCGCCACAGGTTCTTCCACAAACGTCAAATCTTCATTCACTTCCACACTGTCGGGTTGCAACACATGTGAAGGATCTGAGATATACTTCCTCAACATCGAGATATGAAATACTGGATGCACTTGTGACATACTCGGAGGCAAATCCAACCGATATGCAACAGTGCCAACTCTCTCCAGAATCTCAAACGGTCCAATATATCTCGGTGCTAACTTACCCTTCCTACCAAATCTCATCACACCCTTCATCGGAGATACTTTCAGAAAAACGAAATCTCCAACCTGAAACTCCACATCTCTGCGCCTAGGATCCGCATAACTCTTCTGTCTGCTAACTGCGGTCTCTAATCTCCGCTTCATCACGGCGACTTTCTCTGCAGCATCCTGAACCATCTCTGGTCCAGTCAAAGCTCTCTCACCAATCTCATCCCAACTCAACGGGGATCTACACTTCCTTCCATACAACGCCTCATATGGTGCCATGCCAATACTGCTATGGTAGCTGTTATTATATGCAAACTCAACAAGCGACAAATGATCATCCCAGCTACCTCCCAAATCCAAGACACACATCCTCAACATATCTTCCAGTGTCTGGATCGTCCTCTCAGACTGACCATCTGTCTGAGGATGAAAAGCAGTACTGAAATCCAACCTAGTGCCCATCGCTTCCTGCAACTTCTGCCAAAAACGAGAAGTAAACACCGAACCTCTATCTGACACAATGGACACAGGTACTCCATGAAGGCATACAATATGCTTCACGTACAACTTCGCCAATCTAGCAACTGAATATGTGGCTTTCACAGGCAAGAAATGTGCAGACTTCGTCAATCTGTCTACAATCACCCAGATGGAATCGTATCCATCCTTCGAACGAGGTAAACCGACTACAAAATCCATAGCTATCCTTTCCCACTTCCACTCGGGAATAGGAAGAGGCTGAAGCTTCCCAGAAGGCTTCTGATGTTCGGCTTTCACTTGCTGACACGTCAAGCACTTAGCAACATAATCAGCAACATCCTTCTTCAATCCATCCCACCAGTATAGATCTCTGATACTGTGGTACATCTTAGTAACACCAGGATGAACGCTGTAGGCTGTAGAATGTGCTTCCTCTAAAATCTCTTCTCTCAAATCATCCACATCAGGAACACACAATCTACCACTGATCCACAACACACCATCATCATCGAGTGTGAAATCAGTGAACTTCCCTGCTCTGACATTCTCTGCAAGCTCTTCCAGAATAGGATCTCGGCTCTGAGCTGCTTTAATCCTATCCCTCAGTACAGATCGTACTTTAAACTGAGCTAACAGTCCACCTGATCTACTGATCTTCATCATCAGACCTTGATCCACCATCAGATGCAATTTCTGGATCAATGGTCTCCTCTCCACACCGATGTGAGCAAGACTACCTGAGGACTTCCTACTCAAGGCATCTGCTACCACATTAGCTTTACCCGGATGGTAAAGAATCTCGCAATCATAATCCTTCAACAATTCCAACCATCTTCTCTGCCTCAGATTCAAATCTCGCTGCTGGAAAATGTACTTAAGGCTCTTGTGATCAGTAAATATCTCACAAGTCACCCCGTACAAATAATGTCTCCAAATCTTCAAAGCAAAGATCACTGCAGCCATCTCTAGATCATGTGTAGGATAATTCTGCTCATGCTTCTTCAACTGCCTCGAAGCATAGGCTATCACCCTTCCATTCTGCATCAACACACAACCAAGACCAATTCTAGAGGCATCACAGTAAACTGTGAACTTATCCACACTATTAGGCAAAGCTAATACTGGCGCTGTGGTCAACTTCTCCTTCAACAACTGAAAACTATTCTCACAAGCTTCTGACCACTCGAATCTAACATTCTTCTGAGTCAAGCGAGTCATAGGGGCTGCAATCCTGGAAAAATCCTGCACAAACCGCCTATAATACCCGGCTAAACCCAGAAAACTCCGAATCTCTGTAACAGAAGTAGGTCTAGGCCACTCAGATACTGCTTCAATCTTCTGTGGATCAACCTGAATACCTTCTTTAGACACTACGTGTCCAAGAAAAGAAACACTCTCCATCCAGAAATCACACTTTGAGAATTTAGCATAAAGCTGATGATCTCTCAGTGTCTGTAGTACAATCCTCAAATGATATACATGCTCTTCCATACTCCTCGAATATACTAGTATATCATCAATGAAGACTACCACAAACTGATCCACATACGGTCTGAATACTCTGTTCATCAGGTCCATAAAAGCTGCTGGTGCATTAGTCAAACCAAAAGACATCACCAGAAACTCATAATGGCCATATCTAGTGCGGAACGCTGTCTTAGGAATATCAGCTTCACTAATCCGCAGCTGATGATAACCCGACCTCAAGTCAACCTTAGAAAAGAATTGTGCACCCTGGAGCTGATCAAACAAATCATCTATCCTCGGGAGAGGATACTTATTCTTCACTGTCACCTTATTCAGCTCTCTATAATCAATGCACAGTCTCAGGGTACCATCCTTCTTCTTCACAAACAGGACTGGTGCACCCCAAGGAGAAACACTAGGTCTGATAAAACCCTTATCCAACAACTCTTGCAATTGCTCCTTCAACTCTCTCAACTCTGCAGGAGCCATACGATAGGGTGTCATAGATATAGGAGTAATACCTGGAACCACATCAATACAGAACTCAATCTCTCTATGAGGTGGTAAACCTGGCAACTCCTCGGGAAAAACATCAGGAAACTCACAAGCAACAGGAACATCTGTGATTGACAACTTCTCCACTGACGTATCCCTGACCAATGCCAAAAACCCCTGACAACCTTTCCTCAATAACTTCCTAGCCGTAATAACAGAAATAAGATTCTGAGGTGCTGAACTCCTATCACCAACAAACTTAAAATCTACTTCACCAGGAATTCTAAAAATCACCTCCTTATTCCTGCAATCAACCACGGCATAGTACTGAGACAACCAATCCATTCCCAAAATAACATCGAATTCCATCACATCCAACAAAATCAAATCGGCGGGTAATTCTCTATCTCCCACGAGAACTGGACAACCAGAAAGAACAATATCGGCGTCCAAAGAATCGCTCAGAGGAGTGGCAACAGACAAAGGAAAAGCCATCCTCGAAGCTTGCCAACAAGATTTAGAAGCAAAAACAGGAGAAACAAACGAATGCGTGGCACCCGGATCAAACAAAACCAAAGCATCCAGGTAACAAACAGAAAGAATACCTGCCACGACTGCATTAGATGCCTGAGCATCTAGCGGAGTCAGATGAAAAACTCTGGCCTGGCCTCGACCTCCCTGCTGACTGGTAGAAGCCTGGCCAACGCCTCGGGTACCTCCTCTCGTACCTCTACCACGACTCTGCTGTGGAACAAACTGAGTAGAACTCTGATGCTGAGCTGGTGGTAACTGAAATGGCATAGGTGCAGCACTAGCAATCGACTGCTGTGGGAATCGCGAAATCTGCTGCTGCTGATATCCGGAATAAGGACACGATCTGGCAAAATGTCCTGTCTGTCCGCATCTGAAACATGTCAACGGTGTCAGATAACACGGTCCTTGATGGACTCTACCACAAGTCTGACAAACACTGGCCGCTGATCCAGAACTACGACCACTGCTGCTGCTCGAAGCACCTGACCCAAATCTAAACGATCTACGCTGACCTCCACGACCATGTCTACTGCTCCGATGCACTCGCTGCTGCTGTCTCTGACTCTGCTGAGTCGAACCTCGCTGCTGACTACTCGAACCAACATGAAAACTCGAATACGGAGTAGCCTGCAATCCACTCGACTGAACTCCCAACTGGTAATAATCAGGCATCGCTCCCTGCCTAACTAACCTCAGCTCGATCTCCTTAGCTAGCTCAATCACAGACTCCAGAGTAAGACCTGCTGTGGGCATACCAGCAAAAGCTGAACCCAAACCAGTCACATACGTAGTAACAGCGAAATACTGATCTCGCATCAGATCCTCAGCATATCTACCCAGACGAAGAAACTCTCGGGTATACTCCTCTACTGATCGATCTCCACGAGAAATACTAGTCAAACGAAGACGATAACTCAAACGAAGAGGCTCTGGACAAAATCTCCTCATGAATCGCTCTCGAAACTGAGCCCATGTCATCGTCAACATAAAGGGCTGGATCATCTGAATAAACCAATCCAAGGCTGATCCCTCAACAGACAACTCAACAATCATGATCCGCTGGTACTCGGTATGAGCAGTCCGAGTCCTAGTCTCAATCGCATGCAGAAAATCTAAAGGATCAGAAGTACCATCAAAAGCAATCCTGCCAACTCGGGCATAGAACAAAGCTGCCTCAGGGTCAGACATACCCTGCTGATAGGCAGGCTGAACAGGCTGAACAACAGGAGGAACAGGAATATCAAATTCAGGCTCAACAGGCTCCTCGTCCTGTAACTCTCTCTGCCTACGGCGACCTGCCGCTCCTCGAGGTCTACCCCTGCCATGACCTCTACGTCTAACTGGCTGCTCAGGAGGTAAAACCTCGTCCTGAAAAGACTCATCATCCTCGGCCTCAACGACCGGTGGAGCGACACGCGCTCGCCTCCTCATTCTGAAAAGACAAACGGAAAGATTCAGACAAAACAGACAACGGAGGAATAACGCTGAAAACTACAGCAAGGAATACTTATCAAGACATACTCGAACCTAATACACTGCAGTAGTCCAACAGAAAACACAACTTTAAAACTAGGGCCACAACTCACATAACTAAGCCCTGACACAGAACTCCATTCTGATACGAACTTCGCTCTGATACCAACTTTGTCACGACCCAAAACAGGAGTCATGACCGGCGCTAGGGAACGGGAATTCTTTCGAATCCGGAACCCGTAGCAAGCCTAAAATAAAATAAAAATGCAATAATAACCATAAAAATATAATATGCAGCGGAAAATAAAATCATAAATATTACAATATCATCCATATCAACTGGATATAATTCAAAACTCATCACATCGCATATATAATCTCATAAATGTATAATCTTTATACAAATCCAGTTTTACTATAATACATCTCTTTAAACAAATACATAAAATCCAATACTTTAATTTACAACTACTGCAGTGTCTAGATAAAATAAATAAGACTCAAGTAGACAATTTACATAAAGAAGCCGGGGCGGAAGAAATCCGGCGTATCGACCTGCTACTGAGGTCTGAGGAAGTTGACTCTCCTGAAAAATAGTCAACGGAGGGGAGTCAGACCTCACTGAGTGAATTACTATAGTATATATACATACACTCTAAGTGATAATGCATACAGTCAACAGTATAAGAGTAATATGTATATATACAGGCAAGTTCATACAGATGCAGAAAAATCATTTTTATATATTTTGTCTGAAAATCAACTTTTATGAAGGATCACATAGAACCCTAGAATATCGCAACCTCAGAATAATAGTGTTAAACAACACTCTAGCCATACAGGCTCACTAATTCCAAATATATCCACTTAATCCATATGGACAGTAGACTGGCCCCGAGACACTAAGTCAACCGAGCTCCAGCAGTCTAACTGCCAGTGTGATTGGCCCCGAGACACTTGGTCAACCGAGCTCCAGCAATCACACCCAAACCACATCTCACATATCAATAATCATAATCAAATCAATATCCACAAATAAGTTAATAATATAGCCTAAATACTATAGGCGTACCGGTACGTACTCGGTCCTAGTGCTGCCCACTAGGTAGCACGTTCTATAGATATCCTTCATTAATAATATAAATCATTCATTCACAATAAATGATGCATGAATTTAAATAAATCAACAATATAAACCATATATATACCGAAAATATACCAAACATAAACCAGGTATATTTTGAGTATATATACGTCAGATAAATTCAATCAAATCATGAATTAAACTAAAAATATATTTAAAAACATTTTAAATATATTTTATTAATAAAACATGTATATAATTTATTATATACCAAAAATATACCAAAAATATACTTGAATATAAATCATGTTATTTATGCATATTTAGTAAAGATAAAACATGCATTTTTCTAAATCATGCGTCCTAAGCATATATATATAATATAGTAACTCACCTACTGCGCTCCACGAGACAGGTCCGACGGGCCTGGTCCACTAACCCTCGGTCTCGGCGCAACTAAACAAGAAATAATTACTCGACATCAGAATAACCCTAACAGAAATCCTAGAATTCAATCTAGAGTATTCAACACAGAATTGGAAATTAGGGTTCGACTGGATATCACGTTTTACGAGAATTCTACCGGAAATCCGGCAGAACCTCCCCTGTAAAACGGACATCTCTCTACTCAAAAGAGTAGAGCCGACCCTGCAAAGAAAATACACTTCAAAAATAACACCATAAACAATCACAACCCCTCGGTCGGACTCCAGACTACAATCTGTCGACCGGGGTCCACAAATACAGAAAATATATTCAAATATACCAAAAATATCCTTAAATCATAAAAATACATTTTATAAATAAAAATTACATAATTGACCTTGAAACACTATAAAAATCGATTAAAACTCATTTTATTTGAAAAACCGTATATTATATATATAATTGAAAATAATTCACGAAAAATAGTTTTAATTAGTTAAAAATACCAAATATTTTGTAGAAATCATTTTTATACCTTAAATAAATATTAAAACCAATTAAATTACATTTTTAGCCAATTTAGGGTAAAATTACCAAAATACCCCTATATATATATATATACCTAAATTACTTCAAAAATTCACCAAAAATCATACAATTATCCAAAATTAATTTTCTCAACATATTTATCAA
Organism: Mallotus nudiflorus; assembly: GCA_947683625.1. Classification (NCBI taxonomy): domain Eukaryota; kingdom Viridiplantae; phylum Streptophyta; class Magnoliopsida; order Malpighiales; family Euphorbiaceae; genus Mallotus; species Mallotus nudiflorus. The sequence continues at coordinate 773,195 of CANTUR010000856.1, forward strand.
TAACATAAATATTTAACTCAATTAACCAATTAAATTCAAATAAAAACACAATTAACTTAATTTTACAAAATCACATAAACTTCAATAATTAAAAATAAATACTTAGAAATTCATAAAAATTCCAAATAAATTCCTATAATTCATTTCAACACCTAATTCAACCATAAACTCCAATTTCATAATTTAAATAATTAATTACCGAAAATTCGAAAATAATATTAAAATATTCAAAAATACCCAAAAATCCAAACAACCTCCAAAAATTCTGTAAAAATTCATACATGAAGATTAAGCTACCAGGAACAACATTTGTGAAGGAAGTTTCCATGAATCATCCAAATTGAAGCTCAAAAAAATCGAAAACCAAAAGTGGCCGAAATATTCAACTCAAAACCTAAGCAATTCTAGACCGTTTTAGCTCAAACAAAAGCTAGAATAACACTCACCGGAGCTCAAGGAGAAGATAGAGACCGGCGGTGTCGAAAACGGTGGCCGGAGGAGGGAGAAACCACGGTGGGAAGATTGGCCGGCGTTGGGCACCCACGGGAAGAAAGAAGAAGAAGAAGAAGAAAAAGAAAAAGAAAGAAAAGGAAAGAGAAAAGAAAAGAAAAAGAAAGAAAAAGGAAAAGAAAAAGAAAAAAAAGAAAAAAGAAAAAAAATAATAAATTTTAATAATTTAATAATAAATAAAATAATCAAATAATAATAAATAAATAATAAAATATTAGGGTAATAATAAACCCTAATTAAATAAATATACACACAGGCTTTATTTAATAATTTAAAAATATGTATGAGTTCATGCAAACCCGTAAATACATTTAGAATAATTAATAATACATTGTTTACGTGAAAATTTCCCCGAAAATGAAAGTCCCGGGAAAATTTTACGTAAAATACTGAAAATAATAGACAGTAATTAAAATAGGTTTAAAATACATATTAACTCATAAAAACATCGTATAAAATACAAAAATCACTGACACTGCATATCCCGGTACAGTGTAAAAATATTTTTAAAATTACGGGATATTACATTTTTATTTTTAAATATTATAATAATATAATAAAAATTAAAAATAATTTATATTTGTAAAATTTGGTTTGTTTGGTTGGTTTGGTTTTTTTTTTTTAAAAAAAATTCGATTATTCTAATCGGTTTGGTAAAAAAATGGCCCAAAACTAACTGAGCCGATTGAATGCACTGTACTAACCCAATATTCTAAATTAGTAAAAGTTATTTTGAGATATAAAGTATTAATAATATTTTAAATTTTTATATAATATAATTATTTGTGAATACTATTTACTTATTTTGTTTTAAATATTTTCTTACATAAAGGACATTATTTGATTATTATTATTATTATTATTATTATGGTTAATATTATTATTATTACTATCATTACTATTATTATTGTTATTACTATTAATATTATTATAATATACATGTGTTAGTATTGTTGCTGTTATTATTATTATTATTATTATTATTATTTGTTATTGTTATTGTCATTATTATTATTATTATTATTATTATTATTATTATTATTATTGTTATTACTATGGTTATTGTTATTATTTCTAGCGTTATTATATATATATATATATATATATATATATATATATATAAAGGAAAGTTAGGATTTAATTTTCAGTCAACTTCGTTCCCTTCCCACTTTTTCTTTTTCTTCTTCTTCTTCTCCTTATCGCTATTGTCGACGCAGCTGCAACCACTTGAAGCTTCCAGCATTGCCATCAGCCACCACCATCCATCCCTTGACCTCGTCATCGCCTCCCCATGTTCCCCTTTTCCTTCCATAGCCGCCAGCAACCTCTAAGTCGTCGAAATCTATGTGTGAGCTATAGTAACGTCGGCGAGAATCCAGTGGTTTTAGCTCACTTTTTCGAGCTCGTTCGACTCCTCTCAATACGGGCTACTCAATTCTCAAGTCGTTTCAACTCTAGAACGTCCGGTTAGTTATATATCTTCAAGTTTAGTTTATGTCTATTTAGGGTTTTTTATTTTTTTTTAGCTTGAGTTTGAATTATTCTTGATAAATTCTTTTGAAAATGTTGTTGTGTGAATCTTTAGCTTCTTAAATCTATTTTTAGTTTATTTTTCTGGATTTATTTGAATTATGTATAATTATTGTATTTTTGATATTTAAATGAATTTTTATTAATTATGTGTTTTATGTGTTTTGTATAGAAATTATGTTAAATTGTATAGTTAAATTTAAATTATTAGCTTTGGAAATGAGAAAATAATTTTTATTAATATTATAGTAATTTTGGTTAATCTTTGGATAATATTTAGTATTATGTGATATTTTTTATTAATGGGTAAACTATGTAATTTTTATTGAAATTATTGTTAAATTATATGTTTTGAATAATTTTGGAATAATAAATGGTATTAAAATAATTTTTACGAATTATTTACTATTTTTAACTAATTAATAATAATTTTGGTAATATATTTAAATAATAGTTTTATTTATTATTTTTGTGATTAAATGAGTTTTTAACTATTTTTGCTACATATTTAAACAAATTAGATAATTTATGTATAAATTTTACTATTTGACGTTAAATATTTGAAAAATGGATTTTATTAATATTATATAATTTATTTAAGATTTCATTTAGTTATTGTGAAAATAATTATATTTAATGTTTTGTTATTTAAATGAATTTTATTATAGTTTATTATTGATGTTTCTGGATTTTAATGATTTTTATTATTTTATTATTAAATATTGATTTTATTGCGAATTGTGATCATCAGTTGGGAAATTATGTAGTTCGAGATCTCAACTCGAGGTGTTAAGCATTTGTGATTTTAGAAGTATGTTTGTTTGCATGATCAACTTTACTTTTAGTAGAGGGATATACATTTTACAGAGGAGACTCTGTCAAATTTTCAGTAGAATTCTTTTAAAACATGACGTTGGGTCGATCTTGAGTTTTTGGTTTTGTGATCGAGTTATGTCTATATCGAGTTTTCCTATAGAATTCTTAGAAGTGTAAATTAGGTATTCTATTCTAATATATTTTCTATAGTTGCGCCAAGATCGAGGCCTATTGGACCGGGCTAGTCTAGTCTTTTTAAAGGAACACATTCAACCAGTAAGTTAATAATTTAACTGTGTATAAGGAAATATGCATTTATACATATAGATTGATTAATTTTGATGAATAGGAGATTTTATTAAAGAATTATATTATTATATGAATATTTATTAAATTTGAATTCTCTTATTATTGTTATAGTTATATTAACATGTTTATGTTAAATTTTCACATAAATAGTAAATTTTATTTTATTTTTATTGTAATCTTTCTTGTTTATTTATATTTATTTAATTTTAAATAAAATACGGTAGAATGGGCTACCTGATGGGTTTCATCAGGACCGTGTGTACACCGGTAGGATTGAGGGTGAGTATTAGTGGTTATAAAGCTTGGTGATGCTTTACTGTCGAGCATGATTTCATGAGATTATATATATGGCTCGGTGATGCTGTGCTCTCATACGTGATTTATATATTACTGGGGCTGATAGCTCGGTGATGCTTTGCTCTTAAGAACCGCTAGTAAATATTGGTTTAAGTGATTTAATTGCTGTTGGTAGCTCGGTTGATGCTTTGCTTTTGGGAATCGACAGTCTTTGGATTATAAGAGAGTTGAAAGGTTATTAGAATTATGGACTAGGGTTCTACCTAGTTTTCTTATAAAAGAATGATTTAAGAAAGTTTATTTTATTCATATAGTATTTTATGATTTTAAATGATTTATTTCGGTAAAAAAGGATTTCAATAAATTAAATGTTTCAAGTTATAAATTATAAATTTTATATCTTTCATAAATTATATTTTAAATGATATTATAATGCTATATACATTTCTTTTATTAACTTTCTCAGTGAGGTCTGACCCCCCCCCCCCCTCAATATTTTTTTTTCAGGATCTTCTACTTTAGACCTCCTTATTAGACTTATTTGCTGAACTCTTTCCTCTTCAGTTGACTTATGTAAATATTGAACCATTGTTTTTCTTGTATTTTAGTAAACGTTGTAGTAGTAGTGCTCTTTGTTTTAGTATCTGTATTGTATTAGACTATCTTCCTGTATTTAAATATTGTATGAACATATATTATTTTGTTATAATATAAGGATTCATTTTATATTAATTAAAGTTTTTATTCTGATATATTTTTGTGCTATGTTTGCATGTGTTTTTATTCTAAGGCTTGCTATGGGTTTTTGTTACCTTAAGTATTCTTATTCCCTAGCTTCGGTCATGTGCCTTTTGGGTTTGGGTCGTGAAAAAGTTGGTATCAGAGCCTAGGTTTAGTGTTGTGGACCTAGGTTAGTAGAGTTATGTTTTCTTTAAAACTACTACAATAAATTAAGTTCGATTATGTATTTGAAAAGCCTTTATTGCTTTTTGAAATTCCATGTAACTGTTAGGGTGATTGTTTATCATTTGTTTATTGTTTGTTTTTGTCTGAATTGTATGTTTGCTTTTGTTCTTTTCTAATTGTCGCAAGCATGAGTCGCTCCATCGGTCGATAAGACTGATAATGAAGAGTCTTTTAAGGATGAGGTTCTACCTTTTGTGCATCCAGAGAGGACTAGGTGGTCATAATAGACAGCAGGAATAATAAAATAAGAAGCATGTGGCTCAGGGTTTTGATGATGGCAGCCATGCAATAGGAGTTTCGCAGGGTGCAATGCTGATACCTTTGGCCATATCGCAGATGTGGCCTTGTTTCTGCAGATAGCTCAAGATGTGTACGTTTCGCGTATATTCCATGTTTTGAATCTCGTTGATTTCCACATCTTTTCAAGTAAGGTGAACACAAACTACTTTTACCACAAAAATAATATATTGCTAAGTAGTCCTTTCAATTGAAGTTGTGATTCTAGTTTCAGCCTATACTACACCTATCTAGTATAGGGGTAGGTTAGAGGCAATTGTAACTCAAAGGCTATAGTAGTTATTGTAAGAGGTACAGATAACCTTTAAATTTGAAATTGCAGCATTTGTGGCTGGGATAGCCAGGATTAATGAGGGCTTGATAATACTTAACCAAGCATGAAATTTTTTTTATTATGCTTTGATGAAGGAATTAGAAGATGTTTAATATGGACACAACATTTTTATACTGTTTGATGGTGAAGTTGTCAGTTTTGACTGCAGTATAAGATTGGTACATATAATCAAATTAGCTTTATGTGACTATTGTGACATGATTGGAGTTTAAAGAGTGATTTCTAAGATACTTCTATCCATTTTCATAGAGGGATAATTACACATGGCGACTATTACACAGAGCAAGAGAAGAGCGGTCAATTGAGAAGAATACCTGTGAAGTCTTCAATATGTCACATCGTGCAGTAGATATGATACTTTATAAGAGGAGACTGGTAGAACTGTATGTTACAAGATTAAGTTTAGCATATATTAGCATCTGAGCTGAGGACTGAAATTTAAAGAGTTATTTATAGATTCATTCCTTTTAGGTGTAATTAACTTTATATGATTTTGAGAATGGATTTTGTTATGATCGTTGGGATGGATGGGTTATCTTAGCATTATGCCATTGTATATTGTCAGAGTAAATAGGTGATTTTTAGAATTTCAGATGAAGAAGAGTTTAAGTTTGTGGGTGACAAGAGTTCTACACCTTAGAATCCTATCTCCATTATTACGGCTAAAAAGATGTTGAGAAAAGGTTATGAGGGATACTATAGTGGAGAAGACATCGATCTCAAATGTTCCAGTTGCATGTCAATTTCCAAATGTCTTTCCTAATGAGTTTTTAGGTTTACCACCTCATAGAGAGATCGAATTCTATATAGATATGGTTCCAAGCACAACTCCTATTTTGATATCACACTACATAATGGCTCTTACAAAGTTGAAGGAATTAAAGAAGTAGTTGTAAGAATTGATAGATAAGAATGAAACCCAATGTTTCTTTTTGGGATGCACTAATCCTGTTTATGAAGAAGAAGGTGGTACATTAAGATTGTGCATTGATTACATAGAGCTGAATAAGGTGACAGTGAAGAACAAGTATCCTCTTTCGAGGATAGATGATTTGTTTGATAAACTTAAGGGTGCATAATTCTTTTCCAAGATTGACTTTAGGTTGGGCTATCATTAGATGTAGATCAGTGAAGCCGATGTTCCTAAAATGGCATTCCACTCTAGATATGGCCACTATAAGTTTCTGGTGATGTTATTTGGATTGACTAATGCACCAGCTGCTTTTATAGATATGATGAATAGAGTATTCAGACCATTTGTGGTAGTCTTCATTGATGATATACTGGTATATTCAAAGAGTATGGAAGAGCATGTATTTCACCTGAGGATAATACTGCAGACATTGAGAGAACATCAACTTTATGCTAAATTCTTGAAGTGTGATTTCTGGTTGGAGAGTGTTACATTTCTTGGACACGTGGTGTCTAAAAATGGCATTCAATTTGATCCATAGAAGATTGAAGCAGTGTCTGAGTGGCCCAGACCGATGATAGTCACTGAGATTTAAAGTTTTCTAGGTTTGGCTGGGTATTATAGGAGATTTATGCAAGATTTCTCTAGAATTGCAGCTCCTATAAATCACCTGACTTAGAAGAATGTGAAGTTTATGTGGTCAGATGTTGGTGAGAATAATTTTTAGTTACTGAAGGAGAAGTTGACCATAGCTCTAGTTCTGACTTTGCCTAATGGAAAAGATAAATTCACCGTGTATTGTGATGCCTCCAGAGTCGGCCTAGGTTATGTGTTAATGCAGAATGGTAGGGTTACCTCATTCAAAGGATGGATACAATTCCATTTGGCTGATTGCGGACAGGTTAACCAAATTAGCTCATTTCTTGCCAGTTAAAGCCACTTATTTTGTAGCTAAGTTGGCAAAGCTGTATGTTAAGCATATTGTGTGCCTTCATAGAGTGTCTATTTCCATTATATCTAATAGAGGTTCAGTGTTTACCTGTCAATTTTAGCAGAAGTTGCAGTAAGCAATAAGCACCAGGCTTAATTTCTTTACTACTTTTCACCCTCAGATTGATGGTCAATTTGACAGGACGCAGACACTTGAGGATATGTTGAGAATGTGTGTATTGGATCTTGGAGGTAGTTAGGATGATCATCTATCATTGGTAGAGTTTGCTTACAATAACAGCTACCATAGCAGTATTAAAATGGCACGTACGAAGCTTTGTACTAAAGGAAGTGTAGATCTCCCTTGTGTTGGGATGAGATTGGAGAGAGAGCATTGACTGGACCTGAGATGGTTCAGGATGCAGCTGAGAAGGTTGCTATGATTAGAAGGAGATTAGAGACCATAATTAGCAGACATAAGAGCTATACAGATCCGAGGTGCAGAGATGTAGAGTTTCAGGTTGGAGACTGTGTGTTTCTGAAGGTGTCTCTGATGAAGGGTGTGATGAGGTTTGACAAGAAGAAAAAACTAGCATTGAGATATATTAGACCGTTTGAGATTGTAGAGAGAGAGGGCATGGTTGCATATTGGTTGGCTTTGCCTCCAAATTTGTCTTAAGTGAATCCAGTGTTTTATATCTCAATGCTAAGGAAGTATATATCAGACCCTTCGCACATGTTATAGCTCAAGAGTGTAGAAGTGAATGAAGACCTAATGTACAAGGAAGAACTAGTTGCGATAGTGAATTATCAAGTTCGTCAGTTGCATTCGAAGCAGATTTCAATGGTCAAGGTGTTGTGGTGGAGCAACAATGTAGAGGAGCACACTTGGGAGACTGCAGCCGAGATGCAAGTGGCCTACCCTTACCTCTGTCCTCAATGAAATTCTTGTTGTTTGTTCTTTTATTTGAAATTAAAGGATGAATTTTTGTAAAGGGAAAAGATTATAGTGACCCAATATTTTAAATTACTAAAAGTTATTTTGAGATATGCAGTGTTAATAATATTTAAAATTTTTATATAATATAATTATTTGTGAATATTATTTACTTATTTTGTTTAAATATTTTCTTATGTAAGGACATTATTTGGATATTATTATTATTATTATTATTATTATTATTATTATTATTATTATTATTATTATTATTATTATTATTATTATTATTATTATTATTATTATTATTATTATTAGTGTTATTATTGTTATTATTTATATGCATGTGTGTGTATTGTGTATGTGTTGTGTATATATATATGTGTATTGTTGTACTATTTGTGTACATGCATATGTATATATATATGTGTGTGTGTGTGTGTGTGTGTATATATATATATATAAAAGGAAAGTCAGGATTTAATTTTTGGTCAACTCCCTTCCCTTCTCACTTTTTCTTTTTTTCTTCTTCTCCCTACCGCCATTGCCAACACAGCAGCAACCACCCAAAGCTCCCAGCATTTCTATTAGCCACCACCCAAAGCTCCCAGTATTGCCATTAGCCACCACCTTCCATCCCTGAACCTCACTATAGACGACGAGGTTTAGGGCTTGTACAAGATTTTAGCAACCGCGATACTGTTTAAGCTCAAGGCTCTAGATAACACACTAACCACTGTCACAAAGATATGGCGTGGATATGAGGAGTCACCACCCAGGGTAATAATTAGGACAAATCGAAAAGGTGGTACTCAATTCCCAAAAAGAAAGCTAGCACCACAACCAAGAGATTCTGGATACGGAATACCAACTTCTTTTAGTCTCGTGTTCTTTTAGAATAACTTTATGAATTACTATATTATTGTTAAAACCCAAGTTTTTAAATATTTTTATATTGTATCGGGATATGCAGCATTAATCAATTTTAAATATATATTTTATTATTTAATTATTTTGTGAATAATTAATGTTATTTTACGTTTATTTAAAATTTTCTACGTAAAAATTATTCTGAAACCTATTATTTTGGAAAATAACATTTAAATAATATTTTATTGTTTAATGTTATTTTATTTTAACAAATTTTATTGTTTCATGCATTATATATATATATATATATATATATATATATATATATATATATATATATATATATATATATATATATATATATATATATATATATATATATATATTACTTGGGGTTATTTTTATGCATTTGTTATATATACATATACTTATATGTGTGTATATATATATAAATATGTATAAAATATATTATATTGTGTGGTGTGTGTTTAAAGTGTATATATATTATTAAATTATATTATTAAAGTTAAAGTTATATATATATATAAAAGAGAAACTCATCTCCTTCACCCCTGACATCCATCCCTCCCCCTCTCCTCACGCTGCAACTCCAATCCCAGGCCATTGATGTGCCTCTCGGAGTACTGCCTTCCTCTCCAGCTACTCCACCACCTCCCATCGTCTTCTCCAGCGTCGTCTGCACCTGTGGAAGCCAGAATTGCCAAAAATCAACTCTCCTCTGTTCATCGACTTTCCGACCACCAAATCTAGTGATTCCAATGTCGTTGAGCTCCTAGAACTCCATAGAAGCCGTTTCTAAGCTTCTTGTAGCTTGAAATTTTGATTTGGTAAGGATTTGAGCTTGATTTCATTTTTGGCCCTTTTTGTTTCTTAATTTTTTTGAACTTTTATTTTTAAGATTCAAGCTTAATTCCTTCACAAATGTTGTTTCCTTTAGCTCAATCTACACTCTGAAATTTTTGTGGAATTTTTGGAATTTATTTTGATTTTTGTGAATTTTTTATTATTTTCTAAATTTCGTAAATTAATTAAATAAATTGTGAAATTGTGATTTTTAGTGTTTATGGTGGTTGAAATTAATTTTAGAATTTAATTTATAATTTTTGTGATTTTTTTGTAATTAATAAAATTTTATTTATTTTATGTGAATTTTGGAAATATAGGTTATATGTGTATTTTGCTAAAATTAATTGGTTAATTGAGTATAATTGTTGATTTTATTAAATTATATGTTGAGAAAATAATTTTAGAGTAATTATATAATTTTTATTGAATTTTTGAGTAATTATAGTATATTGTGTGAATTTTTATATATTAGGGGTATTTTTGTAATTTGGTAGTCATTTTAGTGAAATATTAAGTTTAATTGGTTTTAATAATTATTTGAGGTATAAAAATGATTTTTACAAATTACTTACTATTTTTAACTAATTAAAACTATTTTTCAAAAATTATTTTCAGATTATATATAATATACTATTTTTTGTAAATAAATGGGTTTTTAGTAAATTTTAGTATGTTTTTGGACTAAATGAGTAGTTTGGATTTATAAAATGAATTTCTATTAATATTTGTGAATTTATCGAGAATTATTGAATTTTAATAATATTATATTAATATTAGGGTTTTTAAGTAATTGTTAGTTAAATAATTATTTTTAGTGTTTAAATATTTAAATTGCTATATTTGGTAATAAAAAGGGTATTTTTGGTATTTATGGAATTTTGATATATTTGGTGTATATTTTGTGAATTGTAGACCTCGATCGATGGAATTTGCGGTTTGGGATTGTAATATCCCGTGTTTTTAAAATATTTTTACACTGTACCGGGATATGCAGTGTTAATAATTTCTGTATATTATATGATATTTTTATGAGTTGATATGTATTTAAAATCTATTTTAATTACTGTATATTATTTTCAGTGTTTTACGTAAAATTTTCCCGGGACTTGTATTTTCGGGGAAATTTTCACGTAAATAATGTATTACTAATTGTTTTAAATATATTTTCGGACTTGCATGAACTCATACGTATTTTTAAATTATTAAATAAAGCCTGTGTGTGTATATTTATTTAATTAGGGTTTATTATTACCCTAATATTTTATTAATTATTTATTTGTTTTATTGTTATTTAATTAATTTTATTTAGTATAAATTATTAAAATATTAGATTTTATGTGTGTGGTGTATATTTGATGTGTGTAATTTAATATTATTTTAATATATAGTATAAAGTATATATATATACATATATACATTAAAATTTGTCAAAAATCAAAAGTTTGGAAAATTACCATTTTGCCCCCGAGTCTTCTTCTTCCTCCCGACCGATTCCCTTCGCCGTTCCGGTCGCTGTCGTGTCGTTTCTTCACCGTGGGTGTGCCGTCCGGTGTGCCACCGTCTTCCCCAACCATTTCCGCCGCCTGAGGTAGCCGTTTCCGGCGCCTGGAAGTCGATTTTGGTCGGAGAAGCCGAAAATCGATCCACCGTCGATCATGCCGATTCCGGCCACCGTTTTCGAAACCGCCGGTCTCTTTCTTCTCCTTGAGCTCCGGTGAGTGTGATTCTAGCTTTGGTTTGAGCTAAAATGGTCTAGAATTGCTTAGGTTTCAATTTTGTCAATTTCGGCCTATTAGGGTTTTTGATTTTTTTGAGCTTTGAATTGATTGATTCATGAAAAATTCCTTCACAAATGTTGTTCCTAGTAGCTCAATCTACAAGTATGAATTTTTGTAGAATTTTTGGAGATTGTTTGGATTTTTGGGTATTTTTGAATATTTTAATATTATTTTCTAATTTTCGGAAATTAATTATTTAAATTATGAAATTGGAGTTCATGGTTAAATTAGGTGTTGAAATGAATTATAGGAATTTATTTGGAATTTTTATGAATTTCTAAGTATTTATTTTGAATTATTGAAGTTTATGTGATTTTGAGAAATTAGGTTAATTGTGTTTTAAATTGAATTTAATTGGTTAATTGAGCTTAATTATTGATATTATTGATAAATATGTTGAGAAAATTAATTTTGGATAATTGTATAATTTTTGGTGAATTTTTGAAGTAATTTAAGTATATTTATATATATAGGGGTATTTTGGTAATTTTACCCTAAATTGTCTAAAAATGTAATTTAATCGGTTTTAATAATTATTTAAGGTATAAAAATGATTTCTACAAATTATTTAGTATTTTTAACTAATTAAAACTATTTTTCGTGAATTATTTTCAATTATATATAATATACGATTTTTCTAATAAAATGAGTTTTAATCGGTTTTTACAGTGTTTCAAGGTTAATTATGTAATTTTTACCTATAAAATGTATTTCTGTGATTTAAGGATATTTTTGGTATATCTGGAATATGTTCTGTGTTTGTGGACCCCGGTCGGTGGACTGTAGTTTGGAGTCCGACCGTGGGATTTTGATTGTGCCTTGTGTAGTTTTTCGAAGTGTATTTCTTTGTAGGGTCGGCTCTACTCTTTTGAGTAGAGAGATGTCCGTTTTACAGGGGAGGTTCTGCCGGATTTTCGGTAGAATTCTCGTAAAACGTGATATCCAGTCGAACCCTAATTTCCGATTTTGTGTTTAATACTCTAGATTGAATTCTAGGATTTCTGTTAGGGTTTATTCTGATGTCGATTATTTATTACTTGTTTAGTTGCGCCGAGACCGAGGGCTAGTGGACCAGGCCCGTCGGACCTGTCTCGTGGAGCGCATTAGGTGAGTTACTATACTATATATATATATATGCTTAGGATGCATGATTTAGAAATGCATGTTTTATATTGATTAAATATGCATAAATAATTTGATTATTTCTTAAGTTTACATTAAGTATATTTTTGATTTATTTTTGGTATATACTAAATTATATGCATATTTTGTGAATAAAATATATTTAAAATATTTTTAAATATATTTCCAGCTTAATTTATAATTTGATTGAATGTATTTGATATATATATACTCGAAATATACCTGGTTTACTTTTGGTATATTTCCGGTATATATATGGTTTATATTGTTATTTTATTTAAATTCATGCATCATTTATTTTTGTGAATGAATGTTTTACATTGTTAATGATGAAGGATATCAATAGAACGTGCTACCTAGTGGGCAGCACTAGGACCGAGTACGTACTGGTACGCCTATAGCTTTAGGCTATATTACTAACTATTTATGGATATTGATTTGATATTATTATTGATATGTGAGATGTGGTTTGGAGGTGTGATTGCTGGAGCTCGGTTGACCAAGTGTCTCGGGGCCAATCACACTGGCAGTCAGACTGCTGGAGCTCGGTTGACTGAGTGTCTCGGGGCCAGTCTACTGTCTAAATGGATTAAGTGGATATATTTGGAATAAGTGAGCCTGTATGGCCAGAGTGTTGTTTAACACTATTTCTGAGGTTGCGATATTCTAGGGTTCTATGTGATCCTTCATAAAAAGATGATTTTCAAATAAAATATATAAAAATGATTTTTCTGCATCTGTGTGAAATTGCCTGTATATATACATATTACATATATACTGTTGACTGTATGCATTATCACTTAGTGTGTATGTATATATATTATAGTAATTCACTCAGTGAGGTCTGACTCCCCTCCGTTGACTATTTTTCAGGAGAGTCAACATCCTCAGAACTCAGTAGCAGGTCGATACGTCGGATTTCTTCCGCCCCGGCTTCTTTATGTAAATTATCTACTTGAGTCTTATTTATTTTATCTAGACACTGCAGTAGTTGTGAATTACAGTGTTGGATTTCATGTATTTTATTTTTAAAGAGATGTATTATGTTGAAACTAGATTTGTATTAAAGATTATGTATATCTATGAGATGAGATTTTGATTTAAATCCAGTTGATGTGGATAATATTATGATATTATGATTTTTATTTCCGCTGCATATTATATTGTTACTGTTATTATGGCATGATTTATTTTATTTTTAGGCTTGCTACGGGTTCCGGATTCGAAAGAATTCCCATTCCCTAGCGCCGGTCATGACCCCTGTTTTGGGTCGTGATAGGGATTCCGACCAAGGGTTGTGTGAATGTTTTGTGAAATCTATTCAAAGTGTGTTTTCTTGCAGGACTGACTCTACTTTTTAAGTAAAGAGATGTCCGTTTTACCGAGGAGGTTCTGACGAATTTTTGGTAGAATTCTCGTAAAACGTGACATTCGGTCAAATTCCTATTCTCTGTCTGTGTCTAGAATTCTAGATCGAGTTTCTAGAAATTAAGTTAGAATTATACTGATTTTTGTTTTAATATTTTATTTGTTAGTTGCGCTAAGAACGAGACCTAGTGGACCAAGCCCGTTGGACCCATCTCGTGGAGCGCACAACTGTGAGTTATTATAATGTATATACATTGCTTAAAGTGCATGTTTAGAATTCTATGTTTTAAATACAAATTTTTGCATAATTGACTATTTTAATATTTAAGTATATTTTAGGTATACTTTTAGTATACTATTGGTATTTTTTTAAAATAAATGCATGGTTTCTTTTTTATTTATATTCAAATTATTTTTAAGTATATTTCATGATTTAATTGAATTTCTTTTATGTATATATACCTAAAATAGTTAGTTTATTTTAGGTATATTTCTGGTATATATATATATGGTTTACTTGATCATTTTGGATAAATTTATACATTATTTGGTTACTTGAATGTATGTTTTAATATAAATGAAGGATATTGACAGAACGTGCTTCCTAGTGGGTAGCACTAGGACCGAGTACGTACCGATGCTGTAGATGATAGGTTGAACTAATAACTTATTTGTGGAAATTATGACTTGATTGAATTGATTGATATGAGATGTGATTGAGAGTGTGATTACTGGAGCTCGGTTGACCAAGTGTCTTAGGACTAATCACACTGATAGTCAGACTGCTGGAGCTCGGTTGACTTAATGTCTCGGGGCCAGTCTACTGTCCAGTTGGAGTAAGTGAATTATTTGGAACTAAGTGGGCCTGTATGGCTTAAGTGAGTTCTATTGATATTTGAGGTTGCGAAAATATAGGGTTTTATTTGATCTTTCATAAACCGATGGTTTTCAGTATTTAAAATGATTTTTGTCGCATCTGCATGTATTTGCCTGTATATATATTTATTATATATACTATTGAGTGTCTGCATTTGGCATTTAATTATGCATGTATATATATTATAATAATTCACTCAGTGAGGTTTGACTCCCCTCTGTTGATATTTTTCAGAAGAGTCTTCATCTTCAGACCTCAACAGTAGACCTGTACGCCGGATTTCTTTCGCTCTGACCTTATTATGTAAACTGCTTACTTGAGTTTTATTTTGTATTCTAGACACTATAGTAGTGGTTATACTTAATTCTATCGTGAGTTGTATTTATAATTATGTACGTGAGATTAAATTTTCAAAATGTTAAACTGAAAATTTGTACTGAAAGATTTTACTATATATAAGGAGAAATTTATGTTATTAAAGTGACTTGAGAAATTATTATTTATGTTTGAGATTTAAATTCTGCTACGCAAATATTTATTTATTTTATTATATTGCATGCTTTTATTTTTTTAAGGCTTGCTATGGGTTCCAGATTCAAAAGAATTCCTATTCCTTAGCGCTGGTCATGGCCCCTATTTTGGGATGTGACAAAGTTGGTATCAGAGCGGAGTTTTGTGTCAGGGCCTTAGTTGTGTGAGTTGTGGCTCTAGTTTTCAGTGTTGTGTTTTCTTTTGAAACTACTGCAGTGAATTAGGTTTGAGTATGTCTTGATACGTATTCCTTGATTTAGTTTTCCGCGTTATCCTCTGTTGTCTATTTTGTCTGAATCCTTCTATTTGTCTTTTTAGAATGAGGAGGTGAGCGCGTGTCGCTCCACCGGTCGTTGAGGCTGAGGATGATGAGTCCTTCCAGGATGAGGTTTTACCTCCTGAGCCGCCAATTTGGCGTAGAGGTCATGGCAGAGGTAGACCTCGAGGAGCGACAGGTCACCGTAGACAGAGGGAGCTACAGGAAGAGAAACCTGTAGAGCCAGAGTATAAAGATGTTCTTGTACCTCCTGTTACCACCTGTTCAGCCCACCTATCAGCAGGGTATGTCTAACCCTGAGGCAGCTATGTTTTATGCCAGAGTCGACAGGATCGCCTTTGATGGGATGTCTGATCCTTTAGATTTTCTGCATGCAATTGAGACGAGGACTCAGACTACTCACACCAAGTACCAGCGGATCATGATAGTTGAGCTTTTTGTTGAAGGACCAGCCCTGGACTAGTTTATTCATATGATCCAGCCGTATATGATAACGATGACTTAGGCTCAGTTTAGAGAGCGATTCATGAGGAGATTCTTCCCAGAGCCACTTCGCATGAGTTACAGACTCCAGTTGACTAGCATTTCCCAAGGGGATAGGTCTGTTGAGGACTACACTCAAGAGTTCCTTCGACTTGACAGATATGCAGAGGATTTGATGTGAGACCAGTACTTCCCAGTCACTATTTATGTCACTGAATTAGGTTCTGCATTTGTTGGTATGCCTACATCAGGCCTTACTCTAGAGTCAATGATTGAGTTGGCCGAGGAGATTGAGTTGAGGCTAGTCAGGCAAGGAACTATGACTGATTATTACCAGCTAGGTGTTCAGTCAGGTGGATTTCAGACTACTCTGTACTTAAGTTTTCAGATTGGATCGAGTAGTCAGTAGAGGGGTCCAACCCAGCAGACTCAAAGATAGCAGCAACGGGTACATCAGAGCAGTAGACATGGCCGTGGAGATCAGCGTAGACCATTCATACTTGGGTTAGGTGCTTCGAGCAGCAACAGTGGTTGTAGTTCCGGGTCAGCTGCTAGTGTATGTCAGACGTACGACAGAGTCCATCAAGGACTGTGTTACATGACACCGCTGACGTGTTTCATATATGGTCAGACGGGACATTTTTTCAAATTGTGTCCCTATTCTGGTTATCAGCAGCCTTAGATTTTATGATTTTCTTAGCAGTCGATTACTAGTGCTGCACTCATTCCTTTTCAGTTGCCTCTAACCCAGCATCAAAGTTCTACCTAGATTGTTCCCCAATAGGGTCGTGGTAGAGGCACCAGAGGAGGTGCTAGAGGTGTTGGCCAGGCTTCTACCAGCCAGTAGGGAGGTCGAGGATAGGCCAGAGTCTTCCATCTCACTCAATAGTATGTTCAGGCATCTAATGCAGTCGTGGCAGGTATTGTTTCTATCTGTTGCCTGGATGCATGGGTTCTGTTTGATTCGGGTGCCATGTATTCATTTATTTCTCCTATTTTTACTTCCAAGTCTTATTAGCAAGCTTCAAGGATGGCTTTCCCTTTGTCTGTCACCACTCCTCTAAGTGATTCTTTGGACACTGATGTTGTTCTTTCTAGTTGTCCAGTTCTTGTTGGAGGTAAAGAATTATCTGCTGATTTGATTATGTTGAATGTGATGGAGTTTGATATTATTCTGGGTATGGATTGGTTATTTCAGCACTATGTCATAGTAGATTGTCAAAGTAAAGAGGTGACTTCAGAATTCCTGGTAAAAAAGAATTTAAGTTTGTGGGTGATAGGAGTTTAGCACCTCAGAATCTCATTTCTACTATTACGGCTAGGAAGTTGCTAAGGAAGGGTTGTCAGGGGTATTTGGCATTTTTCAGGGATACTTCAGTGGAGAAGTTGTCACTCATAGATGTTCCTATTGCCTGTGAGTTTCCTGATGTTTTTCCTGAGGAGTTGCTAGGTTTACTACCTCATAGAGAGATTGAGTTATGTATAGATGTGGTTTCAGGAACTACCCCTATATCTATGCCACCCTACAGAATGGCTCCTGCAAAGTTGAAAGAGTTGTTAGATAAGGGTTTTATTAGACCCAGTGTTTCTCCTTAGGGTGCACCAGTCCTGTTTGTGAGGAAGAAGGATGGCACCCCGAGACTGTGCATTGACTACATAGAGCTGAACAAGGTGATAGTGAAGAACAAGTATCCTCTCCCGAGGATAGATGACTTATTTGATCAGCTATAGAGTGCATAGTTCTTTTCTAAGATTGATCTGAGGTCGAGTTATCATTAGTTACAGAACAACGAAGTCGATGTTCCTAAAATGGCATTCCACACTCGATATGGCCATTACGAGTTTCAGGTAATGTCTTTTGGTTTGACTAACGGACCAACAGCTTTTATGGGCCTAATGAATAGCATATTCAAACCATATATGGATCAATTTATGGTAGTCTTCATCGATGATATACTGGTGTATTCGAGGAGTATGGAGAAGCATGTATATTACTTGAGGACTATGCTGCAGACACTGAGAGAACATTAGCTTTATGCTAAATTCTTGAAGTGTGATTTCTGGATGGAGAGTGTTGTATTTCTTGGACACGTGGTATCTAAAGAAGGTATCCAGGTTGATCCATAGAAGATTGAGGCAGTGTCTGAGTAGCCTAAATTGACTTCAATTTCAGAGATTCAGAGTTTTCTGGGTTTAGCCGGGTATTATAGGAGGTTTGTACAGGATTTTTCCAGAATTATAGCTTCTATGACTCGTTTGACTCAGAAGAATGTAAGATTTGAGTGGTCAGAAGCTTGTGAGAACAATTTTCAGATGTTGAAGGAGAAGTTGACCAAAACCCTAGTGTTAGCTTTGCTTAATGGTATGGACAAGTTCATAGTTTATTGTGATGCCTCTAGAGTTGGCCTAGGTTGTGTGTTGATGTAGAATGGTAGGGTAATAGCCTATGCTTCTAGGCAGTTGAAGAAGCATGAACAGAATTATCCTACTCACGACCTAGTGATGGCTGCAATGATCTTTGCTCTCAAGATCTGGAGACATTATCTGTACGGGGTAACTTGTGAGATTTTTACAGATCATAAGAGCCTTAAGTACATTTTCCAACAGAGAGATCTGAATCTGAGGCAGAGAAGATGGTTGGAACTGTTGAAAGATTATGACTATGAGATTTTATATCACCCAAGCAAGGCTAATGTGGTAGCAGATGCCCTGAGTAGGAAGTCCTCAGGCAGTCTTGCTCACATCAGTGTAGAGAGGAGACCGTTGATTCAGGAGTTACATCTGTTAGTGGATCAAGGTCTAATGATGAAGATTAATAGATCAGGTGGACTATTAGCTCAGTTTAAGGTGTGATCTGTACTGAGAGATATGATTAAGGCAGCTCAGAGCCGAGATCCTATTCTGGAAGAACTTACAGAGAATGTCTGAGCAAGGAAGTTCACTGATTTCACACTCGATGATGATGGTGTTTTATGGATTAGTGGTAGATTATGTGTTCCTGATGTGGATTATTTGAGAGAAGAGATCCTTAAAGAAGCACATTATACAGCTTACAGTGTACATCCAGGTATCACTAAGATGTACCACAGTATCAAAGATTTGTACTGGTGGGAAGGACTGAAAAAGGATGTCGCTGATTATATTGCTAAGTGTCTGACGTGTCAATAAGTGAAAGCTGAGCATTAAAAGCCTTCTGGGAAGCTTCAGCCTCTTCCTATTCCTGAGTGGAAGTGGGAAAGGATTGCTATGGATTTTGTGGTAGGTTTACCTCATTCTAAGGATGGATACAATTCCATCTGGGTGATTGTGGACAGGTTGACCAAGTCTGCACATTTCTTGCCTGTGAAAGCCACTTATTCTGTAGCTAGATTGGCAAAGTTATATGTGAAGCATATTGTGTGCCTTCATGGAGTACCTATGTCCATTGTGTCAAACAAAGGTTCAGTGTTTACCTCTCATTTTTGGCAGAAGTTAGAGGAAGCGATGGGCACTAGGCTAGACTTCAGTACTACTTTTCTTTCTCAGACAGATGGTCAATCTGAGAGAATGATCCAGACACTGGAAGATATGTTGAGGATGTGTATTTTGGATTTGGGAGGTAGTTGGGATGATCATTTTCCACTCATAGAGTTTGAATATAATAACATCTACCATAGCAGTATTGGAATGGCACCATATGAGGCTTTGTACGGAAGGAAATATAGATCCCCTCTGAGTTAGGATGAGATTGAAGAGAGAGCTTTGACTGGACCTGAGATGGTTTAGGATGCTATAGAGAAAGTTACTATGATCAAGTGCAGATTAGAGACCGCAGTTAGTAGGCAGAAGAGCTATGTGGATCCTAGGCGCAGAGATGTGGAGTTTCAAGTATAAGACTTTATTTTTCTGAAGTGTCTCCGATAAAGGGTGTTATAAGATTTGGCAGGAAGGGTAAGCTAGCACCGAGATATATAGGATCGTTCGAGATTCTGGAGAGAGTTGGTACTATTGCATATCAGTTAGCTTTGCCTTCGAGTATGTCTCAAGTGCATCCAGTGTTTCATATCTCGATGTTGAGGAAGTATGTCTCAGACCCCTTCACACGTGTTGTAGCCTGACAGCATTGAAGTGAATGAAGACCTGACATTTGTAGAAGAACCTATTGTGGTTGTTGACTATCAAGTTCAACAATTGCGTTCAAAGCAGATTCCGATGGTCAAGGTGTTGTGGCGCAGTAACAGGGTAGAAGAGCATACATGGGAATCTGAAGCCGACATGCGAGCTTTTTACCCATATCTCTTTCCTCCTTGATTTGTTTTTCTTCTTTTGGAATTCGGGGACGAATTTTTATAAGGGGGGAAGACTGTTAAGACTTGAGTTTTTAATGTTTTTATATTGTATCGGGATATGCAGTATTAATAAATTTTAAATATATATTTGATTATTTAATTATTTTGTGAATAATTAATGTTATTTTACATTTATTCAAAATTTTCTATATAAAAATTATTCTGAAACCTATTATTTTGGAAAATAACATTTAAATAATATTTTATTGTTTAATGTTATTTTATTTTAACAAATTTTATTGTTTCATGCATTATCATTATTTTGTGTATATATATATATATATATATATATATATATATATATATATATATATATATATATATATATATACATGCATATATATAGTACTTAGGGCTATTTTAATGCATGTGTTATATATATATATACATATATGTGTGTATATATATATAAATATGTATAAAATATATTATATTGTGTGGTATGTGTTTAAGGTGTATATATATTATTAAATTATATTATTAATATATATATATATATATATATATATATATAAGAGAAACTCATCTCCTTCACCCCCGACATCCATCCCTCCCCCTTTCCTCATGCTGCAACTCCGATCCCAGGCCATCGGTGTGCCTCCTAGAGCATTGCCTTCCTCTCCAGCTGCTTCGCCACCTCCCACCATCTTCTCCGGTGCCGTCTGCACTTGTGGAAGCTAGAATTGCCGAAAATCAACTTTCCTTTGTTCATCGACTTTCTGGCCACCAAATTCAGTGATTCTAGTGCCGTTGAGCTCCTAGAACTCCATAGAAGTCGTTTCTAAGCTTTTTCTAGCTTGAAATTTTGATTTGGTAAGGATTTGAGCTTGATTTCATTTTTGGCCCTTTTTGTTTCTTGATTTTTTTTGAACTCTGATCTTTAAGATTCAAGCTTAATTCCTTCACAAATGTTTTTTCCTTTAGCTCAATTTACACTCTGGAATTTTTGTGGAATTTTTGGAATTTATTTTTATTTTTATGAATTTTTTATTATTTTATTATTATTTTCTAATTTTCATAATTAATTAAATGAATTGTGAAATTGTGATTTTTAGTGTTTATGGTGGTTGAAATTAATTTTGGAATTTAATTTATAATTTTTGTGTAATTAATATAATTTTATTTATTTTATATGAATTTTGGAAATATAGGTTATATGTGTATTTTGCTAAAATTAATTGGTTAATTGAGTATAATTTTTTATTTTATTAAATTATATGTTGAGAAAATAATTTTAGAGTAATTATATAATTTTTATTGAATTTTTGAGTAATTATAGTATATTATGTGAATTTTTATATATTAGGGGTGTTTTTGTAATTTGGTAGTCATTTTAGTGAATATTAAGTTTAATTGGTTTTAATAATTATTTGAGGTATAAAAATGATTTTTACAAATTACTTACTATTTTTCAAAAATTATTTTCAAATTATATATAATATACAATTTTTTTTTGTAAATAAATGGTTTTAGTAAATTTTAGTATGTTTTTGGACTAAATGAGTAATTTGGATTTATAAAATGAATTTCTATTATTATTTGTGAATTTATCGAGAATTATCAATTTTTAATAATATTTTATTAATATTAGGGTTTTTAAGTAATTGTTAGTTAAATAATTATTTTTAGTGTTTAAATATTTAAATTGCTATATTTGGTAATAAAAAGGGTATTTTTGGTATTTATGGAATTTTGATATATTTGGTGTATATTTTGTGAATTGTAGACCTCGATCGGTGGAATTTGCAATTTGGGATTCCGACTGAGGGTTGTGTGAATGTTTTGTGAAATCTATTTGAAGTGTGTTTTCTTACAGGACCGACTCTACTTTTTAAGTAGAGAGATGTTCATTTTACAAAGGAGGTTCTAATGAATTTTTGGTAGAATTCTCGTAAAACATGACATTCAGTCAAATTCCTATTCTCTGTCTGTGTCTAGAATTCTATATCGAGTTTCTAAAAATTAAGTTAGAATTATACTGATTTTCGTGTTAATATTTTATTTGTTAGTTATGTCGAGACCGAGACCTAGTGGACCAGACTCGTCGGACCCATCTCGTGGAGCGCACAACTGTGAGTTATTATAATAAATATACATTGCTTAGGGTGCATGTTTAGAATTCTATGTTTTAAATACAAATTTTTGCATAATTGACTATTTGAATATTTAAGTATACTTTTAGTATGTTATTGGTATTTTTTAAAATAAATGCATGGTTTCTTTTTTATTTATATTCAAATTATGTTTAAGTATATTATTGGTTGATTTTAAGTATATTTCATGATTTAATTGAATTTATTTTACGTATATATACTTATAATATACTTAGTTTATTTTAGGTATATTTCTGGTATATATATATATGGTTTACTTGATCATTTTGGATGACTTTATACGTTATTTTATTACTCGAATGTATGTTTTAATATAAATGAAGGATATCGATAGAACGTGCTTCCTAGTGGGTAGCACTAGGACCGAGTACGTACCGGTGTTGTAGATGATAGGTTGAACTAATAACTTATTTGTGGAAATTATGACTTGATTGAATTGATTGATATGAGATGTGATTGAGAGTGTGATTGCTGGAGCTCGGTTGAAAATACATTGTACTCGATTATACAATGCCGACTATACTCGGACGTATAGTCTGAATTAAAAAGAAACATCACACTCGGTCGTATGATGCTGATTATACTTGGTTGTATAATTTTGATTGAAATTGATACATTGCACTCAGTCGTATAGTTTGATTTGGAATAACACATTGCACTCAGTCGTACAATGTCGACTATACTCGATCATATAGTATGAATTGAAAGGATACATCATACTCAGTTTTATTCTCTTATTCAATTATGCTGCAATCCATAATTGCTCACGATTAGCTGCAACCCTTTCATTTCTCACTAATGATGCTACAATCCATAATTGCTTGCGATTAGTTATATCCCTTTCATTGCTCACTGATGATGCTACAGTCCATAACTGCTCGCGATTAGTTATAACCCTTTTATTACTCACTAATGGTGCTGCAATCTATAATTGCATGCAAATTGACTGCAATCCTTTCATTGCTCACCTTTGATAATGCTACAGTCCATAATTATTTGCTAACTTTAATTAACCGCAACCCTCTTATTGCTCACCTTTAATGCTGCAATCTATAATTGCTACCAAATTAACTATAATCCTTTCATTACTCACCTTTAATAATGCTATAGTCTATAACTGCTCACAAATTGACTGCAATCCTTTCATTGCTCGCCTTTGATAATGCTACAATTTATAATTGCTCGCTATTAGTTAATTGCAACCCTTTAGTTGCTTGCCTTTGATGCTACAGTCTACAACTGCTCGTGAATTTTATCTTTAGTTGTTTGAGTCGAATGCTTAAAATTTATTGTGTTGACTAACTTTGAATTTTGTTGTGTTGACTATTTAGAATTTCTCTACTGGCTGACTTTCAATTTTGCTATGTTGACCATCTCTACAAGTTAGGTGCACTTTCTTCTGGATTTGTAATTCCTACAGACTTGTTGAAGTTAGTTTCAATCATGATGAATGTACAAAAGCACATTATAATGCTAAAAATTGATAAGAAAATTCATCACTTTTTCACAAGATAGCATGCACTCAACGAATCTCATTATTTTTTATTTTCACGATTATCATTTATTTGCCATTTGCAAAGGTCAGAGGCATCGTTAACCATCTTATGCTAAGAGCATGTCTTTTACTAAGTGAAGAGCTTACTTCCATACCTAATTTTGGGGAGAATAAAACTCATGGAAATTGAGCATAGAAAAATTGAATTCTAAGTATAAAAATGGCCTTTGAATTATTTTTTGTGCTTTCCTTCCTTATCTGAGTATTCTCTCACCTTTCTCACATTACTCAGCATGGATACCATTGGAAAGGTCCTTTGGATACTCATACTCTTATAGAATATTGGAGTAAATAGAGCAAATTTTAGCATGGTCCTCTTTTAGTATTCCCCCGCCTTTCTTATATTACTCAGCGTGGATACCACTAAAGGTTTCATGTTGATACTCTTACTCATTTTTCAGCATTGGAGTAAATTATGCTTGCTTTTTTTTATTCTCCTCTTACTATTCCCCTACCTTTCTCATATTACTCAGTGCGGATATCATCAAGGGATTTTGTACTCATACTCATTTTTGAGCATTGGAGTAGATTATATGCACATTTATCATTCAAAAGACTGAAATGATACTTTGAAATTCAAGTAATTTATGCTTCATGTCCACAGATTTTGTTTTTGCATTTTCTTCCCCTCATTTGGGTGCAAAGCAAGCATTAGATTGATTAGAGTTTATGAACTCTCAGCACAAAACTGTTAACTGCTCATCTGAATTATGTGAGGCTAATGAAAGAAAGCCATTATGATCAAAGGTCATAAGATAGGATTTTCGCACATAATCTCATGAAGTGGATGAATTTACTTTTAATTTATGAATTTTATGATTGAGATGGTACTTTATTACATAATCTAAGGAAAAAGAGTTATGTTACTTCCCTTTTTATTATATTTATGAGTGTTTGGTATTTGCTATCTGGCCCATTCTTATTGATGTATCGGTTCCTTTCCCTTTCTTCATTCTCTTTTATTTTTCCCTACACAAAATACCATAAGTTAGTATGGTCTATTCACAAGTGAAGAAATTTTTTCAAAATGAAATGTTATTCTTTTTTTTTTTTTTGCATTCTTCCCTTTAAATTTGTCTCTAATTGCAGGGTTATGATACTCCACTATTGAAGTTGTGCCTTTGAGCTGCATTTGTATTTCTGCCATTCCATTAATGCTATGGTGGAGGACTTCATTCCTCTTCTTGATATCTCCTGTAAAAAAGTTCAAGAGTTAAAGATCTTATTTCATGACCAAATGATTTTTCAGAGTGCATTCATTTCAAGCTTTGAGTGCATTCTTCCCTTTTATAGGCCCATCGAATGTATTACTGACATATTGAACCTTCTCATCACCATATTCCATACCTTACATTCGTTTGACTATTATGAAAAGATATTCCAATGGATACTCTAGATGAGACTATAGAGATGGATACTGAGTTTGAAGAGCCCGAATGTCCTATCCAGCATCTTGAGGTCGCTAGGATGATGTTTTTGCAAGTATCACTATCAGTGATATTCCATGATTTATTGGACTCTTGAGGTCTAAAGTCCCATTGAGTATTAGGTTCGCCTTGATAGTGTTACTCTTTTCTCCCATATGTGAACATTCTGAATACCTTTTTACACTTTTATAATGCTAATTTTGAATGTTAGTAGCAAAGTATTTACATAATCTCACCTAAGCTTAAAGAATTTATTATGCAAAGCAAGTATTTCATAACAAATGTATGCAAGTGTATGCATGTTATGTATGACATGCATGATCTTAATAGGTCTTCTGTTTGGAACAGAGCTATGTTTATAGCTTGGAGTGTAAGAATAAGGTGCCTCATCAATAGCCTATTGAATGTTTTGCCGTTGGTACTTCTGATGTTAGAGCTTCTAATACAGCTTATCCAGCAAATGACCGGGTGATGTTGTATTGATGAATTATGGGTTGTTGCTTACAGTTTTCTTTGTTATACCCCCCAGAAATTTTATACTAGCTCTTATACTTCGGTGTTCCATTTTTTCTCTTTGAATGTGGACTTATTGATATGCAATTTGCCCTTAGAGCTACATTTTGCCCCCAACTTCATTCTGAATTCATTCATGCTATTCATCAAGAGACTCAATTCGTTCACTGTTGTTATTAATCCTTTGACTTACTAACCTTATCAGTTGCAATCTCATGCATTCAAGATATAGAGGAATGGGCAAACTGACTGAAGCGAGTTCTTGATGATGAAATCGATTAGACTTGCACTTCGAAGAACTTTTGGGCAGAATATGAAGCTTGATCTTGATGCAATGATGGATGGTAGTTATAAGGTATTGGTTGCAACGCAAGTTATTGAGCCACTTGAATTCTCAAGGTATAAGGGGATGTTAGGCTTATAAGGAAAATTACAAAAAGGGTGGCGAAAAAGAAAACATAACTAAAATAGTGATCTCATAGCTCTAATTTAGCCTTCATTATGTATTGTCTTTCTATTTAGATACTTATGCAGTATGATAGAGATGGATATGCAATATTTGAACAAAAATTTCAAGTTCAATTTTATTCATTCATTAGGGCAAAAATGAGAACACTCATTACATCACATGATACAACTCATGTTATCAGCTAGTCTTAAATTTTTTTATCTCTAATTTTTTTACCTTACTATTCTTTTTTCTTTTTTTCTCTTTATTTTTTTCTTTTATCATTCTTTTCATTTTTTTCCTTAAATTTTCTATCCTAAAAAGTTACATCATGTGATATATGTATGTTCTTTGAATTTGCATTTGTGTCCATGCTGAATGAATCTAATTGAATTGAATTTATATCAAACATGTAGATACAATCAATATCATAATGCATAGTACCATTAGGATGTCAATACATAAGTAAGCATGATCAAAATTCATATCATCAATCACTAAAATAAACAAGTTCTAAAGAAACTAAAATTTTATTCAAAGAAAACACTAAGAAATTTATTTCCTATTCTAGATGCTAGGGATGTTGGTCCTCATAGTGGTTGTCCTTGAGGTGAGCGACATAACAACTATTCTTATATCTTCTTGCCAACTGTCTCCATGACTTCATCCTTTTGTACTTCCACTGTGCATGTTTCTTCCTTGTCTAATAGCTTCTCATCATCAAACTCATCACCTCATCCTATAGGCATAATCACCTTGAAGGGTATGTCAAAAGAAGGTGGTTTAGTGTAAAATGCCTTGTAGTCAAACTTGCCTGAAGGTTGACCCAATAAGTATTATGCTCTTTCCATATCCTTAAGAAATTTATTTCTCATTGGTTTTAAGGTCTAGGTCCTCAAACAAGCTTTGCACTTCTTCCTCACTAACTCTTGAGTTAATCATCATGGTGGTTGGGGGTGGTGTATTTTGGTAGTTTAGGAAAGGATTATTTTTGGTGTTTGGGTTTTTGGGGTCTGTGATTTTTTCAGAATCTATAAGGTTTTGGATTTCATGTTTGAGGCAGATGCAGTTATCCATGGAGTGTTGGAGGTTTTGATGGGTTTGGATTAGGTAAAGGTTAAAGTAATCTAAATCTTGGTTAAAATTGGAGAATCTCCTTGGTTATTGAATAGCATGCACTTCCATAATCTGGCTAATGCTTCATTATTGTATGCCCCTAGTTGGGTAGTTTCTTACTCTGATGCTTTTAGCAATCCTCTTTTTCTCATTCTCAATCTCCTCAGCTTGCAATCCATCATCATAAAGATCTACAAATGTCTTGGGGTTCATCATCTGTAATCTTTGAACTAGATTAGGTGAAACATTTTGAATAATCATCTTAACCTAATCCTTTTCAGCTAGTTGATTTTTCATTAATCCAGCCTTATTCATGAATCTAATTAGAAATTTTAAAAATGATTCATTAGGATTCTGCTTACTCAATTCTAGATCCCTGATGGACACTTCGAGCCTGGTGTTGTAGTCATATTGCTTTAGAAAAGCAGTGCATAACTCTTTCTAGTTTGTTCGGATGGACTTCTCTAACCCGTGATTCCAATTAACAGCCATACCCTCTAAAGATAGTATAAATAACTTGGTAACTAGGGGCAAAGGAGCCTTAGTGGTGCTTATAGTAGTTGTATATTGACTAAGGTGGATCCTTGGGTCTCCAGTACCATTAAACTTCTGCAATTGTGGCATCTTAAAATTATCATGCAGCTTATCTTCCTTGAATTACATCATATCATCAAAGTCGAATGAATATTTGACGCCTTTTCCTCTCATTAATTCTTCCACTTTGGACATCTTCTGAGTCAGTGCTTTCATCTGCTTGGATTCTAGCTCTTGAACTTGCTTAAGGGATTCCTTTCTTGCCTTTTTAACCATGTAACTCTCAACATCCTTTAACTTCATTTCCACAACAGGTATGTTCCTAGCAGCATTCAATGGTTGGCCCCCAGCAGGTGGATCTTCCACAATAGTGGTAGGTGGTGCACCCACAACAGGTGGATTGGTTACAATTAAAGGTGTAGTAGCAGGTGGTGGCATTAATACAGCTAGAGCTTGTCTTAGCTTATCTTGCGTCATTGCTCTCATGTCATCCATTAACGCTCTTTTAATGTCCTATAGGGTCCAATTTCCTCTTTATTGTTCCATCTTTTCTATTTGAGTTGGTGTAGCTTTTAGGTAAAGCGGGTTAATAGGGCTCTTTTCTAAATTGTGAAGGATCTCTTTCACTATTGATTTGGACTCAAATCAGTTCTCACTAATATGCCACTACTCCATTTCCAAACACAGGAAGACCCGAATGAATCTATGATGGTTGTAAAAGAAAGTGTTAGTATAATGCATGAAATGCATGTATGCATGATGCGTGTGCTATGCAACAAGTAATAAGTATTAATCAAGTCAAGTATATACATCCTTCTAACCTTATTCCTCCTACACACATATTCAATAGTGAGTCTCTTTTCCTAGGATTTTTTGTCTTGGCCTTAATATCAATAGGGGATATTAAGAACTGACACACATGCCAAATCTCTCAAAGCAGTAAAGCATAGAAATAGTATTTCTAAGTATAAAAGCATAGCCCAATCTTTATTAGTCCTGATGGGCTTCTAAAGTATGGGCTTGGGCCTTTATAGATAGAAATACCTTATGGCAACATTCACAAGCAATTTGGGTAATCCTAGGGGAACTAACTGGGCCATTATATGTGGTTTAAGTCTAGTGGGAAAGGTCAAGGTTCCCTTAGCAAGATGCCCTCTTTTAAAACTTGAGTCACAAGCCAAGGTTAAAGGGTCCCGATATCCTTTGCAAACTCGAGAGAAGACTACCCCCCTTTAGGACTTGAGTTACAGACTCTAGTTAGATGAGCTTGGTAATCTCTCTTGAACCGAGTTAAGGCTAAAAGTGATGGTTAGCCAATTTACAATCCCATGAAGCTAGTGGAATTATGGAACCATAAACCGACGCCATCAGTTAATAGGGACATGCAGAATGAATGCAAGAATAAAATAATAATTAATAAAATAATTCTAAAGAACACATGTAGAATCAGTATCTCTTATCACCAGTGGAGTCACCATTGTAGATGACGGGGTTTAATGCACGTCCAACATTTTAGCAACTGCGACACTGTTTGAGCTTAGGGCTTTAGAGAACACACTAACCACTATCACAAAGACATGGCATGGAGATGAGGAGTTGCCACCCGAGGTAATAACTAGGACAAATCGAAAAGGTGGTACTCGATTCCCTAAAAGAAAGCTAGCACCACAACTAGGAGATTCTGGATATGGAATACCAACTTCTTTCAGTCTCGTGTTCTTTTAGAATTACTTTATGAATTACTATATTATCCTCTATTTACATACAATTTCATATAAACCCTTATTCTAGCAATTAACTCCAAGGCAAACTAGTCATGGAAATACAAGTAAATAATTCATTCAACACAAATTCATAATCTCTAAGTTAGTTGAATATACATTGATTTTAATTAAATGAGCTAAATCTACATGTTTTAATTTACAAAAGTGAGCCTAAAGATTAATGGGTCTAAATCTACAAATTATGGAGTATTTAAATTAATGGGTCTAACTCTATATGTCTTAATTCTAAGGTGATCTTAAATCTATAAGTTATGAAAAAGGCTTTAATTTAATGGGCTAAGTCTAATTAATTTTATTAAATTAGGTGAACTTATGTCTAATTTACTAGATGGGCCTAAGTTATCTCTAACCTAAAATCTAATCAATTATGGGCCTAAATATATATTTTAATCAATTAAACCCTATTTAATTATTAAGTGAGATAGGCTAATTAAAAGATGGGCAAAAAAGGAATAATCTAAACTTAATTAAATGAATTAAAGCCTAACGTGGGCTTAAGGCCCAAAACATATAAAAATAAATAAATAAGCCCAAAAAAAAATAAAACATGAGAAAATAATTAAATAAAAGATCAAACAACTAATTAAATTAATTCCTTTTAAAAAACCCTAATTTTCATTAACATGTAACCTAAAATTAATCTACTTCCACCAATGATTTTAATTAATTACCTAATTGAAACTCTAATTTTACTAACCAATTAATCAACATAAACATGCAATCACACATATAATTTCAATATTCCCACTATTGGGGCTATTACAATAATTCATAGAAAATAAGAATAAAAATAATTAATATACCCTAAAAAACATAAATAAAATAAAGCAATAAATAAAAAATAAAAACCCTAGAAACTATGTCTCTACAAGATCTCATCCATGGCATTTCATGGACTTCTCATGGATTTAATCCTCCAAACATGATCATCATGTATTTTCCTCCATAATTACCATGAAAAAAGAAACAAAATTATGATTAGTGAATAAGTTATAATAATACCTCAAATAAAAGAAAAAATCAATAAAATCAAAATTAAAAATAAAAAAAAAAAGAAGAATATGGGGAAGATGATGCTTATGAATGATTTTAATGGAATGCTCTTCAGATTTTGTACAATCACTGTTTCTTGATAGGTCTTTGAATCTTGTTTTTCAAAAATACTCTAAAAATCTTTAATTAATCAATTAAACACAAGGAAATTTTTTAGAGAATGCTTTTATTTTCTTTTAAAAAATTAACAAAAGAAAAGAATCCATAATGCTCTTTCTAAGAAAAATCAACCAAAAGCAATTTGGGGTAGAGAAAAATATTAATCAACAAAAACTATGAATAAAATATACTTCAGCCCCCTAAAAGTCCCCCTCTCTAGGATTTGAATCGTCCTTTTTATAGTAAAACCACATAGAAAAACCCTAGTTTCCATATCTGCAAGATTTTACTCTTAAAAGGATTCTATTTCTTTAAAAATTATATAGACATGAAAAATAATTTTAAGAAAATTTTTGGACCAATCAGAATACAGAAAAAAGCTTTTTATATTTTTCTGAAAAATCCAAAAAATAGATGAAATAGGTCTAATTCCGATCGGAATTGCATAATTTTGATCGGAATTAATGTAATTCCGATTGACAATTCTGATCGAAATTAGTGTAATTCCGACTGGAATTATATTATTTCGATCAAAATTATGTAATTTTGATCAAAATTATATAATTCCAATTGAAATTACATAATTCCAATCAGAATTATAGAATTTTGACCACTTTTTTTACTTTTAATTACAAAAAGACCCCTGAAAGAATTTAATTTTTGCAATTAGGCCCTAAAAAAGTTACAATTTAGTCTTTAAAAATATTAAATCTTTTCTTTAAAAAAATGCAATTAGACCCTTGAAGTTCCAAAGTTCAAATATCGAAGACTTATTTATGACATTTTCATCATTGGAGTCCTTAGTCACATTCATAACTCATCATCCCAAAATTGGGTGCTTACACTCCCCGTCGCCTCCCCACCTTCCCCTCTTTCATCCACAGCCGCCAGCAGCCTCCAAGTTATTGGAATCCGTGTGTGAGCTACAGTAACACCAACAAGAATCCAATGGTTTTAGCTCGCATTTCCGGGCTCATTCAACTTCTCTCAATATGGGCTACTCGATTCTCAAGTCGTTTCAACTCTATATCGTCGGGTTAGTTATATGTCTTCAAGTTTAGTTTATGTCTATTTAGGGTTTTTGATTTTTTTTATCTTGAGTTTGAATGATTCATGATAAATTTTTTTGAAAATGTTGTTGTGTGAATCTTTAACTTCTTAAATATATTTTTAGTTTATTTTTCTGAATTTATTTGAATTATGTATAATTATTGTATTTTTGATAATTAAAATGCATTTTTATTAATTATGTGTTTTATATGTTTTGTATAGAAATTATGTTAAATTGTATAGTTAAAGTTAAATTATTAGCTTTGGAAATGAGAAAATAATTTTCATTAATATTATAGTAATTTTGGTTAATTTTTGGATAATATTTAGTACTATGTGATATTTTTGATAAATGGGTAAACTACGTAATTTTTATTGAAATTGAACAAATTATATGTTTTAAATAATTTTGGAATAATAAATGATATTAAATTAATTTTTACGAATTATGTACTGTTTTTAACTAATTATTAATAATTTATGGTAATATATTCAAATAATAGTTTTATTTATTATTTTTGTGATTAAATGAGTTTTTAACTATTTTTACAACATATTTAAACAAATTAGATATTATATGTGTAAAGTTTACTATTTGACGTTAAATATTTGAAAAATGGATTTTATTAAGATTATATAATTTATTTAAGATTTTATTTAGTTGTTGTGAAAATAATTATATTTAACGTTTTTTTATTTAAATAAATTGTATTGTGGTTTATTATTGATATTTATGGATTTTAATGATTTTTATTATTTTATTATTAAATGTTGATTTTATTGCGGATTATAATCCTCGGTTGGGAAATTGTGTAGTTCGGGGTCCCAACTCGATATGTTGAGCATTTGTGATTTTAGAAGTGTGTTTTCTTGCAGGATTGGCTATACTTTCTGTAGAGAGATGTCCATTTTACAGAAGAGACTCTATCGAATTTTCGGTAGAATTCTCGTAAAATATAATGTCGGGTCGATCTTGAGTTTTTTGTTTTATGGTCGAGTTATGTCTAAATCAAGTCTTCCTATAGAATTTTTAAAATTGTAAATTAGGTATTCAATTCTAATATTTATTATTATTTATTTTCTATAGTTGTGCCAAGACTGAGACCTACTAAACTAGGCCAGTCTTTTTAGAGGAACGCTTCCAACCAGTAAGCTAATAATTGAACTGTGTATAGAGAAATATGCATATATACATATAGATTGATTAATTTTGATGAATAAGAGAATTTATTAAAAAATTATATTATTATCAGAATATTTATTAAATTTGAATTCTCCTATTACTGTTATAGTTATATTAGCATGTTTATGTTAAATTTTCACATGAATAGTAAATTTTATTTTATTTTATTTTTATTATAATCTTTCTTGTTTATTTGTATTTATTTAATTTTAAATAAACTATGGTAGAACGGACTACCTGATGAGTTTTATCAGGACCATGTGTGCATCGGTAGGATTAAGAGTGAGTATTGGTGATTATAAGGTTCGGTGATGCTTTGCTCTCAAGCATGATTTCGTAAGATTATATATATAGCCCGATGATGCTTTGCTCTTGGGTGTGATTTATATGTTACTAGGGCCAGTAGCTCAAGGATGCTTTGCTTTCGGGAACTGTCAGTAAATATTGGTTTAAGTGATTTGACTGCGACTGGTAGCTCAATTGATGCTTTGTCTCGGAAATTGGCAGTTTTTGGATTATAAGAGAACCGAAAGATTATTAGAATTGTGGATTAGGGTTTTACCTAGTTTTCTTATAAAAAATGATTTAAGAAAGTTTATTTTATTCATACAGTATTTTACGATTTCAAATGATTTATTTTGGTAAGAAAGGATTTCAATAAATCAAATGTTTCAAGTTATAAATTATAAATTTTATATTTTTCATAAATTATATTTTAAAGGATATTTTCATACTATATACATTTCTTTTATTAATTTACTCAGTGAGATTTGACCCCCTCAATATTTTTTTTCAGAATCTTGTACTTCAGACCTCCCTATTATTCTTATTTTTCAGACTCTTTCCTCCCCGTCCAACTTATGTAAATAGTGAACCATTATTTTTCTTGAATTTTAGTAAATGATGCAGTAGTAGTGCTCCTTATTTTAGTATCTGTATTGTATTCGACTGTATTCCTGTATTTGAATATTGTATGAACATATTTTATTTTGTTGTGATATAAGGATTCATTTTATATTAATTAAATTTTTTATTCTGATGTATTTTTGTTCTATATTTGCATGTATTTTTATTCTAAGGCTTACTATGGGTTTCAGCTACTTTATATATTCTCATTCCTTAATGTCGGTCACATGCCCTTTTAGTTCGGGTTGTGTCATGCACACCCCTACCAAATAGGTATTCAAACCTTCAACATATTAGAAAAATTTAAATCAAATTCTACGTTTTTTTTTGAGAAATAATTTCTATTTATTTTTAAAAATTACTCTTTTGTGAAATTCATGAAAAGAAATATTTCTTATTATACGATTTCATCAACGTTTTTATCTCATTTCATTTATTTATTAACAAAAAATAGTTAATTGCTTTGTATTTCATTGAATGTTTGTTATATTGGAAAATAACAAAACTATCATCTAAAAATAAAATATAATAAAAATCATATTATCAATATAATTAACAAGAAGATATATCAAAACAGATATATGCTTGTGTTAAATTTAATAGATGAAATAACAATCAAAATGAAAGAAACAACAAATAATTTTCTTTAAATTTTGAAGGATTAAAAATAAAATTAAAAATTAAATAATATTATTAAAAAATGGTTACTAAATGAAAATATAATTTAATGAAAATATTTTTATTTCTCAATTTTAAAAGAATATAAAAGTAAAAAATTTCAAGGATCATAAATAGTCCCTTTTTTCCTCTTTCAATTTACTTTCAAATAGAAATAAATTCATCAAAATTGAATGATATGGTGTTGTATCTATAGGTTAATAGTTTAATTCTTATCTTTTCCTTTTCAGTTAAAAAAATAGAAAATAATTTATAAGATAATTCATATCCCATTATTTTTTTCTTTCCTTTTTTTTTCTTTAAATCCTTCCATTTGAAATTAATATTTAGAGATAATAATAATTATAATGCCAATGGCTACACCCACTTGTTCCATAAGGTCTTGTTTTCTTTACATTAGCGGAATGAACACTTTTTTTTATTTATTATTATTATAGTCTCAAATTTTATATTATTGTCTCCGAAATTTAATTAATGGTATAAGTGAAATACTCATAATGCCTACCTCTAGAGATGAGATGACATAGTGTCTTTCCATTCATTAGATTAGGCATAAAAGGGGAGTGTTCGAATCTATCCTCCCCTAGTCTTAAAAAAAAAAAAAAAAAAAATTAAGTACTCAATATAGGGTTGTCAATATATCCCACAGAACACACCCAAATTAAAGCAAAATTGATGTTATTAAGGCTCATTGTCTTTTTGT
The DNA here is from genome assembly GCA_947683625.1 of Mallotus nudiflorus. NCBI lineage: Eukaryota > Viridiplantae > Streptophyta > Magnoliopsida > Malpighiales > Euphorbiaceae > Mallotus > Mallotus nudiflorus. The sequence goes on from CANTUR010000856.1 coordinate 808,719, forward strand.
AAGTTTTTGTAAATCATTAATAATACATATCATATATTAATCAATATATATTAATCAATATATACATAAATTTTATATTTATGATATCAATCTATTTGAATAGTTAAATGTTAATTTATTTATTTTTATGAGTTTTTATATTATATATAATTTAAGTTTTAATTTGTTTATAAATAAAATATGATAACTATAATTTTTTTTTCATGTTACATTGTTGTTTAATGTATTAATTTTATCAATAAAATATTTTTAAAATAGAAGAAATATTTTCAAACTAGCTTACATGTTAACCAATTCCGATTTAAATTATTGTATGGAGTAACAAAAATTATAACTTCATGTGTTAATGACTTTTTTATAAAACGTACACATTCAATGAATTTTTAATTAATACTGATTTAATTTTTTATAATTGTAGTCAACGAATTTTTAATTAAAACCTACGCATTCAAAATTAATATTGTCACGACCCGAACCCGAGGGCACGTGATCGACACTAGGGAATAGGAAGGCATAAGGCTCCCGAAACCCGTAGTAAGTCTAAAGGAAAAGAAAATAAAATCATTCATATTTTAAACTTTAATTAATAACATAACATATTATCAAACTGATTTTTCTCAAAATACGCAAATTCAACTGCTTACTACAAATGTGTTTCAACATCTCATATTATAAATTGAATTTAAATCTTATACATGAGCGTGTTTTACACAAATAAATTACACAATTATGTTTAAACCATACAAATCCTTAGTACATACACTACTGCAGCAACCTAGATTAACACACAGTACAGCTTACATTGACCTACATAAAATAGCCGGTGAAGAAGAAACCCGGCTGGAGGTAGTCTGAGGTCGAACTCCCAAGCTCCTGAAAAGAATAAATTGAGGGGAATCAGACCTCACTGAGTAAGTCAATAAAAAGAGTTGTACGGTTTGAAAACCCTTTTTGAAAACTATATATGTTTATAGTGAAAATAATTTATAATGTATAAGTATAGCTTTTGAAAAAAAAAATCTCGGTAGAACCCTAAACCTAAAATTTAAATGGTCAGTTGGGCCCACTTATTCCAACTAGACTACCGATCCCTGAGAGCAAAGGCATCAACCGAGGCACCGAACCATAGTCATTCACTTAATCCAAATATATGGCACTGGCGGTCCCCGAGAGCAAAGGCATCGACCGAAGCACCCATCCCAGTCCATTATTAACCTTTCAATCACTGGCGGTCCCCGAGAGCAAAGGCTTCCACCGAGGCACCCATCCCAGTTTAACATTCACCAATCATATATATTACGGATCCATCTCTCAATCTCTACCATGTGCACATAGTCCTGGCGAAGCCCACCAGGTAGCCCGTTCTACCAAAATTTCTCAAAACTGATTTTAAATAAATAAAATGCACTTAAACTTTAAATAGTAGCATTAAATTAAATAAATCATATAATAATAACATAAAAATATGAGCGCATGCATCTTTAAATAAAGCACACGTACAGAGCATTTTATCGACTTACAAGATGAGCGAGAAGGTTGATGACTGCGCGTCTGCATCGATCCAACAGCTTCCGCTCCGATATTCTCTAGAAAATAAATAACATACCTTTTTTAAAAACATGTCTATGGAATTGAAATAAAAAATCAATAGAAATAGTGAAATTCTAAACTGACTCGAGGAAGACTGGATAAGACTCTATAGACAGGAAAAAGCCTAATTAACGGTAGAAATTTACTGATGATATCACGTTTTACGAGAAAATCTACCAAAATTTTGGCAGAATCAATATATAAAATAAATACTCCAAATCCTTTTACAAATGAATACATATTCGTACAATGTTCAAATACAAATTCTCAGAGTATTTAATATCCAAACAAAATAATATACTTCCACTATAGTGACACTACTACTGCAGTTTCTAGAATACAATTCAAAGTTTAGAATATACATTTGTATAAAACAGCCGGGACTGAAGAACACCGGCGAGTAACTCTATAACTAAGGTCTGACGATATGGAATCTCCTGAAAAAAAATAATTGAGGGGGGTCAGACCTCACTGAGTGAATTATTATACTATATATACATGCAAACTAAACCATAACAATCAGGCATTCTTATATATATATATGTATATACACACATTTCACACGAATGCCAAACTTTGCTTTTATAAATATACTAAATGTAGAAAACGTTTGTTTTAATTCATGAAGGATCCATAGAACCCTAAATAATAACAACCTCAAACAATCCCATCATCACTCTAGCCATACAGGCTCACTTGATTCCAAATAGAACACTTATTCCAATTTGGATAGCAGACTGGCCCCGAGACACTAAGTCGACCGAGCTCCAGCAGTCTGGCTGTCAATGTGATTGGCCCCGAGACACTTGGTCAACCGAGCTCCAGCAATCACAATATCCATCACCTCACATCTCAATCAACCCAATAGATCATTCAATTCACTTATGGACAGTAGATTGGCCCCGAGACACTAAGTCAACCGAGCTCCAGCAATCTGACTGTTAGTGTGATTGGCCCCGAGACACTTAGTCAATCGAGCTCCAGCAATCACACTATCTAACATACCATTAATCTTAGTCAAATCAATTAAATCAATTATAATCACCCAATTTTAACTCTCACTCAATCCTTATCTACCGTACCGGTACGTACACAGTCCTAGTGCTGCCCACTAGGAAGCACGTTCTATTGATATCCTTTACTTCGAATAAATCATTCATTCGAAAAAAATAATTAATGTAGAACCATATTCATAATAGTAAAACCAACCATATATATATATACCAAAAATATACCTAAAATATACCCAGTATATTTCAGGTATATATATATATATATATATATATATAGTCAAATAAAATATGAAATAAACTAAAGATAAATCATTAATATAGTTAAAAACAATTTAAATGAGTAACAATAATATAACATGCATTATCTTAAAAATATACTTAAATATGCAAAAGATATACCCTAAGTACTCAAATCATTTAATAAACCATTTATGTATAAATATTCATTTAAATACGTGTTTGTGTTTAACATATATTCACAAATATACTAAAAATAAACCTAATTATCTAGCATGCATATATCAAAAATAAACCCTAAATATACCACTAATGTGTTAGGTTTAATTTAATAATAAAACATTTATTTATTTGGAAATAAATAAAAAATATACCAAAAATAAACTGAAAAATACTTTAAGTGTAGGTTTATACTTTAACATGCAATTAATTAAGAATAAACCTAAAATCTACTGAAACTATACCTAAAGTGTACTAATCATTTAATAAAATAATTATGTCTAAGTGTACATTTTAAAACATGTGTATATTACTCAAATGTATTAAACCTAAACCTAATTGTTTAATGTGCATATATCAAACTAACATGCATAATTATTTAATATGCATATATATAAGAATGCAACCCTAGATATACCAAAAATATTATAATTTAAATCATTTTTTTAAAACATACAATGAAAATGAAAAATTCTAAATAATGCACCCTATATGCAGTGCATATATATACAGTATAATAACTCACATGTTAGCGCTCCACGAGACAAACTCGACGGGCCTGATCCGTTAGGCCTCGGTCTCGGCGCAGCTAGACAAACAAATGATAACATGAAATCAGAATAAATTTAACAAAAATTCTAAAGACTCGATCTAGAATTTTAGACATAGCTTTAGAATAGGAATTTGATCGGATATCACGTTTTACGAGAATTCTACAGAAAATCCGGCAGAACCTCCCCTGTAAAACGGACATCTCTCTACTCAAAGAGTAGAGCCGGTCTTGCAAAGAAATACACTTCGGAATAAACACAGGATTACAATCAAAATCCCTCGGTCGGACTCCAAACTACAATTCACCGACCGAGGTTCACAATTCACAGAATATTTATAAAATATCGAAAATGCCCTTATATAATAAAAATACATTTTATAAATCCAAATTACGTAATTAACCCTAAAACATACTAAAAATCAATAAAAACCCATTTATTTAGAAAAATAGTATATTATATGTAATTTGAAAATAATTTACAAAAAAATAGTTTTAATTAGTTAAAAATACTAAAAATTTGCAGAAATCATTTTTATACCCTAAATAACTATTAAAACCAATTTAATTACATTTTTAACCAATTTAGTGTAAAATTACCAAAATACCCCTATATATATATATATTCACTATAAATGTTCAAAAATTCACCAAAAATTATATAATTACTCAAAAATTAATTTCTCAGCATATAATTCAATAATATCAATAGATATACTCAATTTACCAATTTATTTCAATTAAACACATAATTAACCCTATTTTTCAAAATTACCTAAACTTAATAAATTCCAAATATATACATAAAAATTCACAAAAATTACAAATAAATTTCTATAATTCATTTCAACTCCTATAATCACCATAAAACACAATTTCATAATTTAATTAATTAATTTCGAAAATTAGAAAATAATAATAAAATAATCAAAAATTCACAAAAATTAAAATAAATTCCAAAAATTCTAAAAAAATTAAAGCAAGTAGATTAAGCTTCCAGGAACAAAGTTTGTGAAGGAAGTTTTCATGAATCAATCAAATTGAAGCTAAAAGAAATTCGAAACCCAAAATGGCTGATTTGAAGAAATTGAAACCTAAGCAATTCTAGACCAAATCAAGTGAAACAAAGCTTGGAATCACACTCACCAGAGCTCAAGGAGAAGATAGAGACTGATGGCATCAAATTTGGTGGCCGTAAAGTGCTTGGTCGGAGTTAAGTTGATTTTTGGCTCTTTGAAGAAAATCCGGCCAAAACTCACCGGAAAAGAGTGTTTTAGGTGGTGAAAATGGTTGGAGGAGGAAGAGGAAGGCTGAGAGGCATAGTAACAGGAAGAAAACCAGCTTGAAAGTGGCTGGAAATGGAAGAAAACGTTTTGGGAGGAAGAAGATGAAGGAGGGGCAAAACTGTAAATAAATGAAAGTTTTGGTTTTTTGATAAAAATTTATGTATATATATATATATATATTTATATATATATATATTTACACTATATATTATAATAATATAAAATTTCACACACATTAAATATACACCACACACATATTTTAATATGTTTAATAATTTATAAACTTAAAATTAATTAATACAAAAATTAAATAATAAAATTAAGGAAATTAATTAAGCTCTAATTAATTTAAATAAATACACATATATACATTTTATTTTAGCACTTTAAAATTATATATGAGTTCATGCAAATTCATAAAACTAGTCAAAATAAATAATATTAATTTATTTACGTGTCAATTTCCCCGAAAATATAATTTCTGGGAAAATTTTACGTAAAGTACTTAAAATAATATAAAATAATTAAAATTAGCTTTAAACAAACAACAAACTCATAAAATATCATAAATATATATACAAAAAATTATTAACACTGCATATCCCGATGCAGTATAAAAATATTTAAAAATTCGAGATATTACAGTCTTCCCCCCTTACAAGAATTCGTCCCCGAATTCCAAAAAGAAAATTACAAGATCAAGAAAGAAAGAGATACGGGTAAGAAGCTCATATCTCAACTTCATTCTTTTACATAAGCTCTTTCACTTTGTTGCCACGTCACGGAACCTTGATCATCTGAATCTAATTCGAACATAACTATCGAGCTTGATAATTTACAATTACAACTGATTCCTTCTCAAACTTCAGGTCTTCGTTCAGTTCTATATTGTTCAACGTGTCTCATCACACCACTTTTCGGAGATATCTTCAGAATTACAGTCTTCGATCTGAAACTCCATATCTCTGCATCTAGGATCCATATCGCTCTTCTGATCACAGCAACTTCTTCACTGTATTCTGAACCATCTCATATCTAATTAAGACTTCTTTCCATAAAAGCTTCAGGTGGTGTCATTCCAATACTGTTATGGTAGATGTTATTATAAGCGAATTCTATAAGTAGCATATAATCAACCTAGCTACCTTCTAGATCCAAAACACACATCTTCAACATACTGTTTAGTGTTTGGATCGTCCTCTCAGACTGTCATCTGTCTGAGGATGAAAAGCAGTATTGAAATCCAATCAGGTGTCTATTACTCTCCATAATCTCTGCCAAAATCGAAAGGTAAACATTGTACCTTTAACATATACAATGGACACATGTAGTCCATGCAGGCACACAATATGCTTCATATGCAGCTTAGCCCACTTAGCTACTGAATAAGTGGCTTCCACTAGCCAAAAATTAGCTGACTTGGTCAATTTGTCTATAATCATTCCAACGGAATCATATTCACCCTTCGAACGAGGTAACCAACCATAAAAATTATCACAATTCTCTCTTATTTCCATCCAAATTCAAAAGAGATCAAAACTTCCCAGAAGACTTCTGATATTCAGCTTTCACCGACTGGCAATTTTGAAACTTAGAAATACAATCAGTCACATCCTTCTATAATCCAACCCACTAGTATTGATCCTGAATATTATGATAATTCTTGGTAACCATTTGGATGTACACTGCAAGTTCACTTCCACAGCTTATATAGAATCCCGTTCTCAGATTACAACATCAACCCTGTATCATTAACTTGGGCATCTCCTATCAGCAGATCATTCTATGGTGATATGCCATGATGACATGCTATGACGAATGTCATGATGAGATGATCTAATGAAATGTTATGATGAAATGCTAGAATGAAATGTCGTGATGAAATGCTGTAATGAGATGCTATGATGATATGATGAAATGCTATAATGATATCAGGTCTTATCCTCTAAAGTTCACGTAACCCTCAGATCAATCAGTCTTCTTTAGTACTTAGAAGTTGTTCTAACAAACATCTATTCACACAATCTTCCCATTCTTCTGAGTTATGAGGGTTATAGGAGCTGTAATTCTAGAGAATTCTATTCAGATTTCCTATGATACCCAATTAAACCCATAAAATTACAGATCTCAATGGATTCAGTCAGTCTGGGCCACTCAGATATTATATTGATCTTTTGTGGATCAACTCGAATTCTATCCTTAAATGCCATAATTCTAAGAAAAACAACACTCTCCACCCAATGATCACACTTCTTGAATTCAACATAAAGCTGACATTCTCTTAGTGTCTGTAGTATAGTCCTCAAGTGATATGTGCCCTTTCATTCACTTTGAATACATTAGTATATCATTAATGAAGACTACTACAAACTGATCCACAACTAATGATAACCCGACTTCAAATTAATTTTTGAAAAGAACTGTGCAATCTTTAGCTGATCAGACAGGTCATCTATCCTCAAAAGAGGATACTTGTCCTTCACTGTTACCCTGTTCATCTCTCTACAGTCAATGCATAGTTTCAAGGTACCATCCTTCTTCCTTACAACAGGACTAGTGCACCCCGAAGAGAAATATAAGGTCTGACAAAACCTTGGTTATACAGCTCTCGTAATTGCTCCTACAGCTCTGTAAAAGTCATTTTGTAGGGCTACGTTGAAATAGGAGTTATATCAAGAACCATATCGATACAAAATTCAATCTCTGTAAATTGGTAAACTTGGTAACTCACAGGCAATTAAAACATCTGGGAGAGACAACTTCTCCACTGAAGTATACTCAACTAGAGCCAGATATTCTTGACAACCCTTTCACATCTCATCAAGATTAATTACACCCAAAAGACTGAATTCATAATAACTCTCTGAGTCCTAATTCTATGTTTAGATGCCAATATATTACGCTTAATCCTGTAACATATAATTCCACCAGTCTCCTCTTATACTGTATTACGTCTTCAGCATGACGTATCAGATTGAAGAGTTTACAGGTAATCTTCCCAACCGATTGCTCTTCCCTTATTCTGTGCAATAGCCGATACAGGTAATTATCCTCCCTTAAAGGTGGATGGAAGTATCTTAGAAATCCCCCTTTAACTCAAATTATGTGTTGCAGTCAAAACTGACAGCTTGCCACAAAGAGTACAAGAGTGCTTCGTCTTCATTAGACATTTTCCAATTCCCCCATCAAAGCATATTCAAACAACTGTCAAACTTGATTAAATGTTATCAAGCTTTTATTAATCTCGGCTATCCTGGCCACAATTGTTGCACGTTTAAGTCCAAAAGGAATGCTTGTACTACTTACAATGACTACCTTAACCCTTGAGTTATAGTTGCCTCTAACCTACCCCTATACTAGATAGGTGTAGTAGGGCTGGAACTATAACCACAACTAGAACTTGAAAACACTGATTATCAATATTGTCTCTGGAGAAGAAACAATTCACATTCACTGCGCTGAAAAGATATAGAAATCAACAGAATTCAAAATATAGCATATACGCAGAATTGACATATCTCAAGTTCTCGGTTGAAAAAGAAATTACATCTGCTGAACGATCGAAGGTATCAGCACCGCATCCTGCAAAACTCTTGTTGCAGAAGCAACATCATTGCAATGCTAAGCCACCAGCTCCTCATTCAGTTATTCCCATTGTCAACAGTGATCATCAGGCCTTCTAAATCCATCTCTACCCCTACGCCTAACAGGATGCATAAGGGGTAGAACCTCATGCTCAGAAGATCAACTATCATCGATCTCATCGATCGATGGAGCGATTCACGCTCAAGGCAATCAACAAGGAGCAAAAATAAAAAAATAGTTCAAATAATCACAAACATCAACAGACACCCTAACAGTTACGCGGAATTCCTAATGCAAGGAAGACTTTTCAAAGACATGACCGAACCTAATTCACTGCAGTAGTTTAACAGAAAACACAACTTCGAAAACTAGGGCCACAACTCAAACAACTAAGCCCTGATACAGAACTCGGCTCTGATACCAACTTTGTCACGATCCAAACTAGGAGTCATGACCGGCGCTAGGGAACGGGAATTCTTTCGAATCCGGAACCCGTAGCAAGCCTTAGAAAATAAAATCATACAATAATTATATAAAAGTACGACCAAATTAAAATTTTTCTGAATCAATATATAAAATAAATACTCCAAATCCTTTTACAAATGAATACATATTCGTACAATGTTCAAATACAAATTCTCAGAGTATTTAATATCCAAACAAAATAATACACTTCCAATATAGTGACACTACTACTGCAGTTTCTAGAATACAATTCAAAGTTTTAGAATATACATTTGTATAAAACAGCCGGGACTGAAGAACACCGGCGAGGAACTCTATAACTAAGGTCTGACGATATGGAATCTCCTGAAAAAAAATAATTGAGGGGGGTCAGACCTCACTGAGTGAATTATTATACTATATATACATGCAAACTAACCATAACAATCAGGCATTCTTATATATATATATGTATATACACACATTTCACACGAATGCCAAACTTTGCTTTTATAAATATACTAAATGTAGAAAACGTTTGTTTTAATTCATGAAGGATCCATAGAACCCTAAATAATAACAACCTCAAACAATCCCATCATCACTCTAGCCATACAGGCTCACTTGATTCCAAATAGAACACTTATTCCAATTTGGATAGCAGACTGGCCCCGAGACACTAAGTCGACCGAGCTCCAGCAGTCTGACTGTCAGTGTGATTGGCCCCGAGACACTTGGTCAACCGAGCTCCAGCAATCACACTATCCATCACCTCACATCTCAATCAACCCAATAGATCATTCAATTCACTTATGGACAGTAGACTGGCCCCGAAACACTAAGTCAACCGAGCTCCAGCAGTCTGACTGTCAGTGTGATTGGCCCCGAGACACTTAGTCAACCGAGCTCCAGCAATCACACTATCTAACATACCATTAATCTTAGTCAAATCAATTAAATCAATTATAATCACCCAATTTTAACTCTCACTCAATCCTTATCTACCGTACCGGTACGTACACGGTCCTAGTGCTGCCCACTAGGAAGCACGTTCTATTGATATCCTTCACTTCGAATAAATCATTCATTCGAAAAAAATAATTAATGTAGAACCATATTCATAATAGTAAAACCAACCATATATATATATACCAAAAATATACCTAAAATATACCCAGTATATTTCAGGTATATATATATATATATATATATATATATATATATATATATATATATATATATAGTCAAATAAAATATGAAATAAACTAAAGATAAATCATTAATATAGTTAAAAACAATTTAAATGAGTAACAATAATATAACATGCATTATCTTAAAAATATACTTAAATATGCAAAAGATATAGCCTAAGTACTCAAATCATTTAATAAACCATTTATGTATAAATATTCATTTAAATACGTGTTTGTGTTTAACATATATTTACAAATATACTAAAAATAAACCTAATTATCTAGCATTCATATATCAAAAATAAACCCTAAATATACCACTAATGTGTTAGGTTTAATTTAATAATAAAACATTTATTTATTCGGAAATAAATAAAAAATATACCAAAAATAAACTTAAAAATACTTTAAGTGTAGGTTTATACTTTAACATGCAATTAATTAAGAATAAACCTAAAATCTACTGAAACTATACCTAAAGTATACTAATCATTTAATAAAATAATTATGTCTAAGTGTACATTTTAAAACATGTGTATATTACTCAAATGTATTAAACCTAAACCTAATTGTTTAATGTGCATATATCAAACTAACATGCATAATTATTTAATATGCATATATATAAGAATGCAACCCTAGATATACCAAAAATATTATAATTTAAATCATTTTTTTAAACATACAATGAAAATGAAAAATTCTAAATAATACACCCTATATACAATGCATATATATACAGTATAATAACTCACATGTTAGCGCTCCACGAGACAAACTCGGCGGGCCTGATCCGTTAGGCCTCGGTCTCGGCGCAGCTAGACAAACAAATAACAACATGAAATCAGAATAAATTTAACAAAAATTCTAAAGACTCGATCTAGAATTTTAGACACAGCTTTAGAATAGAAATTTGATCGGACATCACGTTTTACGAGAATTCTACCGAAAATCCGGCAGAACCTCCCCTGTAAAACGGACATCTCTCTACTCAAAGAGTAGAGCCGGTCCTGTAAAGAAATACACTTCGGAATAAACACAGGATTACAATCAAAATCCCTCAGTCGGACTCCAAACTACAATTCACCGACCGAGGTTCACAATTCACATAATATTTATAAAATACCAAAAATGCCCTTATATAATAAAAATACATTTTATAAATCCAAATTACGTAATTAACCCTAAAACATACTAAAAATCAATAAAAACCCATTTATTTAGAAAAATAGTATATTATATGTAATTTGAAAATAATTTACAAAAAAATAGTTTTAATTAGTTAAAAATACTAAAAATTTGCAGAAATCATTTTTATACCCTAAATAACTATTAAAACCAATTTAATTACATTTTTAACCAATTTAGTGTAAAATTACCAAAATACCCCTATATATATATATTCACTATAAATGTTCAAAAATTCACCAAAAATTATATAATTACTCAAAAATTAATTTCTCAGCATATAATTCAATAATATCAATAAATATACTCAATTTACCAATTTATTTCAATTAAACACATAATTAACCCTATTTTTCAAAATTACCTAAACTTAATAAATTCCAAATAAATACATAAAAATTCACAAAAATTACAAATAAATTTCTATAATTCATTTCAACTCCTATAATCACCATAAAACACAATTTCATAATTTAATTAATTAATTTTCGAAAATTAGAAAATAATAATAAAATAATCAAAAATTCACAAAAATTAAAATAAATTCCAAAAATTCTAAAAAAAATTACAGCATGTAGATTAAGCTTCCAGGAACAAAGTTGGTGAAGGAAGTTTTCATGAATCAATCAAATTGAAGCTAAAAGAAATTCAAAACCCAAAATGGCTGATTTGAAGAAATTGAAACCTAAGCAATTCTAGACCAAATCAAGTGAAACAAAGCTTGGAATCACACTCACCAGAGCTCAAGAAGAAGATAGAGACTGATGGCATCAAATTTGGTGGCCGGAAAGTGCTTGGTCGGAGTTAAGTTGATTTTTGGCTCTTTGAAGAAAATTCGGCCAAAACTCACCGGAAAAGAGTGTTTTAGGTGGTGAAAATGGTTGGAGGTGGAAGAGGAAGGCTGAGAGGCATAGTAACAGGAAGAAAACCAGCTTGAAAGTGGCTGGAAATGGAAGAAAACTTTTTGGGAGGAAGAAGATGAAGGAGGGGCAAAACTGTAAATAAATGAAAGTTTTGGTTTTTTGATAAAAATTTATGTATATATGTGTATATATATATATATATATATATATATATATATATATATATATATATATATATATATATATATATATATATATATATATATATAATATATATATATATATATATATTTACACTATATATTATAATAATATAAAATTTCACACACATTAAATATACACCACACACATATTTTAATATGTTTAATAATTTATAAACTTAAAATTAATTAATACAAAAATTAAATAATAAAATTAAGGAAATTAATTAAGCTCTAATTAATTTAAATAAATACACATATATACATTTTGTTTTAGCACTTTAAAATTATATATGAGTTCATGCAAATTCATAAAACTAGTCAAAATAAATAGTATTAATTTATTTACGTGTCAATTTCCCCGAAAATATAATTTCTGGGAAAATTTTACATAAAGTACTTAAAATAATATAAAATAATTAAAATTAGCTTTAAACAAACAACAAACTCATAAAATATCATAAATATATATACAAAAAATTATTAACACTGCATATCCCGATGCAGTATAAAAATATTTAAAAATTCGAGATATTACAGTCTTCCCCCCTTACAAGAATTCGTCCCCGAATTCCAAAAAGAAAATTACAAGATCAAGAAAGAAAGAAATACGGGTAAGAAGCTGATATCTCAACTTCAGTCTTTCACGTAAGCTCTTTCACTTTGTTGCCACGTCACGGAACCTTGATCATCTGAATCTAATTCGAACATAACTATCGAGCTTAATAATTTACAATTACAACTGATTCCTTCTCAAACTTCAGGTCTTCGTTCAGTTCTATATTGTTCAACGTGTCTCATCACACCACTTTTCAGAGACATCTTCAGAATTGCAGTCTTCGATCTGAAACTCCATATCTCTGCATCTAGGATCCATATCGCTCTTCTGATCACAACAACTTCTTCACTGTATTCTGAACCATCTCATATCTAATTAAGACTTCTTTCCATAAAAGCTTCAGGTGGTGTCATTCCAATACTGTTATGGTAGATGTTATTATAAGCGAATTCTATAAGTAGCATATAATCAACCTAGCTACCTTCTAGATCCAAAACACACATCTTCAACATACTGTTTAGTGTTTGGATCGTCCTCTCAGACTGTCATCTGTCTGAGGATGAAAAGCAGTATTGAAATCCAATCAGGTGTCTATTACTCTCCATAATCTCTGCCAAAATCGAAAGGTAAACACTGTACCTTTAACATATACAATGGACACATGTAGTCCATGCAGGCACACAATATGCTTCATATGCAGCTTAGCCCACTTAGCTACTGAATAAGTGGCTTCCACTAGCCAAAAATTAGCTGACTTGGTCAATTTGTCTATAATCATTCCAACGGAATCATATTCACCCTTCGAACGAGGTAACCAACCACAAAAATTATCACAATTCTCTCTTATTTCCATCCAAATTCAAAAGAGATCAAAACTTCCCAGAAGACTTCTGATATTCAGCTTTCACCGACTGACAATTTTGAAACTTAGAAATACAATCAGTCACATCCTTCTATAATCCAACCCACTAGTATTGATCCTGAATATTGTGATAATTCTTGGTAATCATTTGGATGTACACTGCAAGTTCACTTCCACAGCTTATATAGAATCCCGTTCTCAGATTACAACATCAACCCTGTATCATTAACTTGGGCATCTCCTATCAGCAGATCATTCTATGGTGATATGCCATGATGACATGCTATGACGAATGTCATGATAAGGCATAGTAACAGGAAGAAAACCAGCTTGAAAGTGGCTGGAAATGGAAGAAAACGTTTTGGGAGGAAGAAGATGAAGGAGGGGCAAAACTGTAAATAAGGGGCAAAACTGTAAATAAATGAAAGTTTTGGTTTTTTGATAAAAATTTATGTATATATGTATATATATATATATATTTACACTATATATTATAATAATATAAAATTTCACACACATTAAATATACACCACACACATATTTTAATATGTTTAATAATTTATAAACTTAAAATTAATTAATACAAAAATTAAATAATAAAATTAAGGAAATTAATTAAGCTCTAATTAATTTAAATAAATACACATATATACATTTTATTTTAGCACTTTAAAATTATATATGAGTTCATGCAAATTCATAAAACTAGTCAAAATAAATAGTATTAATTTATTTACGTGTCAATTTCCCCGAAAATATAATTTCTGGGAAAATTTTACGTAAAGTACTTAAAATAATATAAAATAATTAAAATTAGCTTTAAACAAAGAACAAACTCATAAAATATCATAAATATATATATAAAAAATTATTAACACTGCATATCCCGATGCAGTATAAAAATATTTAAAAATTCGGGATATTACATAAAGTATAACATGACACTTAATTAAATTTAATTAGACATAAATATATAAAAACCCATAATTTCCAATAATATACATTATTCTTAAAATATGTATATATATAATTCATAATTAATATAACTATCAACAAATACCTTAATTAAAACCATTATACCAAATATGCTAAATATAACCATATATACATTTTTTTTGTTACCAAAATAATATATTATACATATATATCTATATAATATTTGGAAACAATATTCAAAATTAACATTACTTAATTAAAAATACCAATTAATTTATTAAAAAAATCCTCTAAACCTTTTAAATATTAATAAAATCAACTAAAATATATATTTAACTATAATTAGCATAAAATTACATATTTATCCATATAATACAAAATATACATAATATACTATTATTACTTCAAAAAAAATTCCCTAAAAATTTTATAAATCCAAATTACGTAATTAACTCTAAAACTTATTAAAAATTGATAAAAACTCATTTTATTTAGAAAAATTGTATAATATATATAATTTGAAAATAATTTATGAAAAATAGTTTTAATTAGTTAAAAATACTAAAAATTTGCAGAAATCATTTTATAACCTAAATAACTATTAAAACCAATTTAATTACATTTTAACCAATTTAGTATAAAATTACCAAAATACCCCTATATATATATATATTCACTATAAATGTTCAAAAATTCACCAAAAATTATATAATTACTAAAAAATTAATTTCTAAACATATAATTAAATAATATCAATAACTATACTCAATTTACCAATTTATTTCAATTAAACACATAATTAACCATATTTCTCAAAATTACATAAACTTAATAAATTCCAAATAAATATATAAAAATTCACAAAAATTACAAATAAATTTCTATAATTAATTTCAACTCCTATAATCACCATTAAACACAATTTCATAATTTAATTAATTAATTTTCGAAAATTAGAAAATATTAATAAAATAATCAAAAATTCACAAAAATTAAAATAAATTCCAAAAATTCTAAAAAAAATAACAGCATGTAGATTAAGCTTCCAGAACAAAGTTTGTGAAGGAAGTTTTCATGAATCAATCAAATTGAAGCTAAAAAAAATTCGAAACCCAAAATGGCTGATTTAAAGAAATTGAAACCTAAACAATTTTAGACCAAATCAAGTGAAAAAAAGCTTGGAATCACACTCACCAGAGCTCAAGGAGAAGATAGAGATCGACAACATCAAATTTGGTGGCCGGAAAGTGCTTGGTTGGAGCTAAGTTGATTATTGGCTTCTTGATGAAAATCCAGTCAAAACTTGTCGGAAAAAAGTGTTTCAGGTGGTGGAAATGGCTGGAGGTGGAGGAGGAAGGCTGAGGGGCATAGTAATAGCAAGAAAACCAGCTTGAAAGTGGTTGGAAATGGAAGAAATATGATGATGGGCATTTGGAGAAGAAGAGTGGCAATTCTGTAAATAAAGGGAAGTTTTGATTTTTTGATTAAAAAATTATGTATATATATATATATATATATATATATATATATATATATATATATATATATATATATATATATATATATATTCACACTATATATTATAATAATATAAAATTTCACACACATTAAATATACACCACACACATATTTTAATATGTTTAATAATTTATACACTTAAAATTAATTAATACAAAAATTAAATAATAAAATTAATTAAGCTTTAATTAATTTAAATAAATACACATATATACATTTTATTTTAGCACTTTAAAATTATATATGAGTTCATGCAATTTATAAAAACTAGTCAAAATAAATAGTATTAAATTATTTACGTGTCAATTTTTTCGAAAATACAATTCCCGAAAAAATTTTACGGAAAGTACTTAAAATAATATAAAATAATTAAAATTAGCTTTAAACAAACAACAAACTCATTAAATATCAAAATATATATACAAAAATTATTAACACTGCATATCCCGATGCAGTAAAAAAATATTTAAAAAATTCTGGATATTACAAATATATACACGCACACACACAAGCACACAAAGACATGCAAAATTATAAAAAAGTTTTTACTTATTATTGTATAAAAATTAGATAATTTGATCATTTACTAATAAAAATTAAAAAAAAAATAAATAAATACACAAATCGTGGACATGCAAAATTATAATTGGTCACTCCCTTAAAGAGAATAAGGAACACAATGAGAGTTGGTATGAGAAGATATCATAATGTTTCATCCATCACATTCTTGGAATTACATAAAATAAAATAATTATGAAATGTCTAAAATGCCCCTATGATTACAAAATGCTACCTCTTGACTTTAAAAATTGGATAATTTAGTTATTTAGTAATAAAAATTAAATTAAAATTTAATTCTAATTTAATTGAAAGTATATTTTCTATTCTAATTAGGTTAACTTTTATTTTATCTCTAATAAAAATTAAATTAATTAAAATATAATTCTAATTTAATTGAGAGTATGTTCTATTTTTTAATTAGGTTAACTTTATTATATCTCTAACAAAATAAATTAAATTAAAATGTAATTCTAATTTAATTGAAAGTATATTTCTTATTATAGATTGGTTAACTTCTATTTTATCTCTAACAAAAATTAATTAAAATACAATTCTAGATTAATTGAAAGTATGTTTCCTATTTTAATAAGGTTAACTTCTATTTTATCTATAAAAAATTAAATTAATTAAAATTTTAGTAGTATTTTTGTTTTTTTTAAGGGAAGTAGTATTTTTGTTAAATATATATGTATTTTTCTATTTTAATTAGGTCTACTTATATTTTATCTAATATAAATCAAATCAGATAACATAATTTTATAAATCTTACTATATAACATTTAATAAGTAAATAATTAAAATTAAAATTAATAAATTTTATAAAATAATTAATTATGAAAATATTAATGTCAAAAACGTTGAAAGATTATTGTGTTTAAATAGAAAATTCATAAAGAATGTAATAAATTACTATATTATAACTCTATCAAGTTCGTAAAATTATATTATTATTTAGATAAAACTATTAAAAGAATGTTGTACAATTGTTGAAATAGAAAATTTATTAAAATTGTAATAAATTACAATGCTATAATGTAACACTACAAGATTGAAAAATTAGATCAATATTGTTATAACCTGAATTTTTATAAATTATAAAATTAAATTTTTGAGATTTGCAATATTAATAATTATTTTATTAAATTATGATATTTGATTATTAGTGAAATTAAATTTGAATTTTGGTGTTGAATATTATTTTAATATTATTCATATTATTATTTATGTAAATTATTGATTTAGTGTATTTGGAATACTTTAATATATATTTAACAATTATTATAGTATATTTTAATATATTATGTGGATGAAAAATAAGGTGAGAAAATTTCGACCCCCCGCCCGCGGTTACTTCTTCTTCATCACCATCACCGTCTATTTCTTTTTCTCTTTCCTTTCAATTTCAAATAATTGGTCGGATCCTCTTCCCCTTCTCGGCGACGTTTGTGGCCACCTCATGTCGAGCTTGATAGCTCGTTCTCTTTGTCTCAGAGTGGGCTTCTTAAGCCCTTAATCAATTTTGATTTTCAACTCTGGTAAGTATTTCAATTTTGTGAAATTATTTTTATGTTAATTTTGATTAATTTATGAAATTGATCTTAAATTAGGTTGATTTATGTTAGATTGACTTTATATTAGTGTTGTAGAGGTTATGAACTTTCAAAATATGTGTTTAGATTTAATTTTTGAAGATTATTTTCAAAATGATACTATTCCAAGCTCGAGCTACTGTTCCAAGCTCAAGAAGATTATATTTTTAATAAATTCTAATAATTATTTTGAGCAAGTTTTATGCAATAAGTTTTTGAAATTATGTAGAATTTTTATTACAAATTTTTGAATGTTTATGTAAAAAATGAATTTTTGAAAAAATTAGTATAAATTAGTAATTTTTATATTTTAGTTGAAATTATTATTAATTATTATGTTTTTGACAGAATTTGAGTAATAAATAGCATTAAAATAATTTTTATAATTTATTTCCTATTTTTAGCTAATTATTAGTAATTTCTAGAAAAATATATGAATAATGATTTTATTTATTATTTTTAAACTTAAATGAGTTTTTGGTTATTTTTATTATCCATTTGAGCAATTTAAATAATTATTTGTAATTAATGCTATTTAATTGCAAAATTAGAAGAATGAATTTTTATTAATATAATTTAATTATAAATTAGAATTTATTTATTTATTTATTTGAAAATAAATATCTTTTATACTTTTATTATGTGAATAAATTGATTTGTGATATTTACATAAATTTTTAAGATTTTTGTGAATTATTGGAATTTATATTATTTTATTAATTGTGGATTGTATTGGTTCTCAATTGGGCGATAAATGTAGTTCAGGGGCCCAACCAGAGAAGTTGAGTTTTGTGAATATTTTTAAGTGTGTATGCATGTAGGATTGACTCTACTGTTATAGAGAAATGTTTGTTTTATAAAGGAGATTCTACCAAATTTTCGGTAGATTTTTTATAAAACGTAACATTGGGTCAATACTAAGTTTTGAATTTTAGTCGAGTCGTTTCCTAAATCGAGTTATTCTTTAGAAATTTTAGATGTTTAAAATTAGGAATTTAATAATAATAATAATAATAATAATAATAATATATTATTATTATTATTATTATTATTTATTTTTTTTCTATAGTTGCACCGAGACCGAGGCCTACAAGATTAGGCTAGTTGAATCATTATAGAGGAGCGCACACCTGTAAGTTATTATTATATGTAGGATGACATATAGAGATCATTATTAGCATCCATATTTTGATGATATGAATTTAATTTATTAATTGCATCAAAATTTATTTATTTATTTATCAATTATTAATTATTATTATCATTATCATATATGCACATATATGTAATTTCATATATATATATAATATATATATATATTGTAAATACAAAATTTATGTTCGTAATTTGCATGCTTTACATATTTAATATGATTTCATTTATTTAATTATTTTTGATATAATATTTTGAAGGATAATTACAAAATGTGCTATTTAATGGGTTACACTAAGGCTGTTGTGCAGCAGTACGTTAAATGTTAGGCCATAAATTTTATTGATTTGAGATATGATTTATTTGATTATTGAGATTTTTGGTAAAAGAGTGGTGTGATTGTGGAAGTTCAGTTGACCTAATGTCTCGAGGCTAATCATGCCAACAGTGAGATTGTGGGAGGGTCGATTGACTTAGTGTCTCGGGGCTAGTCTACTGTTCAAAATTAAGAAGAGAAATATTTTTGGAACTATGTGAGCCTATTGACTAGTAAAGTTCAGTGATTGAGGTTGCAGAATATTTTAGGGTTGCTTTGGTCCTCCATTTAAAAATTATTGCATTTAATTGTTTATCAAAAAATGTGGTTTCGAGCATCTGTATAAAATGCATATATAAATTAAAATAAATATAATATATAAATATTATTATATTGATGCTTGAATGTCTATATCCTTAAGTTGCATGCATATATATAATAATGATTCACTCAGTGAGGTCTGACCCCCTCAATATATATCTTTCAGGATTCTTCCCATCAGACCTCTCGTAGTAGTTCTCTTCACCGAACCCTTTCTTCTCTGGCTGATCTATGTAAATTTTGAACTACTCTATGTGCAGTAGTATTTCATACTTGATGTATTTTATGATTGTTATCATTGATGGTTGTATTTTGAATATTGTAAAATATTTTATTATATATATATATTATATATATATATATTATATTATCTGAGCAATAATCAACCTTAATTTTGATTTTAAAAACTTAATTTTTAAGATTTATTTTTTTTTAAGTGTGTATAAGTTAGGACTTTGTTGGAAGTTAAAATGAAGTATGAATATTTTGGGCTGATTCAACCTCTGAGATTCAAGGAGGTTTTTGACATCTTTAGAGTTTTATAATGAGAAAGTTATATTTTTGACATTTGAAGTAGAATTCTTGAACTTTCTAAATTAAGCTTACTTGTTAAAATCTGAGTTCATTTGAGTATACAATATAAGTGAAGTCAACATATGCAGTCTGCCATTTAGATTGCACAACTTTTAGTATTCAGTAATATCTTAAGCTACAGAAGTCCAATTGATTTGATTTAAAATGATATGGAAATATAAGTCAAATATATATAATTTTTATGAAAAACATATAGGAAAATTTTAACATCTCCAATAGAAAATCACTGTTTCAACTCATGTATAGTTGTTTGACTGCCATTTTAGATTGCATAACTCTTAGTTATTCAGTAATATCTTGAGCTATAGAAGTCTAATTGAGGTGATTCAAAATGATATGAAAATCTAATTCAAATATCTACAAACTTTTATGAACAAAGTGTAGGTAAATTTGAACGTCTTTAGTAGCCAATCACTATTTCAACCCGTGCAAAACAGTCCTAACAACATTACTTTCAATAATTCAAAATTATAAATGTTGTATTCAAAATACAAACATTGGAAACATTAATAGCTATATTTTTTTAGTGTTTATTTATATAAATATCTATAGAGCTGAATAGAAGTTAAGACATTTTTACTTATTATCATTTCCTATTTTAACATTTATTAAAGCTCTCAAATTCTCAAATATTTACTTTTTGTTTATAACTCTTATGAGAGTTGGTTGTGTGTTAGAAATAGAATTTCTCTTCATCTTAAATCTTGGGATAGATTAGTAAGAAAGTGAGATTTATTTCTAAAGGAATCGGTTTAAGTGTTATCCATTGAAACACTTAGGATTTAGTTTTTTTGAGTGAGCCTTGAAAACTCACGTTATAAGGTTGTAAAAGTGAGCCATAAAACTCTTATGTAATCTCAATCTAGTGAATAAGATTGTGGGTGATTGAATTAACTTTGGGATAAGTTAGGTGGAGATGTAGGATTGTTGTTGAATCTGAATTCCTTAAATCATTGTATTCTTCTTTCTTCCTTCTCAATATTCTTTCAATTCTTGCAAAGAATTATTTTTAATTTCAATTTTTATGTAATAACCTATTCAACCCCCTCTAGGGCTTTATATATATATTATATATATATATATAGTGAGACTTCCTTTTAATTTAAAAAAGTTTTAATTTTGAGTAATATCTACATTTATGTTTTATCGAGTTTTTATTTTAAGGCTTGCTATGGGTTTTAGATTCTTGTAAATTCTCATTTCCTAGCACTGCTCATGACTCCTGGGTTTGGGTTATGACAATGTTAGTACCAGAGCCTAGGTTTAGTATTGTTGGACCTAGGTTATTGGAGTTTGAGTCTTCTTTGAAACTAATACAGCAAATTATGTTTAATTATGTCTTTGAAAAGTCTTTTGTGCTTTAGAATTTTGCATAACTAATAGGATGTCTATTTATTGTCTAAATTGTATTTTTTTTATATTATTTTCAGAATGAGGAGGCAAGCACATGTTACTCCACCGATTGATGAGGCTGATAATGGTGAGTCTTATTAGGTTAAGGCTCAAGACCTTATGTTGCTAGTTAGGCATAGGGGTCAAGGTAGAGGTGGACCTCAAGGAGCGGCAGATCACCATATGCAGAGAGAGCTTCATGATGAAGAACCTATTGACTTGGAATTTAAGGAAGCTACTTTCACATTAAGGGTTCATCAAGGTGCAGTGTCGATACTGCCATAGAGATGAGGACTCATATTACTTACACTGAGTACCAAAGGATTATGATAGATGAGTTTTCTGTAGAAGGATGAGCCCTAGATTGGTTTATATAAGTGATCCATCCACACATGACGACACTCACCTAGGCACAGTTTCAGGAGAGATTTATGAGACGTTTTAGCCTAGAGCCTATGCGGATAAGCTATAGACTCCAACTGATGAGTATTACTAGAGGCAACAAGTTAGTAGAGGAGTACACTAGAGAGTTCCTCATATTAGGTCGACATGCAAAGGACCTAATGAGAGATCAGTACTTTGTTGTCATTACATATATCACTGATTTAGGTTTTGCATTCACTGGGATGCCTACTACAGGCCTGACTCTTGAGTTTGTGATGGAGTTGGCTAAGGAAATAGAGCTCAAATTGATTGGGCAAGGAGTTATGCCTGATTATTATCAGTTGGGAGGTGTCATGGTAGTAGGATCTCAGAGCACTCAATACACTACATTTTAAATTGGCTTTAGCACTCAGTAGAGAGGATCCATTCAGCAGGGCCAAAGACCTTAAAAGAGAGTCCACAAGAGCAATAGACATAGTCACTATAGAGTTCATAGACCGATAATATTCAGTTTAGGTGCTACCAGTAGTAGTAGTATCCAGAGTTCCAGTTATGGCAGCACGGGGTCAACAGCCAATGCTTGTTAGATGTGTGAGAGAGTCCATTATGGACCGTATTACATGGCTCCAGGAGCATGTTTTAGATGTAGATAGATGGGAAATTTTACTAGGTCATGTCCTTATTTTAGTTATCAATAACATTTTTCATAGCATTCTATAGCCAGTGTAGCTTTAGCTCCTTATTAGCTACCGCCAACTTAGCATCAGAGTACTTCATAGTTTATGGCCCAGTAGGGGCGAGGTAGAGGAGGCAGAGTTAATGTGAGAGAATTTGTTCAGGCATCCACCAGCTAGTATGGAGGCAAAGGATGGGCCAAAGTCTTCATTCTCACTCAGCAAGATGCTCAGGCATCCAATGCAGTGCTAATAGGTATACTCCTGATATGTTTCTTTGATGCTAGAGTATTGTTTGATCCAAGTGCTTCCTATTCATTTGTGTCCCCTATTTTTGCTTCGAAATCAAGTTGGCAAACCATGAGGATGGCAATTCCTTTATCAGTTGCCATGCCTCTAAATGATTCATCGGACACTGATGTTGTTCTTCCTGGGTGTCCAATGTTAATGGAAGGAAAAGAATTGTCTGTGGATTTGGTGTTGCTAGATGTTATGGATTTTAATATGATCCTTAGAATGGATTGGTTGTCTCAACACTATACTTCATTTGACTATCAGAGTATAGAAGTGATTTTTAAAATTCCTAATGATGAAGAATTTAAGTTTATGGGTGATAAGAGTTCTGCGTCTCAGAATCTTATCTCTGCCATCAGGGCTAGGAAGATGTTAAGAAAAGGTACTTGACATTAGTTAGGGATACTATAGTAGAGCTGACATCTATCTCAGATGTTCCTATAGCATATGAGTTGCCAGATGTCTTTCCTGATGAATTTTTAAGTTTACCACCTCATAGGGAGATCAAATTTTGCATTGATGTAGTTCCAAGCACAGCTCCTATCTCTATACTGCCTTATAGGATGTCTCCGATAGAGTTGAAAGAGTTAAAGGAGTAGTTGCAAGAGTTGCTAGACAAAGGTTTTGTTAGACCTAGTGTTTCTCTTGGGGGTGCACCAGTCTTGTTTATGAAAAAGAAGGATAGTACATTAAGACTATGCATTGACTACAGAGAGTTGAACAAGGTGACTATGAAGAATAACTATCCTCTTCCAAGGATAGATAATTTATTTGATTAACTTCAGGGTGCACAATTCTTTTCTAAGATTGACTTAAGGTCAGGTTATCATCAGTTGTGGATCAATGAAGCCGATGTTCCTAAAACGGCATTCCATACTAGATATGGCCACTATAAGTTTCTAGTGATGTCCTTCAGGTTAACTAAGGCAGCATATGCTTTTATGGATATGATGAATAGGGTGTTCAGACCATTCATGAATCAGTTTGTAGTGGTCTTCATTGATGATATACTGGTGTATTCAAGGAGTACGGAAGAGCACATATATCACTTAAGGACAGTACTACAAACACTGAGAGAACATCAATTTTATGATAAATTCTCAAAGTGTGATTTCTAGTTGGAGAGTACAACATATCTTGGACATGTGGTGTCTAAAGATGGTATTCAAGTTAATCCATAAAAGATTGAAGCAGTGTCTGAGTGGCTTAGATTGACGACAATCATAGAGATTTGAAGTTTCTTAGGTTTGGTAGGATATTATTGGAGATTTATGCAGGATTTCTAAAGAATTATAGCACCTATAACCCGCTTAACTTAAAAGAATGTGAAGTTCTTATAGTCAGAGGCTTGTAAGAATAATTTTTAACTATTGAAGGAGAAGTTGACCATAACTCTAGTGTTGACTTTGGTAAATAGGGAAGACAAGTTCATTGTATATTATGATGCTTCTAAAGTTGGTCTAGGTTGTTTATTGATGCAGAATGGTAAGGTAGTAGCTTATGCTTCCAGGCAATTGAAAAAACACGAATAAAATTATCCTACACATGACCTAGAGATGGCTACAGTGATCTTTGCTCTCAAGATTTGGAGACATTATTTGTATGGGGTAACTTCTAAAATTTTCACTGATCACAAGAGCCTAAAGTACATTTTTCAATAGAGAGATATGAACTTAAGGCAAAGAAGATGGTTGGAACTTCTAAAGGATTATGACTGTGATATCCTATACCATCCATGTAAGGCTAATGTGGTAGCAGATGCCTAGAGTAGAAAGTCTTCAAGTAGTCTTGCTCACATTAGTGTGAAGAAGAGACGTTTGATTTAAAAGTTGCAAAAGTTAGTGGATCAAGGGTTGATGATAAAGGTAAGCAGCTTAGGAGGATTGCTAAGTCAATTCAAGATCATATTAATGTTGAAGGATAGGATCAAGGTAGCTCAAAACTAAGATCCTGTTCTTATAGAGCTTATGGAGAATATTCATAAAGGGAAATTCACTGATTTTAATCTTGATAATGAAAGTATTCTTTGGATCAGTAGAAGATTATATGTTCCTGATATGAATAATCTAAGAGAAGAAATCCTAGAAGAAGCTCATTATGCAATATATAGTGTATGCCTAGGCATTACTAAGATGTACCACAACATAAAGGATCTTTACTGGTGGGATGGAATGAAGAAGGATGTAGCTGAATTTGTTCTTAAGCGCTTGACTTGTCAACAAGTGAAAGTAAAGCATTAGAATCCTTTTAGGAAGCTTTAAACTCTTCTTATTCCTAAATGGAAATGGGAGAGAGTCACTATGGATTTTGTGATAGGATTGCCTCATTCAAAGGATGGATACAATTCCTCTGGGTAATAGTGGACAAGCTAACCAAATTAGCTCATTTTTTGCTAGTTTAAGCTACTTATTATGTAGCCAAGTTGGCTAAGCTGTATGTCAAGCATATTGCGTGCCTTCACGGAGTGCCTATTTCCATTATATCTGATACAGGTTCTGTATTTAGCTCTTAATTTTGGTGGAAGTTGCAAGAAGCAATGGGCACAAGACTTGATTTTAGTACTACTTTTCACCCTTAGATGGATGGTCAATCTGAGAGGACAATCCAAACACTTGAAGATATGGTAGTTAGGATGATCATCTACCATTATTAGAGTTTACTTATAATAACAGTTACCATAGCAATATTAAGATGGCACCATATGAAGCACTGTATAGAAGGAAATGTAGATCTTCTCAGTGTTGGAATGAAGTCAGGGAGAGAGAACTGATCGGACCGAAGATTATCCAAGATGCATCCAAGAAAGTCACTTTGATAAAAAAAAGATTAGAAATAGTAACTAGCAGACATAGAAACTATACAAATTTGAAGAGAAAAGATGTAGAATTTTAGGTTGGAGACTACGTATTCTTGAAGGCATCACCTATGAAGGGCGTTATGAGATTTGGTAAGAAGGGAAAGTTAGCACCGAGATACATTGGACATTTTAAGATTATGGAGAGAGTTGACATGGTTGCCTATCAGTTGGCTTTGCCTCTGAATTTGTCTCAAGTGCATCCAGTGTTCTATGTCTCGATGCTTGAGAAGTACATTTTAGACCCTTTGCACATCTTGCAGCCTCAAAGTATGGAAGTGAATGAAGATCTAATGTACGAGGAAGAACTAGTAGCGATTGTTGACTGTTAAGTTCGTCAGTTGTGTTCTAAATAAATTCCAATGGTTAAATTCTTGTGGAGGAACACACGTGAGAGACCGAAGTTAAGATGCAGGTAGCTTACCCTCACCTTTTTCCTTGATGAATTCTTGTATTCAATTCTTTTTATTTAAAATTCGAGAATGAATTTTTGTAAGGGGGGAAGACTGTTATAACTTGAATGTTTACAAATTATAAAATTAAATTTTTGGGATTTGCAGTGTTAATAATTATTTTATTAAATTATGATATTTGATTATTAGTGAAATTAAATTTGAATTTTGGTGTTGAATATTATTTTAATATTATTCATATTATTATTTATGTAAATTATTTATTTAGTGTATTTGGAATATTTTAATATATATTTAATAATTATTATAGTATATTTTAACATATTATGTGGATAAAAATAAGGTAAAAAGATATTCTATTTTTAAAATAATAAAATTTTGTCGTTTTGTACTTAAATTTTTTTTTTTGCTCCTCCCACGTGTAGTACCTGATTTGGTCTCCTCCCCCCTATTACTTCTTCTTCTTGATCATCACCCTCACCGTCTGTTTCTTTTTCTCTTTCCTCTCAATTTCAAATAACTGGCCGGATCTTCTTCCCCTTACTGGCGATGTTTCTGGCTACCTCAGGGCAAGCTTGATAGCTCATTCTCTTCATTTTAGAGTGGGCTTCTTAAGCCCTCAATTAATTTTGATTTTCTACTCCGGTAAGTCCCTCAATTTTGTGAAAATTTTTTTCATGTTAATTTTGCTTAATTTGTGAAATTGAGCTTAAATTAGGTTGATTTATGTTAAATTGACTTTAGATTAATTTTGTAGAGGTTATGAGTTTTCCAAATATGTGTTTAGATTTAATTTTGGAGATTATTTTTGAAATGACACTATTCTAGGCTCAGGTTACTGTTCAGGCACTATTTCGAGCTTGGGAAGATTATATTTTTAATAAATTTTACTAATTATTTCGAGTAAGTTTTGTGAAGGAAGTTTATTGAAATTATGTGTGGAATTATTATTATAAATTTTTGAATGTTTATGTGAAAAATGAATTTTTGAAAAAATTAGTAATTTTTATATTTTAGTTGAAATTATTATTAATTATTATGTTTTTGACAGAATTTGAGTAATAAATAGCATTAAAATAAATTTTATAATTTATTTCCTATTTTTAGCTAATTATTAGTAATTTTCAGAAAAAAAATATGAATAATGATTTTATTTATTATTTTTAAACTTAAATGAGTTTTTGGTTATTGTTACTATCCATTTGAGCAATTTAAATAATTATTTGTAATTAATGCTATTTAATTGCAAAATTAGAAGAATTGATTTTTATTAATATAATTTAATTATAAATTAGAATTTTTTTATTTATTTGGAAAATAAATATCTTTTATACTTTTATTATATAAATAAATTGATTTGTGATATTTAAATGAATTTTTAATTTTTTTTGAATTATTGGAAACTATATTATTTTATTAATTATGGATTGTGATGGTTCTTGGTTGGGCAATAAATGTAGTTCAGGGGCCCAATATGAGAAGTTGAATTTTGTGGATATTTTGAAGTGTGTTTGTGTACAGGATCAACTCCACTTTTGTAGAGGAATGTCCATTTTACAAAGGAGACTCTGCTGAATTTTGATAATGTGCATTGTGATTTTATTATTTGTTGTAAGGGGACCCATGATAGAACGGGCTACCTGATGGGTTTTATCAGGACCATGTGCGCACTGGTAAAATATGTGATTATTTAATTATATTACTGGGGCCGAAGGTCTGGTGATGCTTTGCTCTCGGACATCGCTAGTACTATAATATTTGTTTATTTAATAAATACTGGGGCCAAAGGTCTAGTGATGCTTTGCTCTCGGACACCGCCAGTATAATTTTAATTTATATTTATTAAATCACTGGGGCAAATGGTATGGTGATGCTTTGCTCTCGAACACCACCAGTGATATTGGATTAAGAGATATGACTACGGCTGTGTATCCTGGTGATGTCTTGCTCTCGGGATCCGACAGTCTTGGATATAAGTGAGTCATATGACTGTTAAAAATTTATAAATCGGGTTCTACCAAATTTTTTTTTATACTGAAACGATTTAATAAAAAATAAAGACATTTAAATATCTATTTCTTCTCCTTTAAAGAAATGGATTTATTATATGTATACCAAATGGTTAGAATAAAATTATATTATATTATATTTCCATAAAATTTATTTTTAATGAGGTTTTCAAACCGCATTCATTCCTTTATTAACTTACTCAGTGAGGTCTGACTCCCTTCAACTTATTTTTTTCAAGAGTTTGGGAGTTTTCTATTAGTCCTACTTCTCTTCGTCGTGTAGCTTCGTCATCGGCTATTCTACATAGGTCTATTTAGTGGTGTTGTATTTACTTTCGTGTATCGCAGTAGAGAAAATTGTATAACTGCATACTTTATTTGGGATTTCATGTATTTATAATTTATATACCGAGATACTATTTGTATAACTGATGTTTATTTATTTTATGCACTGATATTATGATTTAAATTATATTGAGAAAAGTCAGTTTGATAATGTGCATTATGATTTTATTATTTATTGTAAGGTTTCAAGTCTAAATATTTTTGCGTTTTTCTTTTAAGGCTTACTATGGGTTTCAGTAGCTTTATGCTTTCTCATTCCTTAGCACCGGTCATGTGTCTCTGGGTTCGGGTGTTGACAAAATTGGTATCATAGCTTTGGCTCATTTTTCATGCTTTTGACTATCGATGTCTGTCTTTTTCTTATTATACTGCGGTACTTAGGTTGTTGAATGTCTTTTTTTGATCTCTTGTCTTTTGGTTTTAGCATCTGAGTCTGTATTCTTGTCTTGTTTTGAATCTTAGTTTTCTTATCTTTTCAGAATAAGGCATGCTCGGAATGCCCCTACTGTGGATGCAGAACCTAATGATGATGAGCAGTCATTTTAGGATGACATTCTCCCTCTTGCCCCTCGACCTAGAGGTAAGGGTAGAGCTAGAGTGGCAGCAGCTCAAAGGCAGGATCAGCCTCCGGTAGAGCCTCAGATTCCAATAGAGGATCCTATAGTCTTTACAGCTAGTATGGCAAGTATTAACCAGGGCTTGGCAGCTCTTAATCAGGTGATGCCCATTGTGCAACAGATGCTTTAACGACAGACTCAGGAGATGTTAGATGCTGATGCAGCCTTATTATACTCCAGATTGAGGCGAGTTCACTTTAATGGTACTGGGGATGCGTTGGATTTCATTAATACCATCGAGTCCAGGACCAGATCTGGGTATTCTAACTACCAGAGGATTATGATTATGGAGCTATCAGTCTCAATAGCAGCTCAGGACTATTTTATACAGTCCATTCAGCCTTTTATGACGACAATGACATGGTTGGGATTTAAGGAGCAGTTCATGAGATTCTTTTGTCCTTCATCTATGTGAGAGAACTACAGATGGCAGCTACTTAACATTGATAGGAGAGATCGATCCGTGGAGGACTATACTCGGGAGTTCTACAAACTGATGAGGCATGCTGAGGATGTGAGACAGGATGTCGCCAGGGCAATAGAGCTGTATATGACTAGATTAGGCCCAACCTATATTGGTATTCGACTAGAGGGTCGCAGTCTCGAGAGTGTAGTAGAGGAGGCAAGACAGCTGGAGCGCAGACACATCCGGCACGGCACCATACCTGACCCATATGATAATGGCATTTTCAGACCTGCCCAGAGGGTGTAGCAGCTAGTATTTCAGATAGGTAGCTCGAGTTCTCAGTCAGCAGGCCCTTCTCAATAGAGCAGACAATTTAGGGCATATGGGACTGGTAGGCACCGCCTTACTCAAGATCATTAGAGCAGTAGGGCTGCTAGATTTGGTAGTAGCGCTAGCAGCAGTAGTGGGCAGAGCTTTGGGCATGGCAGTTCTGGGTCTGGAGCTAGTGCGTGTGCCAATTATGGATGAGTACATCAGGGTCCTTGTCACTTGATGCCAGGAGCATGTTTTAGATATGGTCAGTTTGGACATTTTGCTAGAGCTTGTCTGAATTATAGATTCTAGACATCTTTTGCTTAGGGATCTTTACCTAATGTTGTTCAGCCATTGCAGTAGGTGCCTCAGCAGTATCAGGCACCTATATACCCTCAGCAGCGATCGATGCAATATGCCAGTTAGCAAGACCAAGGTAAAGGACAAACTCAGCCATTCACCTCACAACAGCTAGGATGTGGTCAGGCTAGAGTCTTCACTTTGACTCCTCAGGATGCGCAGGCATCCAACGCTGTGGTAGCAGGTATTATTCTAGTCTGTTGCTCTGAGGCTAGAGTCTTATTTGATTTGGGTGCTACATGTTCATTTGTATCTCCTTTGTTTACTTCGAAAGTGGCTTGTCTTCCTTCTACGATGAGTTTTCCTTTGTCTATTTTGACTCTGCTTAGTGATGAGTTGGAGACAAACATTTTCTTTCCATCTTGTCCAGTGTTAATAGAGGGTAGAGAATTGTTGGCAGACTTGGTCCTTTTGGATGTGATCAAGTTTGATGTGATTCTTGGAATGGATTGGTTGTCCCAGTATTATGCTTTTATGGATTTTCGAGCAAAGGAAGTAATTTTTAGAATTCCTGGTGATGAGAAATTTAGATTCAGAGGTACTGAGAGTTCCATGTCTCGTATTCTTATTTCTGCCATTACAACTAGGAAGATGCTTAGTAGAGGATGTCAGGGCTATCTAGCTATAGTTAGAGACGTTTAAGTAGAAATGGGATCAGTGGAGAGGGTACTAGTAGTATGTGATTTTACAGATGTTTTTCCAGAAGAGTTACCTAGATTGTCACTGAATAGAGAGATAGAATTCTGTATTGATGTGGTCCCAAGTACATATCCTATCTCTATGCCACCTTATAGGATGGCACCTGTGGAGTTGAAGGAGTTAAAAGAGCAATTGCAAGAATTATTAGATAAGGGGTTCATTCAGCCTAGTACATCTCCTTGGGTTGCTCTGGTTCTCTTTGTAAAGAAGAAGGATGGTAGTCTTTGACTCTGTATTAACTATAGACAACTGAATAAGGTTACCATCAAGAATAAGTATCCACTCCCTAGGATTGATGATTTGTTCGATTAGTTATAAGGAGCTCGACATTTCTCTAAGATTGACTTTAGATCTGGGTATCATTAGCTGAGGATTAGAAGGGATGATGTACCCAAGTCAGCATTTCGGACTAGATATGGCCATTATGAGTTCTTAGTGATGTCCTTTGGATTGACTAATGCCCTAGCAGCCTTTATGGACTTGATGAACAAGATGTTTAGGCCATACTTAGACCGATTTGTGATTGTGTTTATTAATAATATTCTGGTATATTCAAAGAATAAGGTAGAGCATGCGATGCATCTGAGATTGGTGCTATAAACTTTGAGAGAGCACCAGTTGTATGCTAATTTGTCAAAATGTGAGTTCTAGTTAGACCAAGTGGCATTCTTAGGCCATATGGTGTCTAAAGATGGCATTTAGGTGGATCCCAAGAAGATAGAGGCGATTACTGAATGGCCAAGACCTTCAACGGTTACTGAAGTAAGAAGTTTTCTAGGTTTGGTAGGCTATTACAAGAGATTGATGAAGGATTTCTCTAAGATTGCCGCACCTTTGACTAGACTAACCTAGAAGAATGTTAGATTTGAGTGGACTGATAGATGTGAGGAGCATTTCCAGTTGCTTAAGGATTTATTGACTTCAGCTCCAATACTGACATTACCTTCTAGTGATGATGGATACACGATGTATTGTGATGCTTCCCATGTAGTTTTGGGATGTGTGCTAATGTAGAATGGTAGAGTGGTTGCTTATGCTTCAAGGCAGTTGAAAAAGCATGAGCAAAATTATCCCACTCATGATTTAGAGATGGCAGCAGTTGTATTCACACTGAAGATCTGGAGGCATTATCTATATGGTGTCACTTGTGAGATCTACACCGACCACAAGAGCTTAAAGTATATCTTCGAGCAGAGGGATTTGAACTTAAGGCAAAGAAGATGGATGGAACTTTTGAAAGACTATGATTGTTCGATTCTTTACCATCCAAGCAAGGTGAATGTAGTAGCTGATGTGTTGAGTAGAAAATTAGTAGGTAGTCTTGCCCATATTAATACTGAGAGGAGATCGATTATTCAGGAGTTGCATGAGCTGATTGATCAAGGTTTGCAGTGGAAAGTAACTAAGAAGTGCCTTTTAGCTCAGTTTAGAGTACGGTCTGTGTACTTGGATAGAGTTAAGGCAGCTCAAAGAAGGGACCCATAGTTATAGAGAATTATGTTTGAGGTGCAACAGGGTCAATCCAGAGAGTTTATGATTGACAGTGAGGGAGTTCTACGCTTGGGTACTCGATTGTGTGTGCCAAATGTTGATGATATGAGGAAAGAGATCTTAGAAGAGGCACATTTTTTTGCTTACAGTATTCATCCAGGTTCTACCAAGATGTATCATAATTTGAAGGACACATACTAGTGGAATGGAATGAAGAAGGATGTTGTAGAATTTGTATCCAAGTGTCTCACATGTCAACAGGTGAAATTAAAGCATCAGAGGCCCTTAGGATTGTTACAGCCCATGCCTATCCCAGCATGGAAGTGGGATATAATTGCTATGGATTTTGTGACTGGGTTGCCTTGGACGATAGGTGGGTTTGATGCTATTTGGATGATCATTGACAGGTTAACTAAGTTAGCTCACTTTTTACGAGTTAAGAAGACATACTCCACTAATAGGTTGGCACAGTTGTATGTCAGCAGAATTTTTTATCTTCATGGAGTTCCAGTAAGTATAATATCTGATAGAGGAGCCACTTTTACATTAGTTTTCTAGCAAGAGTTGTATAAGGCATTGGGTACCAGACTTGACTTCAGCACAACATTCCATCCTCAAACTGATGGTCAGTCTGAGAGGACCATTCAGACTTTAGAGGATATGCTCTGAATGTGCATGATGGAATTTGGAGGTTAATGGGATAATCATTTGCCACTGATTGAATTCGCATATAACAATAGTTATCATAAAAGTATTAAGATGGCTCTATATGAAGCTTTGTATGGTAGGAAGTGCATATTACCTCTATGTTGGGAAATTGGTAAGAGACAACTCACAGGTCTAGAGTTAGTGCAAATTACTTCTGAAAAAGTTCCTATCATTCAGCAGAGGTTGAGGACAACATATAGTAGGCAGAAGAGTTATACTGATCCCAAAAGGAAGGATGTTTCCTTTTTAGTTGGAGATTTGGTGTTTTTGAAGGTATCTCTAATGAAGGGAGTTATGAGGTTCAGTAAGAATGGTAAGTTGGCTCCGAGATACATTGGACCTTTCGAGATATGGTCACAAGTTAGGGAAGTAGCCTATAGACTAGTGTTGCCACCTAAATTATCTCAAATCCATTCAGTGTTCCATGTGTCTATGTTGAGGAAGTATATTCATGATCCTTCTCACATACTTCAGCCTTAAGCAATGGAGCTCAGTGAAGATCTGTCTTATGAGGAGTACCTAGTAGTGATTGTGGATCGCCAGCTTCGCTCTCAAGAAATTTCGATGGTGAAAGTGCTTTGGAGTAACCACACAGCAGAAGAGTATACGTGGGAGGCAGAATCTGAGATGCAAGTCATCTATCCTTATCTTTTTCATCTATAGACTTTGTAATTCCTTACTTTTCTTTAAAATTTGAGGACGAATTTCTGTAAGGGGGGAAGATTGTAATAACCCGAATCTTTTAAATTAATGGTGATCCATTTTTATGGGAATAATTTTAACAAATCATTCCTAGAGAGTTGTTTAGGAGTGTGGATACATGTGGGAGTATTATGAGAGTCTACTTTTATGAACAAAGCATCAATTTGGACACAGGGTAATGACAAGTTGATAGCATGGTTTTGGAGATGGTAGACAATTTGGTAGTGAAGGGTGGCTACTTTGGCTGTGGAAATTTATTTAGCACCAAGGATCTGGAGTTGGACTTTTAAAGCTGTTAAGGCATGAGGATCAGAAAGGGCAAGATTATAATTTGGGAAAAATGTAAAGAATACTGAGCCAGCATTTAAGGATGTTTCTACAGTCCCAATTACAACATGTTGATACTGTTTATATCTAAAATCCAAAAGAGTGATCCTAGAGAAGACAGGTTGCCCTGCTCTGCCATGGTAGGAGAGTCCTAACCTTATAGCTCCAAAGTGGATGTGAGTGTATCCCTGGTTAAGCCAAGTTCTCAAAAATTCTGGAGGAATTTCTAAGGTCACAAACTGTTCTGTCTGAGAGGCTGGTATGTGATGTTGATCAAAATTGGAGGCTTGAAAAAATTCTTTTATAGAAGAAGTGGGTATGTTTATAAGAGCTTTGAAAGATTTTTTCCAGTTTATTTTGGTTTTTAAAAAGGAATCATAAGGGTTCAATAAGGGAAACTTTGATTCCTCTATCTTTTAGTCTTCAGGAAGGTAGGTAAACTCATACAAGTAATCGGTCTTTTTCTGGATGGTTTGGTTGATAGGAGGTGATAGGGTAATAGCAACAGACTTAGTTGGCACGTATTTAAAATCACATATTACAGAGGGAGTGGAAGAGGGAACAGAAGAGCTTTCTGGTTCAGTCATGTTTAAGAATTCCTTTTCCTTTTGTCTTCATATTAATTATAATAATTTCCAGAGCTCCATTAAAATTATATTTCATAGCTATATAGATTATATCATGGACTAGCCAAAGCCGTACTTACAGCATCACACAGCCAATTTTTGGCTAGACAACTCGTTCCCTTTTTATAATTTATATAACCATAAATTATAATCTTAATAGAGTTGGTAACTGGATCAATTCTAATTAAGTTTTTGATGTATCAGATCCTTCATGGAGGTAAGTACATAGCACACTCCTTAATTTAGATAGGTGGAACAATTATAATTCATAATTTGACTATTAGAGAAGAAGAGAAAGATTTTTAGAAGGCCATTGTTTATTTAGCTTCTGAAAATTTTACAAGAGGGGTTTTGCCTACAAACTGAGATAAAAGGCTCCTTATATAAAGAAGGGGCTGAGATACAAGAAGGCCATTACACTAAAACAGACAAATATGGATAGACATCCACTGATAAAAGACAAACAGACAAATGTGGATAGGCATCCACTTATAAGAGTAAATACAAATATTAAACACCTTTAAATTATAGCCACTTGTGAAAAATTGGCTCGTGACTTGGAGATAGATTCTTATCTTCAGTACTGTCTTCATTATTATAAAAGAGGTTATCTTCATCAGGATCCTGTGAATGTCCTGCTAATGGCATACAATGGTCCTCTGATTTGAAAAAGTTTAATCACATCTGTTCTGCGGATAAGTTGGCTTGATAAGGATGTTCTGCTGATGAGCTGGCTTGATAAGGATGTTCTGTTGATGAGCTGGCTTGATAAGGATGTTCTGATGATGAGCTGGCTTGATAAGGATGTCTTGCTGATAAGCTGGCTTGATAAGGATGTCTTACTAATGAGCTGGTTTGATAAGGATCATCTATTTGCAAACGAGATGGAACAGATGTAGTCCTTTGTGTCTTTTCCCAATACTCTTTGTCTGCCAACATTTGTTTCCCATAATCAAAGGGAAATATTTCCTATGGGGCATCTTCAATCATCGTTGGCCATATCTCTTTTGGGATAATACCATTTTTCTCGAACATGTGTCTCTGAAACTCTCTTCATGGTGAAGAATCTATGGTATCTATAGTAATATAATGTATCATTGAGTGTCTATATGTCTCATAGATATTAAAGCATAGTACATCAGTAAAAACACCTTTAGCTTTAAAGAAAGTTCTTTTGAGGGTGATGATAGTATGACATTCGAGAGGAGGTGCTATCTGTTGAGTATAAGCCTCATTCGTCAAATAGGATTTCCATCTTAGCAAATTTTGAAACAATTGAGAAAAGTTATCAAATGTGGATTTTGACTTTCATTCTTCTTAAGCAGACTGATATACATTGCGAGCTTTAATGGTTAAAAGTCGAATAAAATCTAGTATATATGACAAAGATACCAAAACAAGATTAATAATTCAGGAGGCCAATAAAATTGGTTTTCAGGACTTTGGTTTAAGAAGCTAAAAATACAGGTGAAAGGATAAATAGGATGAAAGCCTAATCTGTGAAAGAAATCTAACCCATAATTTCTTATTAGTCTGGATTGAAGTTCAAAAATTTGAGTTTTGGCTTCTTAGTTAAGGGTGGTTATGGAAATGTGTGATGGTAAGGACGAAGGAATACCTTTTTCAAGAAAATTGGCATTAATGGTCTGATACATGTATATCATGGCGAGAACTTTTAACTGAAAGGGTTTTTCACAAGAGACAGGTGGTCTGCTTAAAAGATCGGGTAGTAGGTTGTCTTCTCCTTTGATGTGTTCTACTTCAAAGTCATACTTACTGAACCATTCCTTCATTCTGAGAAGTTAAGGATGAGGTAGAGTCTTTCCTTTGAATTCAAGCATTTTTGGAAATGATGAGCAGTCCATCACAACTTTGAAATGATGACCAATCAGATGGAATTCAAACTTTTTTATGCCATATTTAACTACTAAGACTTCTTTGAAGGTTGAGTGATAATGGCATTCTCCATCTGTGAACTTTCCACTAGCATGTGCATAAATTCATGTTTTTTTGTTGTCATCTTCTTCTAAAAGAATAGCTCCCCAAAATTGATCGCTTGTATCTATTTGAAGGATTCTTTTTCCTGTGGAGGGAATTTGGAGATCAGGAAGATTTTTTATGCAAGTTTTGAGTTATTCAAGAGCTTATGTTTGTTCTGAGGACCATGGTGGAGGATTCTTCTTTAGAAGAGCTCTGAGAGGAGCTGTCTTTTTTGTCAAGTGAGGAATAAAATCTTTGAGATAATTGACAATGCCAAGAACTTGTCTGATTTGTTTGACAGAAAAATTTTCTTTTGGAAATTTATCCAGTTCTGTTGCAACATTAGGACCTGGAAGATACTTTCCTTCTTTGAATCTCATTCCAAGAAAATCTATTTTTGTTTGGCCAATGATCATTTTAGTGGGTGAAAGCATAACACCATAATGTCGAACAAGAATAGCAAACTGTTGAAGCAATTTCTCATGGGCTTCTATATCTGGAGAAAATAAAAGAATATCATCAATATAAATAAGAGCGCTGGAGAGGATGGGCTCAAAGATCTTGATCATAGCCCGTTGGAACAGTGATGGGGCTACTTTGAGTCCAAAAGGCAGGACATTCCATTGGTAGTTTCTGTTTGGAATGCAAAAGCCCATTTTGTATTTGTCCTCTTCTTTGATTCTAAGTTGCCAGAATCTAGTCTTCAAATCAAATTTTGAAAAGATTTTTGCTCCCACCAAAATGTAAATAATGAGGAAATCTTTGGTAGAGGGAATTTGTCATCTCTAAGGAAGAAATTCAAAGGTTGATAATCAATCACTAGTCTCTTCTTTCCACAGACTTGTTCTGATCTCTTGTTTACATAAAAAGCTTGGCATGCCCATTCTAATTTTTTGGGAACAATTAGACCTTAAGCTTCCAATTGGTTACATTCTTCAATTTCCAATTTAAGATCAGAAGGAGTCATTCCTGGATGAGTTGCCTTTGTTGGGTTGACATCTTCATTTTGTTTAAAAGTTAAGGAGATGAAAAACTCCTCATTTTTCCACAGTGGTGATGTGCATTTCTGAAGAAACTCTGTATGAGACTGAGCATTGCCTTATTTTGACAAAAACTCATGAATAGTTTGAAGGTTTGGTTGAGAAATTATTTGGCCAACAAAAAGGATGGATGGAATATTGGTGTATGGTTGAAAGTATTTCTTGAATTTGAGTCCACTGGGAATAATTCTCAAGTCTTTCATCTTCCAATAGATATCAAAGCTAATGATAATGTCTTTTCCAGGTAAAGAAGATCCAAGAACATATGTCCAGGTGCAATAATTTGAAAAGAATTAGATCTTTATTGGGTGTCTGGTTTTAAGGCCAGTTTCAAGTAATTCTCCATTGGCTGTAGAGAAATATTCAGAGTGATGTTTCCAATATTCTTTAGGCAAGGCTTTTGGGTTGAGAATGGTAGTTTTGGCTCCAGTGTCAATCAAGGCTACAAGTTTTATGGGCTTGGAATAATTGGTTGGGTAAATTTGAACAAGAAAGAAAGGTATTGGATGTTTTTCATGAGTTAGGGCTATTATGTCTCTATTATCACCACCTATTAAGAACTGGTCATTCCAGGATTTTATTTTAGAGCTGGAAATTTTTAAGCCTGTCTCTTGGCCCACAGCAAAAATGCATTCTGGTGAAGCTTCTTCTTCTTTTGAAAAGAGAGACTCAAGATCAGCATCATTCAAGTCTACTTTAGTGATCTGCTGAATTTGTTGAATCATTTGTCCAATCTTTTTTATTTTTGAAGGATAATTTTTTGCAAAATGACCCTTCTTCCTATAGAGGTAGCATCTGTCAGTTTTCTTTTTGCCATAGAACTTTTTCTTCATGTAATACTTCCACTTCTTGTGTTTCTTCTTCAATTTGAAGAAGTGTTTCTTCTTCTTTGGAGGACAAAAACAAACATTAGAATCTTTACATTTAATATGCAAATCAGGCCTATCACATGAAAGTTTTTCCAAAGGATTCTTCTTACTGCCGAGATACAGTTTAATCATCTTCCTTTGGTCACATAATTGGGTATGAGCCTGAATCATGATTTGATATAAATGTCCCATTGGCACATCTCCAACTTTGTGATTTGATTGTTGAAGAATCAAAAACATTCGAGAGGCAAGAATCTCAAGAATAGAAGCTAAAAAGGCTTGCTTTAAATCAAGATTAGTTATGCCCCCTAACAGATAAAATCTAGTGGACATATTTTGAAAATTTCTTTCTAAATCTTTTCTCTGTAGTGAACAACATTTCATCTGGTAATACTCCTTTCGTGCGACTTTAAGATCATCATCCCATTTTTCTAAGAAATTATAATGTAAGAGTCCTAGAAAATCTTCTGGTGAAGTGGCATCCATCAATTGAGTCCTAGCATAAACATTCAGAGAGGCATACCAGTTTGCCAGCTTTCCCACCATTTTTGCAAGAAATGTTTCAATAACAATCCTCATCTCTGCTCTAGGAATAAGCATATGTCCGACTATCCATGCTCTAAACTCTAGAAATCTATTCCTGTATTGTGAAGGAGAAACATCATCCAATGTAAAGTAATTTCCAGTGTTTTTCTGGAAATTTATTTGCTGATTTGGTTATGGTGTTCTGGTCTGTCCAGATTCTTCTTCTGGATCATCAACTTCTTTAACTTGAGGTCCTCTAGAAGATGTAGCATCATCAGCCATCAATTGATAAGGTATTTCATAATCTGAATCAGAGTCACTTTTTGAAGATTCAGAAGATGAACCTTCCTTTGAGACAGATCCAATTGAAAAGCTAGGTATGGCATTTTCAGCACACTTTTCTAAAAAAGAAGAGATGGGATTCATCATCATCTGAGGGTGTTTTGACTCTTCTAAGGATGAGGTTGGCGAGGCATTTTTGGGCGATGACTCAGAGGATGTTTTTTTTTTTGGTTTTTCAGTTTGAGAGAAATGAATTATTTTTCCTTTTTTTGCTATTATTTCGTCAGAGGACTGTGTTTGTGAGGGGATTTTTGATGAAGATCTGAATCCTTGAAAATTTGGAGGAATATTCAAGGGAGCTGTTGGTGCAGGAAATAAAGGTTGAGTGGAAGAGGATGTGTATGGTAAACTAGGAATTGAATAAGGGTTGTATAAAAGACCTAAAGGATCTGGAGAGAAAGATTTTGAAGAAATTTATGAGGACAATTCTTCTTTCTTCCTTTTAAGATCTTTTTCAAGTTGGTCAACCTAGGCTTTTAAGTTTAAAATTTCTGTTTCTTTCATTTGAATGCTATTCAATGTGCCTTTATTGCTAATAATTCACATAAGTTCCTGGTGCTTCATTTCTATTTGCCTTTGTAATTCTACATGAACCGCTTCCATTCGTTTCTCAAAGGCCTAGAACCTTTTGTTTGCCACATTCATATGTTCAGCAACTCCATCAATCTTTTCTTCAATAAGCTTCAGTTTTTTTATTTTGAGCACAAGCATTCTGAGTCTGCCAGTTGACTACTGCTTA
This sequence comes from Mallotus nudiflorus, assembly GCA_947683625.1. NCBI lineage: Eukaryota > Viridiplantae > Streptophyta > Magnoliopsida > Malpighiales > Euphorbiaceae > Mallotus > Mallotus nudiflorus. The sequence continues at coordinate 849,603 of CANTUR010000856.1, forward strand.
TGCAGGAGTTGTTTGTCTAGGTTGCCATTTGCATCAATAATGTTTGACTCCAGGATAAAAGGCTGCATGGTAATTTAGTTCTTTGTTTCTTTGGTTAAAGGAGGAAAGTCTGTGGGTTGGAACATACAGATTTGGGGTAAAGGCTTTGACTTTTGAATTTCGGCTGAATTTTCTTTTTTTACCCATTTCAAAGCTTGTTTGTAACATGGGAGAGGAGTTGACTTAGGTTTCAGTTGGGAAGGAGGTGTTTGAAGTTTGCAAGGTTTACGAGGAATATTTTGAGTAGCTGGTGGTTTGTACCAAGCAGGAGGAGAATATAATACAAGATAATCATATTTTCCTGAAGGTTGTCCTAGAGTGCAGATGCTTGAATCTCCATCTTCATATCTCCTTTTGAATTCCTTTTCACCATATTTTCCTGGAGATTTTTTCTTTTTCTTTTTCTTCTCATCATCATTAAAGTAGGATTCAACATAGCAATTATCACAATCACAATAATCGAAATAATAGTGACCATTATGCTTAAAAGCATAAACTGGTCTCCCAGAATTATCAAAAGAGGCTATAGGAATATTATCTTCTGGATCCCAAGAATTGATTATGAAATGGGTATTAAAAACTGTAGGAGTCTCTTATTTTTGCCTAAAGATTGTATCAACTGATCCATCAGATCTTTTGATATGCACTGGGTTTATACCTTGAATTGGCTCTACTGTCTCATGTAACTTCTCATAATTGGTGATCCATTTTTATAGGAATAATTTTAACAAATCATTCCTAGAGAGTTGTTTAGGAGTGTGGATACACGTGGGAGTATTATGAGAGTCTGCTTTTATGAACAAAGCATCATTTTGGACACAGGGTAATGACAGGTTGATAGCATGGTTTTGGAGATGGTAGACAATTTGGTAGTGAAGGGTGGCTACTTTGGCAGTGAAAATTTATTCAGCACCAAGGATCTAGAGTTGGACTTTTAAAGCTGTCAAGGCATGAGGATCAGAAAGGGCAAGATTATAATTTGGGAAAAATGTAAAGAATACTGAGCCAACATTTAAGGATGTTTCTATAGTCCTAATTACAGCATGTTGATATTGCTTATATCTAGAATCCAAAAGAGCGATCCTAGAGAAGACAGGTTGCCCTGCTCTGCCATGGTAGGAGAGTCCTAACCTTATAGCTCTAAAGTGGATGTGAGTGTATCCCTGGTTAAGCTAAGTTCTCAGAAATTCTAAAGGAATTTCTAAAGTCACAAACTGTTCTGTCTGAGAGGCTGGTATGTGATGTTGATCAAAACTAGAGGCTTGAACATATTCTTTTATAGAAAAAGTGGGTCTGTTTACAAAAGCTTTGAAAGATTGTTTCCAGTTTATTTTGGTTTTTGAAAAGGCATCATAAGGGTTCAATAGGGGAAACTTTGATTCCTCTATCTTTTGGTCTTTAGGAAGGTAGGTAAATTGATACAAGTAATCGGTCTTTTTCTGGGTGGTTTGGTTGATAGGAGGTGATAGGGTAATTGCAACAGACTTAGTTGGCACGTATTTATAATCACATATTACAGAGGGAGTGGAAGAGGGAACATAAGAGCTTTCTAGTTCAGTCATGTTTAAGAATTCCTTCTCCTTTAGTCTACATATTAATTATAACAATTCCACCTTATGAAAAAACAAGGCTCTGATACCAATTTTCCAGAGCTCCATTAAAATTATATTTTATAGCTATACAAATTATATCATGGACTAGCCAAAGCCGTACTTACAGCATCACATATCCAATTTTTGGCCAGATAACTTGTCCCCTTTTTATACCAATTTTATTAAATTATGGTGGAAAATAATTTTATTTAGTGTTTTAAAAATTAAATAAATTATATTATGATTTATTATTATTTTTGGTGATTTACTAAATTAATATTTAGTATTTGCTTATTTGTATTTTTGGTGAACCTCGGTTGGGAATTGTGTAGTTTGGGATCCCAACCCGAAGTGTTGTGCCATTGTAGAATTTTGAAGTGTGTTTATTTGCAGGATTGACTCTACTTCAATAGAGGGATGTCCATTTTACTGAGAAAATTCTGTCAAATTTTTGGTAGATTTCTCGTAAAATGTGACACCGGGTCAATCCTAAAATTTTTATTCTGAGTTCGAGTCGAGTTTTCTTTAGAAACTCTAGAAGTTAGGTTTCTATTTTCTAATTGTCATTTCCTTTTATGTCTTTTAGCTACCTCTCCAGTCGCGTCTACCAGTCGAGATCGGACACGACGTGCCAGAGGAGCACCTTTATCCTGTAAGTTAATATTTGATTTGAGTGTCGGATTTTTAATTTAAATCATATTAAATTCTTATGAATTTAATTTTATGAGATTCTAGTCAACATCATTCATAGGATTTTGCATGATTTAATTTATAGTTGATTTAATTTATTTTATTATTTTATTTATTGTAATTTTCATTGTTTTATTTATTTTCTTTTATTTTTTAAATAAACCACGGTAGACCAGGCTACCTGATGGGTTTCATTAGGACCGTGTGTGCACCGATAAAATATGTGATTATTTAATTATATTACTGGGGACGAAGGTCTGGTGATACTTTGCTCTTAGACACCGCCAATAGTATAATATTTGTTTATTTAATAAATACTAGGGCCGAAGGTCTAGTGATTCTTTGCTCTCGGACACCGCCAATATAATTTTAATTTATATTTATTAAATCACTGGGGCCGAAGGTCTGGCAATACTTTGCTCTCGGACACCGCCAGTGATATTGGATTAAGAGATATGACTGTGGTTATGTATCCTGGTGATGCCTTGCTCTCGGGACCCAATAGTTTTGGATATAAGTGAGTCATATGACTGTTAAAAATTTATAAATTGGGTTCTACCAAATTTTTTTTTATACTGAAACGATTTAAAAAAAAAAGACATTTAAATATCTATTTCTTCTCCTTTAAAAAAATGGATTTATTATATATGTACCAAATGGTTGGAATAAAATTATATTATATTATCTTTCCATAAATTTTATTTTTAATGAGGTTTTCAAACTGCATTCATTCCTTTATTAACTTACTCAATGAGGTCTAACTCCCCTCAACTTATTTTTTTTAGGAGTTTGGGAGTTTTTTGTTAGGTCTACTTCTTTTCGTCATGTAGCTTCGTCATCAGCTATTCTACATAGGTCTATTTAGTTGTGTTGTATTTACTTTTGCGTACCGCAGTAGAAAAAATTGTATAACTGCATACTTTATTTGAGATTTCATGTATTTATAATTTATGTACCGAGATACTATTTGTATAATTGATGTTTATTTATTTTATGCACTGATTTTATGGTTTAAATTATATTGAAAAAAATCAGTTTGATAATGTGCATTGTGATTTTATTATTTGTTGTAAGGTTTCAAGTCTAAATATTTTTGTGTTTTTCTTTTAAGGCTTACTATGGGTTTCAGTAGCTTTATGTTTTCTTATTCCCTAGTGCCGGTCACGTGTCCCTGGGTTCGGGTCGTGACATTTACACAGTGAGGTCTGACCCCTTAAATATATTTTTTTATGATTCTTCTCATCAGACCTCTCGTAGTAGTTCTCTTCGCTGGATCTTTTTCTCTTAGACTGATTTATGTAAATTTTGAACTACTCTTCTCTTATATTGTTAGACATTGCAGTACTATTTCATACTTAATGTATTTTGTGATTGCTATCTTTGATAGTTGTATTTTGAATATTGTAAAATATTTTATTATGATATATATATATATTTCCTTTTGATTTAAAATTTTTTAATTTTAAGTAATATTTATATTTATATTTTATCAAGTTTTTATTTTAAGGCTTGCTATAAGTTTTAGATTTTTATGAATTTTTATTTTCTAACACCGGTCATAACTCTCATATTTGAGTTGTAACAGATATATGAATAAAATAATAGTCTTATTATTTTTAAATACTTATTAACTTAAAATTTATTAGGTGAATATATATATATAATTTTTTTTATTAGTAAAAAGATTAATTAATCTGAATAGTTATGATTGCACAACAATGCTCTTTTTGAATCAGCTAAAAAATTAAGTTTAAAAGTCAATAGTATTATAATCTTTTAGTTCCTTTAAAATAGTAATTAGTAAATTACTCTCTCATTGATAAATATAATAATCTTTTCAGCGAAAAGAAAAAACAATTAATTGTTTGTATTAACTATTAAGATCATATGTCTTTCCAAAATATTTGAAAATATAGTTTTCATAAACTTCCTACCATATAATTTGCAATTCAGAATGCAACGTCTTATTAATTATGATAATTTCGTATTAAAATTTATATGCTTTGAACTTGGTGGGCAAACCCTTTATTTAATTAAGTTAAATCACCGATCATGACTACAAACATGCTACACTTATTCAGTTCCTTTTCTACTACACAATTCTATCAAATTCATCATCAATAGCATCTAAATACTCCAAATTAAAAAAAAAAAAAAAGGGTAGAAGAAGCATTTGATTTTATGATATATCGTTCCTATAGCTTTATTTATCAAATGCCCCATATATAATGCGTGCATATTGTTACTAACAACTTTTACTGTGCGTCTTTTAAAAGTTTTTTTAAAACCATTTTTATGTAGAGTTTATCAAATTTTAATTAATTTTATTCAATTTAAATAAAATTAAAGAATAATAAAAATATTTAATAATTAATTAAATATAATTTTATTTATTTAAAATATCAACTAAATGAAAATAATGTTTTGAGCTATTGTAGGTTTTAAAAATAGAATTATTTTTTAGTATGTTGGCCTTGCATGAGTATTTATATACAAAAGAACATTAGTAAGGCACTTTAACTTTTAACACGTGGCAAGTATCAAATTTTAACAGAAAAAAAAAATCTAGTTTTATTATTTAAAATCTTTTATAGCATCTTTAGAAAAATCGAAAATAAAAATAAACTCATTTTGTTTATCATCAACTAAGTAGGAGTAGTGGAAAACCTGCTACCAACCCCAATTGTAATCAATTGCATTTTGTGGCTGTGAGATGTTGTCAATTGAGTCTCTTTTCAGCCCACCTTCCTATATTTTTCTCATCATCCTCTTCACCATTTCTTATTTTTTAAAACTATAAATTTAGTTCTTTCAAAAAAAAAAAAAAAAAAACACTATAAATTTAGTACCCACTACAAATTAGATCAATCGGTGGTCCTTTTTTATTATTTATAGTAATTCGATATGTAAAAATGATAATTAGTTCATTCATTAAAAAAATAATAAAGGTGGGAATGGTCTTTTGAGATTTTAAATTAATTATTAACTGTATTTTTGCGTTATATGAATTAATATGTATATAAAAAATTATTATAATTTTATAAAAAATATATATGTATTTGAGTTATATATATTAATATATTTTTACAAAATTCTCTTTTTTTTTTTTTTTGCCACCTTAAAGTGATTAAAAAATGAAGTAGTTGGAACTGATGAATTTGTTAGATTGAATCGTTCTTATGGTTCAATCTTTAGTCATTTTCATTATTGGTAGCAAATCATTAAGTGGCAAATGAAGTGATCAAAAATAAAATTAAAAAATATTAAAAATCCGTGTGTTTTGCCAAGAATTAATCATCATATATATGCAGGGTTATTATATAATTATATAACTTTAGTCATTTTTACTATTCTATCTTATTTTTAAAATTACGATGAATTGATGTAAGAATTTTTTAATTTATTATAAATTTATCCATAGTTAAAATAGTATGTACTTACACTGACATGACATGTGAACATGATATAGATTTATAAATTATTTATTAATGTTGAAATTAAAAAAATTAGTTATTTTTTTTATCCTTAATTTTTTTTAAATATATCCCTACTTCTATTATGTAAAGTTAACATTTTAATTATTTTTTTTGCATCAAACTTTTAAAAGTTTTTTTTTAAAACTATTGATATATAGAGTTTAGTAAATTTTAATTAATTCTATTAAATTTAAATAGAATCAAAGAATAATAAAAATATTTAATAACTAATTAAGTATGATTGTATTTATTTAAAATATCAATTAATTTTTAGTATATATATATATATAAACTCTTAACAGGTGGCAAACATCAAATTTGAACAGAAAAAAGCTAGTGTTATTATATATATTAACTCTTAACACGTGGCAAATATCAAATTTGAACAGAAAAAAAAAACTAGTTTGTTTTTCAAAATCTTTTATAGCATCTTTAGAAAAATAAAAATAAACTCCTTTTTTTTTTCGAAAATAAAATAAACTTATTTTGTTTATTATCAGTTGGGTAGAGCTAGTGGAAAACCTCCACCACCAACTCCAATCGTAATCAATCGGGGTTAGTGAGATGTTGTCATTTGATCTCTTTTCAGCCCACCTTCCTATACTTTTCTCATATCATTATCTGTTGTGGGTACTTTATAGTATAGTCTACAAGTTAAAAAAATGTCAAATTTTGCAGTTGTATTTGTTGAATATTTTAGTTGAAAAATTGGTCAAATGAAGTGGTTATATAAAGTTATGGCCATTAAGTGAAGTAACACATAAATAACTAGCAAATAAGCAATGAGTCAGAAAAAAAGTTAAAGTGAAGTGTGTGATTTGATAAGTGTGAAATAATTTTAAAAATTTGAAAATTTTTTTAAATGGTGAATGATAAGATAGTGAAATAATTTATTTTTTAGAATATTTGAAAAATATTTTAAGTTTTATTATTTTGATAGGAATTCTTTTATTGTATATTTCTAGTATTGATTTAGAAAAAATTCTCTCTTTTACTTACTATTTTTATAATGAAAGAAAATTTTAGATTTTGCCCTGTGGACGTACCCAAAAATTAAGGGTAAATCGCATTAAAATATTAGCATCATTTTTATTATTTATACAGAACGTTTTACAGTTTATTTTACTCATCCATTGGCTGATTTAACAGTCTCCATTTATTTATTTGTTTGATTATTTCTGTAGTAATTTTATTTTATCTATGTGACCATTATTCTATTGTGCCAACTCTGTTAATTTTCTCAACAAGTGGTATCAGAACTGTTAGTTTGTGTTCTGGAGACATTATTAAATACTGCAACGATTGAGACTAAGACTAGCAAAATAGTCAACTTAAATAGCACAAATTATCACATATGGAGATACAAGATGAAAGATCTCTTATTTGTGATGAAGTTGCATTTACCGATTTTTACTATAACAAAACCTGAAGTTAAGATAGATGAGGAATGAGCATTTGAGCATGAGCAAGTGTATGACTACATCCGATAATTCATTGAAGACAATATGTACAATTACATTTGTAATGAAACTCATGCACAGATACTGTGGAACAAACTTGAGGAGTTGTACGCTTCAAAGATTGACAACAACAAATTATTTTATCTGATAAAATTAATGCAAATAAAATATTGGGAATGCTCTTCTGTCGCTGATTACTTGAATGAAATGCAAGTGATCGTGGATTAGTTGTCGGGAATGGGCATAAATTTTGACAATGAAATTCTTGCTCTTATGGTGCTGACATGTCACGATTCGAACCCAAAAGACATGTGACCGACACCATGAAATGAGAATACATAAAGTAACCGAAACTCATATTAAGCCTTAAGGAAAATTTCAATAAATTATGGGAAAATAAATTAAATGAAATGTTTAAATAATATAAATAACACAAATAACATAATATCCAAAACAATTTTTGATAAAACTTAATAATCACTATTAATACAAATCTTTAATACAGGTAATAATTTATAAAATATAACATAACAGTTAACCATTATTATTACTGCAGTATTCTAGATTTCAAATACATAACAGTACATGTCATATAGACCTACGTAGAATAGCTGGAGAAGAAGAAATCTGGCATAAAGTAGGTGGGCTGACTGATGATTCCTGAGATCTTGAAAAAAAATTAATTGAGGGGAGTCAGACCTCACTGAGTAAGTTAATAAAAGAAATGTATATAGTGTGAAAATCTCCTTTAAAATATATATATATATATATATATATATATATATATATATATATATATATATATATATATATATATATATATATATATATATATATATATATATATAAAATTTAAAACAAATTGATTCATTGAAATCCTCTTTTATCGAAATAAGGTATTTAAAATTGTAAAAATACTATAAAAATATAATAAACTTTTTTAAATCATTTTTTTTATAAGAAAACTAGGTAGAACCCTAGTCCAAAATTCTAATAGCCTCTCAGCTCTTTTATAATCCAAAGATTGCTAGTTTCTGAGAACAAAACATCTATTGAGTTACCAACCATAATTAAATCACTTAAACCAATATTTATTGGTGGTTCCCAAGAGCAAAGTATCACTGAGCCTTATACACAATCTCACAAAATCATGTCTGAGAGCAAAGTATCACCGAGTCATATAACCTCTAATACTCACTCTCAATCCTATCAGTGCACACACGGTCTTGATGAAACCCATCAGGTAGCCTATTTTATTGTAGTTTATTTTAAAATAAATGAAAGTAAATAAAATAAAGAAGATTACAATAAAATAAAATAAAAATAAAATTGACTAATTATATGACAATTTAATATAAACATGCTTATATAATCATAGCAAATAATAGGAGAATTTAATCCAAGTATATTCTTGTATTAATAAAATTCTTTTAATAAATTCTCTCATTTTATCACAATCAGTGAATTTATATTTAATATAAAATATTTTACACACAATTCAGTTATTAACTTACAAGTTGAATGCACCTTTTACACAGTCGCACTTAACCTTGACCTGTCAACTCGACTAGAGGCATGACTAAAGAAAATAAATAAATAAAAATTGAATTCCTATAAATTCTAAATTTCTAAGGAAATACCTTATTAAAAATACGAATTTATTAAAATCGATCAAATGTCACGTTTTATGATAAATCTATCAAAAATTCGAAAGAGTCTCCTCTATAAAACAGACATCTCTATACAAAAAGTAGAGTCAATCCTGAATAGAAAAATACTTCAAATACTAGCAATAACTCCAAATCTCAGGTTGGGTCCCCGAACTGCACTTTATGCCCAACCGAGAGTCAATTTCACAAATCACAATTTATAAACAATAAAATTTCATTTAAATACCAAAATTAATTTATTTACACAATAAAAGCATCAAAGACATTTATTTACAAAATAAATAATAAAATCCACATCAATTATCAAATTATATTATAAAACCCCTTATTCTAATTTTTGAAATTAAATAGCATTTAATTACTGATAATCATTTAAATTATTCAATTATATAATTAAGCAACCGAAAATTCATTTAAATCTTAAAAATCATAAATACAATTTTATTTAGATATTATTCCTATAATTACTAATAATTAGCTAAAAATAGTAATTAATTCATAAAAATTATTTTAATATTATTTATTACTCAAAACTATCCAAAACATAATAATTCACCATAATTTCAATTAAAATATAAAATTTACTAATTTTTCCCAAAATTTGTTTTTGACATGAACATTCAAAAATTTATAATAAAATTTTGGTACATAATTTTAATAAATTTCCTTAACAAAACTTGCTTAAAGTAACTAGTAGAATTTATTAAAAATATAAAAATTTTCCGGACTTGGGAACCTTGTTGTGAACAGTAACCTCGAGACCCCAGGAATTCAAAAAATTCATGAAAATTCACAAAAATAATTTTCAAAAACCTTACAACACCCACAATAATCTATCCTAAAGAACCAACATTAAATAAAAACAAATTGATATTCAATTTCACAATTTAACAAAAATACCTAAAATTAAATTTTAAAAAATTAAAGTTGTTATTAGTGTTAGAATCTAGAATTGAGTTAGGGAAAAGAGAGCCCAGAGGATTAGGATTAATTCAAGATTAGTGACATGCCTTGGGGTGCCCAGAATCGGCTCTAGCGACCACCCACACCAAATGGCATTGAGAGAGAAGGAGAGGGAGAGGGAGTGGTGGCGACGGGAAGAGGAGGAGGTGGAGGTGGCGTTATTGGTCTCGGCAAGTGGTGGAGCCATGAAAATGGGCGGTGGCTATCGGTAGGAGGGGAAGAGGAAGAAAGAAGAAAAGAAAAAAAGGAAAAGGAGGAAGAAAGAGAAAAAAAAAGGAAGAAAAAAATGTTTTTGCTATTTTTTTAAGTATAAAAAGTACACTTATATGAATATAATATTAAAAATACCCATTCCAAAAAAGTACACATAATCTAATTTTTGGAAGAACCACTTCTTCTTCTTCTTCCTCCTTTGCTTCCTCTTCTGCCAAAGCTCATAAGAATATAGTTTGTAGTGATGAAATCACCATTGAGGACTTTGATAAATGCATAGATGATTTTAAGCTCACGGACTATAAGAAAGATCATGTCTACAAAACACTTAAAATAAACCTCTTCAAATCTAACTATGTTATAAAGACTAAAGAAAGAGATATCCAACTTTCTAAATCTGAGGATTACATAAAGTTACTTTCTCCTGCTTCCTTAGACAAACATAAAGATAAAGGTTTTAGATATATCCATATAGGTCTTGTTCACGTAGTTATAAAGCCCTTAGCTAGAGAAGGTTTAAACACATTTATTCTGGTTGCCCTTAGGGATATGAGGTTCAAAAACTTCCAAAACTCTCTTCTAGGAACTATAGAATCTAGTCTCTATTTCGATCCTATATTATTTGATTGATATCCTAACTTCATTGTTTCTCTTACTGATGCTAATCTTTTAAATCTCTAGTTTTACAAATCTAGACCCATAACTATGTTATGGATGACAGATCCATACCTGTTGCACTTGTGTTTAAAGTTCATTATAAAGTTATAATGTCTAGATTTCATACAAAAAGTCATTTTCATAGTCGAAAAAGAGAAACTCTTCTCCTTCAAACAAACATGTCTAAAGCCAACGTTATGATTCCAAAACCCATCAAATGGAACCAAGTTAATGGAACTAAGTTACACTTCCCCAAGAATGGATCTTAAAAGGAGCTGCTGAACCTAAAATCCAATAGGAAGAAACCCCTGCTCCTAACACTCAAATAAAGCCCATTACCTAGTTCCAATATGGTAAAGTAAAACTCATTTGATAGAACCTTTTTCCAGCTTAAGATTCTCTGATGCATCCTCATCAGAGTCCTTTGATCTTAGATGAGTTTCATAAATTCCTTCTGTTATAAACCTTCCTTACCATTTCGAACCAACAGCAAATAACCACAAAAAAACAAACATTTACCTCAATAGCCAAATCAGGTTAACCTTTATCTAGATCTACCTCCTATTATAAATTTACCTTATAATATCCCTGCTCGATATTCTACTTCTGATCTACCTTCTTCTTCTATCAGAAATGTGGATTATAGCACGAATATAGCTAGACCTGTCTATATAGAACCAAGACAAAAAGAAAACCCTTCTCCTCCTACTTCTCCTACTGCTTTAGCCATAATAGAAAATATGGTTTATGAACTATCTATTTTGGATAAAGAATTCACCCCTGATAAAGCTCTTTTACATAAAGATTTTTATGCACCTCATAATAAAAAGAAAAGAAATTGGTTTTTCTAGCATTTTTTAGAATAACAAAATGATCTTCAAAGCCAATTTTACAATTTCATCCAAGCACATAAAGTTAATATATTATATTTTGAATGGTTTGAAATATATGTATCAAAAAATGATATTTCTTATCCTTTCAAAGTTTTAAACCCTATCACTATAAGAAAAAAAGTAACTATTTGGGAAACATCAAATGGTCGACAAATAGAATTTAAACATCCTCCTCTTAGGAACATCAAAATCTTTATTGGTAATAAGACTATAAAAGATTATCCTTATAAGAAGCCACAGGATAGTGACTCCCAAAACCTAAAAAATATAGTCTCCCAAAATAACTTTACCAATGTCCATCTTCATAGCATAGGTAAACAATTATCTAGGCTTAACAACTAGTTCCATAAATTATAGAGTCCTCCAATACTGTTGCCATGTCTGATAAGAAACTAAAAAACCCCATGTTCAAACCTTATAAGATCTTTTCTAGTGCACAATAGGAAATTAGGAGTAACCACATATAATTCTTACATGCTGTTAGGGAACAACTTAGTAGACTTAATCCTTCAAGTTCTAAAGAACTAATTGTCCCTGATACTCCTCTTTCTATTAATCAAACTATTAGTGTTCTTGATAAAAGTATAGACTCCTCTTCTGAAACTGATATTTCCCTAACACAATCCCTAAAAATAGCTAAACTTCATTGGCCTTCCCTTTACCATGGATATTCACAAACTAGACTTCCAGAACTTAAGCTAGATGGTTAACCCCACACTCTTGTCTAGCCTAAGTTTAGTGCTAATTCTATCTATGAATGGAATATAAATGGTATGTTTGAACATCAAATTCTCAATTCCCTTCAATAAATGACTATGGCCTCCAATGCTTATAAAGCCCAAATAGGAACCTCTAATCGATCTGTTGCTGAGCTTATTATAATTGATTTTTCTGGCCAATTGACAGGTTGGTGGGATTACCATCTTACTAAGGAACAGTAACAAAAAATTATTTGTGCTATCCAAACAGATGATGAAGGTATGCCTATTCTAGACTAAATAAGAAATCCCATCCAAGATGTTGTTTCTACTATAATCTTAACTATAACACTTCATTTCATAGGAGACTCTTCTCATCTTAAAGATAAAAATGCTGACCTTTTATCCAATCTTAGGTGTAGAAAACTTAGTGACTTCCAATGGTATAGATCAACCTTTCTTACTAGTGTCATGCTTAGAGAAGATTCCAATCAAACCTTCTAGAAAGAAAAATTTCTTGCTGGTTTACCTACCTTGTTAGGAGAACATATTAGGAATACCATTAGATAATCTTTTGGAACCCATATCATTCCTTACAACTAGCTTACCTATGGTGAACTGATTAGTACTACCCAATGTGAAGGTCTTAAAATCTATCAGGATTTATAACTCCAAAAGTGTCTTAAGAAAGAAATGAAAAAAACCAGACATGAACTAGGATCTTTCTATAAATAGTTTGACTATAGCATCACCCAGAATCTTTCTTGTAACGGAGATTGTAGTAAAAAATCCTTAAAACCTTCATCTAGGAAATTTTTCTCTAAATATAAGAAATCCTCCAAGACAAAGGATAAGGGAGAAGCTTACTACAAAAAGCCTTATAGAAAGACTATTAGGAAGCCCAAACCTGATAAAGCTAAGAGAACTAACCTTAAAGATGTTACTTGTTTTAAGTGTGGTAAAACAGGCCATATCTCTAAATACTATAAAGTCACTAAAAAACTCCTTGAGCTAGGCTTAAAAGAAGCTACCCTTAATAGACTGACAACTTTTCTTATAGAAATGTCAGAGTCAGATTCTAAAAGTTTTATAACTCCTCAGATTAATGAACTTGCCACCTCCTCTTCTTTTTCTTCTGAGTCCAGTATGGATTTTGATATAAGAATAAAATAGCTTAATGTCCTTACTAAAGAACAAAACCTCATTCTAGATGTTATTCAACATATAAATGACCCTGATGTTCAGAAAAAAATATCTAGAACAACTTAGGCAGTCTTTATAAAAGGAACCTAAACCTAAGAATACTAAGTTACCTTCTACTAGTACAGGAATATATGACCTGACTACTATTCTCAATAAGAAAAAGCTCACTAAAAAACCATTAAGTGATATCCAAGAACTTGAAGGAGAAATCAAAACCATAAAATCTAAAATAAAGCAATTGAAAGAAAAACAATAAAAAGATTTTGAGTTAATCCAATTCTTTGTCACCAAACTAGCTGAAGAGTCTAGTGATAGTGATGATACTAAGGACTTAGAACTAGGATCCTTGGCTAATCTTGATAAAGTACCTCATGATTTTCTCTATGCTTTAAATCAAATTACTTCGAGAAAATATCTTATAAAGATCACTATCATTTTTTATAAACATTTTCAACTGGATACTATTGCTCTGTTTGATACTGGAGCTAATTTAAACTGTTTAAAATATGGCATGGTTCCACAAATTTTTCAAGAGCATACCATATAAAAGCTTTCCTATACTAATAGTTCTAAAATGCATATAGATAGTAAAATAGAGGTTAGTATATTTAACAATGGATTTCTTTTAAAAACTTAATTTCTTATTATTTCTAATATAAGCTATATGGTGATTTTAGGGACACCTTTAATTAATTTAATAACTCCCTATCTAACCACATATAACTCTATTGATTATAAAGATGAAAAGGTTCATATTTCTTTTCCTTTTTTAGCAAAACCAAGAACCAGATCCTTAAATCTTATTAAAGCTCATTCTATCTACAAGAATGAAATCAGTGCTTTAATCAAGGGAAAGGAAACAAACTTATATGATTTAAAGCAAAATGTTCATTTTTAAAAAATTGAACAACAGCTAAAGTTTGAATTGGCAAAATCAAAGATTTCTGATTTTCATGATACTATGTTAAAAGAAATATGTTCTGATTTACCAAACACTTTTTGGAAAAGAAAATAGCATATAGTTGATATGCCTTATGAGCCTGAGTTTAAGGAGAAAAATATTCCTACTAAGGCTAGACCAATTTAAATGAATGCTAAATTGGAAAAGCACTGTAAAGAAGAAATCTAGGATCTCGAATCTAAAGGATTAATCTCCAAATCTCGGTCTCTATGGAGTTGTGTAGCTTTCTATGTTAATAAAGCTTTTGAAATAGAAAAAGTCACTCCAAGGCTTGTTATTAATTATAAATCGCTAAATTAAGCTTTAAAATGGATTAGATACCATATTCCAAACAACAAAGATCTCCTTCAAAAACTCCATTCTGCATTTGTATTTTCAAAATTTGACATGAAATATGAATTTTGGCAAATACAAATCCACTATAATCATCGGTATGAAACTGCTTTTACTATTCCTTTTGGACAATATGAATGGAATGTTATGCCATTTGGTTTGAAAAATGCACCATCAAAATTTCAGAAAATAATGAATCATATATTTAATCCTCATTCCGATTTTTGCATTATTTACATTGATGACGTGCTTATTTTCTCAAACTCCATTGAACAACATTTCAAACATCTAAAGACTTTTCTCTATATAGTTAGGAAAAATGGTCTTGTAGTCTCTACTAAAAAGATTTCTCTTTTCCAGACTAAAGTCAGATTTTTGGGACATTATATCTGTTGTGGTACTTTAGTTCCCATCGAAAGATCTTTAGAATTTTGCAACAAATTCCCTAATAAGATTCTTGATAAATTCCAGTTACAAAGGTTCTTAGGAAGCTTGAATTATGTTTTAGATTTCTGTCTTAATATCAATAGGATTACTAAACCTTTGCATGATAGACTAAAGAAAACCCTTGTCCCCTGGACTGATGAGCATACTAGAGTTGTCCAATACATAAAGAAACAAATCATCAAAATTCCTTATCTTCATCTAGCCGATCCAACCCTTCCCAAAATTGTTAAAAATAATGCTAGTGACATAGGATATAGTGGCATTCTGAAATAAGTTTCATGTGATAAAGAAGTAATTGTTAAGTATACTTCAGGGCACTAGAACGATACACATAAAAATTATTCCACTATAAAAAAAGAAGTCCTTTCCATTTTCATGTGCATCTCAAAGTTTCAATCTAATTTACTTAACCAAAATTTTTTACTTCGTATTAATTGTAAATCTGCTAAAGAAGTTCTGCAAAAAGATGTTCAAAATATTGCTTTAAAACATATTTTTGCAAGATGGCAAGCTATTTTAAGTATTTTTTTTATTTTGATATAGAATTTATTAAAGGAGATAAAAACTCTCAACCAAATTTTTTAACTAGAGAATTTTTACAGAATAGATAAAGATGGTTCGCAAAAAATAAAAGGATAAAGATAAAGTGGACACGTCTTCTATTCCTCCTCCTCTTTCTACTGAAAAACCTATAAAGTCATAGTTTGATATAGTTAACCAAGATCAAAATATAACAGAATCTGATAAAGCATCTCAAATCCAATTATGGATTAATTCTATCTCCCAATCTCCTAAACTCCTTAAAGCAATAGTGAATACTTTTTAGCCTCCTGCCATTGTCCAGAATGATACCAACAAAGGCATCTTAGGTAAGGCTCCACAACTTATTTCTAAAATTGAGCAAGGAGAATCTTCCTCTCAAAAAAACCTTTTCTTAAAATGATTTAACTCCTGTGACTACTCAAAGTAGCTCACAGATTGTTTTATCTCAATCAAAACTTCCATCTTTAGAATTTCTTGTAAAAAATTCAATTCAAAATATCTTAACCATTGAAGATGGATTTTCCCATAAAGATCTTTTTCTTACTATGCAAAATCATTTTCTAAAAAACTGCTTTTTTAAACCCTGGGATTTTTCCAAAACCCAAGAATTTTATCAAACAATTTTGGAATATACTGATTTTGCAGAATTCAAACATTTTTACCATAAAGGATATACCTAACCTTCTTATTCTCCCTACAAAATTCTCTATGTCCTTCACCCTATTGATTGGGGATAAGATCTTTCCAAATCGAAAGCCTTCTCTATCAACTTCAATTCAAAATTAGACTTTTGCCGCTCATTTTTATATTGGGATTATGAACAATCATGGTTTAATACTTTTCTTATCCAAAATTCTCTATATAGCCATACATGGCTATTCTTCTTAAGTGATCGTGCTGATATATCCACATTTCCAGCATGGTTCACTTGTTGGTGGCATAATTATGGTCCTATCCTGGATATCCTCCCTCCTGATATTTGCCAAGGGTATAATCTTTTCTCAACCTACTATAAACCATCTCCCCCTGAAAAGAAATTTTCCTCTCTTTGCCTATATTGTTCTAAATTCTTTGTCCCTTGGTTTACTTAGTAGTATCTTGATTTTTATATTTATAATGATATCATTGTCCTCCAAAGGAAATTTAAATTAAAATGCTAGACCTCTTACAAAGTTCCTCGAAAAATTTCTAAGCAAGTTATAACTAACTGGCTAAAATAACATGGATTTCTTGGGTTCTCTCGTGCCCAAACTTAGGCCCAGTCTACCTTCTTGGCCTAAAAATCATATGCCAATGCACTTCTTGTTGCTGCCCAAAATGAAAGAAGAGTATTTCAAGATTATACAATAACTTATCCAGTCTGAAGACATTTATCCTTCACAGTCCCAGGCCTCTTAGGATTCAAAGCCCTTTGTTAATTTGGGTGATGACAACGAAGATGATTGTTTTAAGATTCTTTCTCTTATAAAGCCCACAGGTTTATAAAGCCTAAATTGTAAATATTTTATTTCTGGTGAGTTAAAAATCCATTTTAGGACGGCCCATGCAAAACTAAAGCCATTTGTAAAAAAAAAAAGTATTTTAATTATTTCTTTTTTATAGGTCATCATCCTAATTATTCAAAGTGGGATCTACTTGGATAACCATCAGGCAAATTTGTCTTTTATGTCAAATATTCACCTCCACCTTCTGCCTCAGTCCCACTCTCTTCTATTTTTTCACAAGGGTAGGGACCCGCTTTCCACTATCAGGACCTGGTAGGGAGCCCTTTCCATAAAAGACAAGACAAATACATATAGAGGCACTTAATTGTTGACAGGATTCCATCTGCTCCACTTCTTATTGTCTGTGGCCCGTCTTCCCCTTAATTCCCAGGCTTGCTCCCCTCTATTCCTTTATAAAAGGAGCCTCTTGCCTTCCTGCAGGGATACATGTTTTTTAGAGGAGAGAAATTTAGAAATGACCTCTTTTGTATTAATATAGTTTTAAAATTTGTATCTCCAACAAAAGATATAGTAGTTTTAATATTTTGTTCCTTTGCTATTTTCTAGAAAGAAAACATAACAGACTTTGTAACTTTCATTTGCATTTCTAGATATAGAATTTGAACTCTGTAACCTTCCTTTACTTGGAATATAAAGAGAAAACTTCTTTTTCGTAAGTTTTATATAAATCTTTTAAGTTTTATGTTCATTTATTTTATTTACTTTATAACTTTCTTTACTTTCTGTAATTTTCTTTAAAGTATTTTACTTTCATTTCATATATAGTTTAAGTAAAAGAACGTATGCTTTGTGCTTGCCTAAGAAATTAGGATCCTACACATCAGAAACCCTGTGAAATATCTATTTGTAACACCTTCTTTCTCTTTGCTTCATCAACTTTGCATTCTAATATCTGAACAGTACACCCTTAGATATATATCAAATATACTCTTAAAATTAAATTACATTTTTATTAACAATATAATTTTAACACCAATTTAATAAAATTAATTAAATTTAATAATCCCCATTTAATATTAACATAATAAAATTCATATTTAAATTCCTAATTAATTCATAAAAATTTAAATTATCACAGTCTTCCCCCTTAAAAGAAATTTGTCCTTGAATTTTAAATAAATAAAAGATACAAAATATATTTTTAATGAAAGAGATAGGGATAGGCCACTTGCATCGCTGCCTCCATCTCCCTGGTGCAGTCCTCTGTTGTGTGGTTGCTCCACAACACCTTCACCATCAGGATCTCCTTAGTGCAAAGCTGACAAACTTGGCGATCTCATATGACAGATCTTCACTGAACTCCATTGTCTGAGGCTAAAGAATGTGAGAAGGATTAGGAACATACTTCCTTAGCATAGATACATGGAACACTGGATGAATTTGAGATAATTCAGGTGGTAACACCAATCTATAAGCCATTTCTCCAACTCTTGAATGTATCTTGAAAGGTCCAATGTATCTTGGAGCAAATTTACCCTTCTTACCAAACCTCATAACCCCCTTCATTAGAGACACTTTTAGAAATACCATGTCTCCAATAGAAAAGGACACATCCTTCCTCTTAGGATTTGTATAGCTCTTTTGTCTATTGAAAGCTATCCTCAACCGCTGCTGAATAATGGGAACCTTCTTAGAAGTAATCTGCACCAATTTTGGACTTATCAGTTGTCTTTCTCCAACTTCCTAACACAATGGTGATCTACGCTTTCTACTATATGGAGCCATCTCAATACTTGCATGATAACTGTTGTTATATGCAAATTCAATCAATGGCAAATATATGTCCTATTGACCACCAAAGTCCATCACACACATCCTTAACATATCCTCTAAGGTCTGAATGGTCATTTCTGATTGATTGGCTGTTTAAGGATGAAATGATGTGCTAAAATCAAGTATGGTACCCAATGCCTTATGCAATTCTTACTAGAAGACTAGGGTAAAAGTAGCTTCTCTGTTAAACACTATACTCACTGGTACCCTGTAAAGACAAACAATTTTGTTAACATACAACCTTGCTAATATATTAGTATAATATACCTTTTTAATTGGCAAAAAGTGTGCTAACTTAGTTAGCCGATCAACTATCACCCAAATTGCATCATAACCACCAATAGTATGAGGCAATCTAGTCATAAAATCCATAGTAATCATATCCCACTTCCACTCTAGGTTGGGCAATGGCTGTAATAATCCTACTGGCCTCTAGTGCTCTAGATTCACCTATTGACAAGTGAGACATTTGTATACAAATTTTGCTATATCCTTTTTTATTCCATCCCACCAATTAGTATTCTTCAATTCATGATACTTCTTGGTAGAACCTGGATGAACACTGTAAGCAAAAAAATGTGCCTTTTCCATAATTTCTTTTCTCAGCTCATCCACATTTGGTACACATAATTGAGTACCCAAACGTAGCCCACCTTCGTTATTAATCATAAATCTAATGGACCTACCTTGTTGCACTTTAAACATAATCTTCTACAACTGCGAGACACTTCTATGTGCTGCCTTAACTCGATCCAAGTATACTAACTGTACCCGAAACTAAACAAGGATGCATTTCTTATTCACCTTCAACTGCAATCCTTGG
The DNA here is from genome assembly GCA_947683625.1 of Mallotus nudiflorus. Taxonomy (NCBI): domain Eukaryota; kingdom Viridiplantae; phylum Streptophyta; class Magnoliopsida; order Malpighiales; family Euphorbiaceae; genus Mallotus; species Mallotus nudiflorus. The sequence goes on from CANTUR010000856.1 coordinate 869,542, forward strand.
TCGATTAACTCATGCATCTCCTTAACAATTAGCCTTCTCTCTGTACTGATGTGTGCAAGACTACATACGAACTTTCTGCTTAATGCATCTGCAACTACATTTGCCTTACCTGGATGGTACATAATAGAACAATCATAGTCCTTTAAAAGTTTCATCCATCTTCTCTGCCTTAAATTTAGATCTTTATGCTGGAATATGTACTTCAGGCTCTTGTTGTCGATGTATATTTCACAAGTTACACTGTAAAGGTAATGTCTCCATATCTTTAGTGCAAACACCACTGTTGCCATTTCCAAGTCATTAGTAGGATAATTTTTGTCATGACCTAAACCGAGGAGTCATGATCGGAGTTAGGGAATGAGAATTCTTACGAATTTAAAACCCTAGCAAGCCTTAAAAATAAAAACACATACAAGCATAACACAAAAATACCTTAAAATTAAAACTTTAATTAAAATAAAAGAAATCTGTATCATAACATAATAAAGTATATTCATACAATATTTAACTATAGGAACACTATCAAATACAATACCAGATACAACAATAAAAAGCACTACTACTGCAGTATTTACTAAAATACAAGAAAAGTAATGGTTCAATATTTACATAAATTGGCTGGGGAGGAAAGAGTCCGACGAATAGGTCAAATAAGGAGTTCTGACATAGAAGATCCTAAAAATAATATTAAGGGGGTCAGACCTCACTAAGTGAATTATTATAATATATACACACATAACCTAAATACATAGATACTCAAGCATCAATGTATATATATATACATGCATTTCATATAAATGCTAAAAATATCCACTTTATTATAATAATAAATGCAAAAGAATTTTGGATGGAGAATCGAAGTAGAATCCCTAAATTTTTGCAACCTTGATCAATGTGATCACTTAGTCAACAAGCTTTCCATAACTCCAAAAATAATCTTTATCCAACTTTTTAGCAGTGAACTGACCCTGAGTACACAAAGGGTAGTACATTCTACAATTATCCTCCAAAACGTTGTTTCATAATAAAATAAAGAAAATCATAATAAACATGAATAACATTCATTTTTACAATTTAATAATCACATGTAAATATATGAAAATGTATATTTGAAATAATCATATAATAACAATTTATTGAATTAAAGTATAATTAAAAATCATATTTATTCAAAATATGAATGCTCACAATATTATCTACATGCAATGTATACATATAATAATAACTCACAGTTTAAGTGTGCTCTGCTATCCTGGTTCGGCTGGCCTGGTTCAATAAGCCTAGCATGCAGAACAACTAAGGAAATAATAACAAAACATAATATATTAGAATCCAAATCCTAATTTTCATACTTCTAGAATTTATAATGAATGACTTAATCTAGAACACGACTCGACAAAAATTCAAAACTCAAGATTGACATGATGTCACATTTTACGAGAATTCTACCAAAAATTTGGTAGAGTCTCCTCTGTAAAACAGACGTCTCTGTACTAAAAGTAAAGCCAATCCTATACGTAAACACACTTCAAATATTCAAAATGCTCAACTTCTCGGTTTGGGCTCATGAACTACATTTATTGCCCAATCAAGAACCAATATACTCAAAATCAATAAAATAATAATAAATATTAATAATTCACTAAAATTCATAAAAATCAATAAAATACCACAATTTAATTTATTTAAATAATAAAATCATCAAAGATATTTATTTTCAAAATAAATATTAAAATCCCAAATATAATTAAATAATATTAATAAAAATCTATTTTTCAAATATTCAAAATCAAATAGCATAATTTACAAATAATTATTTAAATTACCCAAATATATAATAAAAATAGCTGAAAATTCATTAAATCATAAAAATAATAGATAAAACTATTATTCGAATATATTTCCAGAAATTATTATTAATTAGCTAAAAATAGTAAATAATTCATAAAAATTATTTTAATACTATTTATTACTTAAAAATTATCCAAAACATAATAATTAACAATAATTTCAATTAAAATATAAAATTTACTAATTTATACTAATTTTTCCAAAAATCCAATTTTTACATAAACATTCAAAAATTTATAATAAATAATCGGAACATAATTTTAATAAACTTCCTTAACGAAAAATGCTTAAAATAACAAGTAGAATTTATTAAAAATAAAATACATTTTCGAGCTGAGATTGCCCTGTGAACAATAACCAAACTCGAAATAGTGCTCAAAATTCAACTATCTCTAAAATAGAATTTAAATACATTTTTGAAAAACTTACAACTTCAATTTAACTAATCTAAATTAAATTTAATGAATTAGATGAATTACCTTGGGTGAAAGGGAGCCCATGTCAAGAGCTTTCAAATGAGACTAGTGCGAGCTCAAACCATCGCCAGAATCATCACCAGCAGCCTCCGAAAGTTCACGGCACCAAAAAGAAAGAGGGAGGAGGAGGAAAAAGCTTGTCGGACAGCAGGGAGAAGGAGGAGTTGATGTCACTATTGTTGGTGGTGGTGGCATGCATGGTGGTCAGGTGGCGGTGTGGGTGCTAAATTGGACTCTGCAATTAATGCAAAGAAGAGGAAGAAGAAAAGAAAGGGAGGGAAAGAGGAGGAAGGAAAGAGAAAAAGGGGGGGGGGGAAATGAAATTATGTTTATATATATATATATATATATATATATATATATATATATATATATATATATATATATATATATATATATATATAAAGGAGAAAAGGACAAAATAATGTAAAAATAATATTTTTAATTTAAATATTTTCTTTTCTAATTAAACTCACCACAATATTAAAATATATAAAATGACACTACAATATATGATTCATAATTAATACTAATAATATTAAATAATATATAATAATAAAATTAATTTTTAAATTTTAATTTAATATTAATACCATAATATAATAAAATAATTAATAGCACTTGAATTTAATTTAATCTTACAAAATAACCATAATGTAATGCTTGAATAAAATATTTATTAGCATGGCAAATCCTATAAATTAATTTAATAATTTGTAAAAATATCAAGTTATAACAATCTTCCCCCTTTACAAAAATTCGTCCTCGAATTTCAAATAAAAGGAACAGAATACAAAAATTTATTGAGGAAAAAGGTAAGGGTAAGCCACCCGCATCTCAGCCTCAGTCTCCAAAGTATGTTCCTCCACATTATTGCTCCTTCACAACACCTTGACCATCGGGATCTGCTTTGAATGCAATTGATGAACTTAATAATCAACAATCGCAACTGGCTCTTCCTCGTGCGTCAGGTCTTCATTCACTTCCACACTTTAGGGCTGCAACACGTGCGAAGGGTCTGAAATGTACTTCCTCAGCATCTAGACATGGAACACTGGATGCACTTAAGACAAATTCGAAGGCAAGCCAACCAATATGCAATCATGCCCACTCTCTTTAGAATCTCGAAAGGTCTAATGTATCTCAGTGCTAACTTCCCTTTCTTACCAAATCTCATCACACCCTTCATAGATGAGACCTTCAGAAACACATAATCCCCAACCTAAAACTCCACATCCTTGCGTTTCAGATCTGCATAGCTCTTTTGTCTGTTAGTTGTGATTTCCAATCTTCTTCTTATCAAAGAAACCTTCTTAGCTACATCTCGGATAATCTCAGGTCTAGCTAACTCTCTTTCTCTAGTCTCATCCCAACATAAAGGGGAACTACACTTCATTTTCTATAAAGTTTCATATGGTGCCATTTTAATATTGCTATTATAGCTTTTATTGTAAGCAAACTCTACCAATGGTAGATGATCATCCCAACTACCTCCAAGATCCATTACACACATTCTTAACATATCCTCAAGTGTCTGTATCGTCCTCTCAAATTGACCATTTGTCTGAGGGTGAAAAGCAGTACTGAAATCAAGCCTGGTGCTTATTACTTCTTGCAACTTCTGCCAAAATCGATAGGTAAACTTTGAACCTCTATTAGATATAATGGAAACATGCACTCTATAAAGGAACATAATATGCTTAACATACAGCTTAGCCAACTTGGCTACAAAATAAGTAGCTTTAATTAGTAAGAAGTGAGCTGATTTGGTTAACTTGTTCACTAACACCCAGATGGAATCATATCCATCATTTGAACGAGGTAACCTTATTATAAAATCCATAGCAATTCTCTCCTATTTCCACTTAGGAATGAATAGGAAGAGGCTGAAGCTTTCAGAAGGCTTATAATGCACAACTTTCACCTATTGACAAGTCAAGCACTTAGAAACATAATTAGCTACATCCTTTTTCAATCCATCTCACTAGTACAAATCCTTAATGCTATGGTACATCTTAGTAACACTTGAATGTACACTATAAGCTGCAGATTGCACGTTCTCTAGGATCTCTTCTCTCAAATTATCCACATCTGGAACACACAATCTACCACTGATCCATAAAGTACCTTCATCATTAAGTGTAAAATTAATGAACTTTCCTTCACGAACATTCTCCTTAAGCTCTACCAAAATAGAGTCTCTGCTATGAGCTACCTTAATCCTATCCTTTAACACTTATCTGACTCTAATATGAGCTAGCAGTCCTCCTGATTTGCTTATCTTCATCATCAAACCTTGATCTACTAACTCGTAAAACTCTTGAATCAGAGGTCTCCTCTCTATACTAATGTGAGCAAGACTACCTAAGGACTTCCTACTCAAGGCATCTGCTACCACATTAGCTTTGCATAGATGGTATAGGATATCACAATCATAATCCTTCAACAATTCCAACCATGTTCTTTGCCTCAAGTTTATATCTCTTTGCTGGAAAATGAACTTCAAGCTCTTATGATCTATGAAAATCTCATAAGTCACTCCATACAAACAATGTCTCCAAATCTTGAGAGCAAAGATCACTACAGTCATCTCTAGGTCGTGAGTAGGATAATTCTATTCATGCTTCTTCAATTACTGCGAAGCATAAGCTATTACCCTACCATTCTGCATCTACACACAACCTAAGCTGACTCTAGAAGCATCGCAATAGACAGTGAACTTGTCTTATCCATTAGGCAAAGTCAGAATTGGAGCTGTGATAAACTTCTCCTTTAGTAATTAAAAATTGTTCTCAAAGCCTCTGACCACATAAACTTCATATTCTTCTGAGTTAGGCGAGTCATAGGTGCTGTAATTCTTGAGAAATTCTGCACAAATCTCCTATAGTACCCATCTAAACCTATGAAACTTCAAATCTCAATGATACATGTTGGTCTGGGCCATTCAAACACTGCTTCAATCTTCTATGGATGAACTTGAATACCATCTTTAGACACCATGTGTCCAAGGAATGCAACACTCTCTATCTAGAAATTGTACTTTGAGAATTTAGCATAAAGTTGTTATTCTCTCAGTGTTTGTAGTATTATCCTCAAGTGATATATGTGCTCCTCCATACTCTTTGAATACACTAGTATATCATCAATGAAGACTACTATAAACTAATCCATAAACGGTTTAAACACCCTATTCATTAGATCCATGATAATAGCTGGTGCATTAGTTAACCTGAAGGACATCACTAAAAACTTATAGTGACCATATCTAGTGCAAAATGCCATTTTAGGAACATCAGCCTCACTGATCCATAACTGATGATAACCTAACCTTAAGTCAATCTTGGAAAAGAATTGTGCACCCTGAAGTTGATCAAACAAATCATCTATCCTTGAAAGAGGATACTTGTTATTTATTGTCACCTTATTAAGCTCTTTGTAATCAATGCATAGTTTTAGTGTACCATCCTTGTTCTTCACAAACAGGATTGGTGCACCCCAAGGAGAAACACTACGTCTAATGAAACCCTTGTCCAGCGAATCTTGCAATTGCTCCTTTAACTCTTTTAACTCTGTAGGAGCCATTCTATAAGGCGGCATCAAAATAGGAGTTGTGCCCAGGACCACATCTATAGAGAATTTGATCTCTCTATGAGGTGGTAAACCTAGCAACTCATCAGGAAAGACATATGAAAACTCACAAGCTACTTGAACATCTGAAATGGATGTCTTATCCACTGAAGTATCCCTGACAACCTTTCCTTAGCATCTTCCTAATCGTAATAGCGGAGATAAGATTTTGAGGTGCAAAACTCTTGTAGCCCATAAACTTAAACTCTTCATCATTTGGAATTCTAAAAATCACCTCTTTACTCTGACAATCAACTATGGCATAGTGCTGAGATAACCAATCCATACTAAGAATCACATCAAACTCCATTACATCCAATAACACCAATTCCATTAACAATTCCCTGCCTTCCACTAACATCGAACACCTAGAAAGAACAACGTCGGTGTCCAATGATTAATTTAGAAGAGTGGCAATGAATAAAGAAAATTCCATCCTCGAAGCTTGCCAACATGACTTCAAAGCAAAAATAAGGGACACAAAAGAATGTGTGGCACTCAGATTAATCAAGACTCTAGCATCCAAGAAACAAAATAGGAGTATACTTGCGACAACAACATTGGATGCCCGAGCATCCTGCTGAGTGAGGTTAAAGACTCTGGCCTATCCTCGACCTCCTTACTGACTAGTAGAAGTCTGACCAAAGCCTCTCGCACTACCTTTGCCATCTCTGCCATGCCCCTACTAAGTTACAAACTGTGACATACTCGAATACTGAGCTGGAGGCAACTAATATGGAGCTAGAGCTGCAATAGCAATAGATTATTATTAAAAGTGTTATTGATAACCATAATAGGGACACACTCAAGCAAGGTGCCCCGTCTGTCCGCATCTAAACATGTCAATAGAGCCATATAACAGGGTCCCTGATGAACTCTCCCACATGTCTAGTAATCACTGGCTACAAATCCTATGCTACCATATCCATAACTCTATCCACTACTGCTACTGGCAGTACCATAACCAAATTTGATAGTCCTATGAACTCCACCATGGCCATGTCTCCTACCCCGGTGATATCTGTGTTATTATCTATGGTCTTGCTAAATAGAGCCTCTCTACTGACTGCTGGAGCCTATTTGAAATGTTTAGAATGGTGTGCTCTAAGATCCTATTGTCTAAACACCTCCCATTTGATAATAGTCATGCATGACTCCTTGCCTGATCAATCTGAGCTTTATCTCCTTGGCCAACTCTATCACGGACTTAAGAGTAAGGCCTGCAGTAGGCATCCTAGTGAATGCAGAACCCAATCTATTAATGTATATAGTGTTTGTGAAATACTGATCTCATAGTAAATCCGCTATATAAAGGCCCAATCTAAGAAACTTTCTAATGTAGTCCTCCACTGACCTGTCGCCTCTGCTAATGTTAGTTAATCGGAGTTTGAAGCTCATCCGTATAGGCTTTAGGAAAAAACACCCAAATGTCTCTCAAATTGAGCCCAGGTGAATGTCGTTATGTGCGGCTGGATGACTTGTACAAACTATTCCAAGTTTGGTCCCTCAATAGACAACTTGACGAGTATAATCCTCTAGTACTCGATATGAGCAGTCCGAGTCCTCATCTCTATAGCATGCTAGAAAATCTAGAGGATTAGAAGTCCCATCGAATGATATCTTGCAGATTCTAGTGTAAAACAAGGTTGCCTTTAGGTCTGACATACCCTGTTGATACATAGGTTGCATCTGCAATACGACTGGAGGTAGCAGTTTCCTCATATTCTTGCACTATAGGTTCCTCATCCTGTAGCTCTCTCTACCTAGGGCTACCTATTGCTCCTTAAGGTCTACCTATATCTTTACCTATGCGCTTAACAGGAGGCTCAAGAGGTAAAACCTCATCCTGAAAAGACTCATCTTCAGCCTCAACGACAGGTGGAGCAACACACGCTCACCTCCTTATTCTGAAAAGACAAAAACCAATAAAATTCAGACAAAATAGACAACAAACAAACGACAAATAGACATCCTAACGGTTATGCAGAAAACTACAACAAGGAAAACTTTTCAAAGATATAGTCGAACCTAATATACTACAATAGTTTCAAAGAAAATACAACTCTAGTAACCTAGGTCCACAACACTAAAACCTAGGCTCTAATACCAACTTTGTCACAACCCAAATCGACGAGTCATGATTGGCACTAGGGAACGAGAATTCTTATAAATTTGAAATCCGTAGCAAGCCTTAAAAATAAAAACACATACAAGCATAACATAAAAATACTTTAAAATTAAAACTTTAATTAAAATAAAAGAAATCCATATTATAACATAATAAAATATATTTATACAATATTCAAATACAGGAACACTGTCAAATACAATAACAAGTACAACAAAAAGCACTACTATTATAGCGTTTACTAAAATACAAAAAAAGTAATGGTTCAATATTTACATAAATCGGCTGGGTAGGAAAGAGTTCGATGAATAGGTCTAATAGGGAGGTTTGACATAGATCCTAAAAAAAGTAGCTGAAAATTCATTTAATCATAAAAATAATAGATAAAACTATTATTCGAATATATTTCTGGAAATTATTATTAATTAGCTAAAAATAGTAAATAATTCATAAAAATTATTTTAATGCTATTTATTACTTGAAAATTATCCAAAACATAATAATTAACAAAAGTTTCAATTACAATATAAAATTTACTAATTTATACTAATTTTTACAAAAAATTCAAAAATTTATAATGAATAATTGGAACATAATTTCAATAAACTTCCTTAATGAAAAATGCTTAAACTCACAAGTAGAATTTATTAAAATTAAAGCACATTTCCAAGTCGGGACAGTCCATATGAACAGTAACTGAGCTCGGAATAGTGGTTAAATTCAACTATCTCCAAAATTGAATTTAAATACATTTTTGGAAAGCTTACAACTTTAATTTAACTAATCTAAAGTCAATTTAACAAGAATCAAACCAATTGAACACAAAATCAACAATTGAAACTAAGAATCCTAGAATCAATTATCTAAAATTGAATTCGAGTTTAATAAGATGAATTACCTTGGGGGGAAATGAAGCCCACATCGAGAGCTTTCAAACTAGACATGTATGAGCTCTAACCACTATCAAAATTGTCACCAGTCACCTCCAGAAGCTCACGACACTAAAAAGAAAGGAGGAGGAGGAGGAAAAAGCTTGTCGAATAGCAAGTAGAAGAAGGAGTTGATGTCACTACTACTGCTGATGATAGAAAGCACAGTGGTCAGGCGGTCAGGTGGCAGCGTGGGTGTTGGATCGCGCTCTACAATTCACACAAAGAAGAGGAAGAATAAAGGAAAGGGAAGGAAAAGGGAGGAAGGAAAGTGAAAGAGGGGATATATATATATATATATATATATATATATATATCAAAAAGGAGAAAAAGACAAACTAATATAAAAATAATATTTTTAATTTATATATATTTTTTCTAATTAAACTCACCATAATATTAAAATATATAAAATTACATTATAATATATAATTCACAATTAATACTAATGATATTAAATAATATATAATAATAAAATTAAATTTTAAATTTCAATTGAATATTAATACCATAATATAATAAAATAATTAATAGCACTTGAATTTAATTTAATTTAATCTCACAAAATAACCATAATGTAATACTTGAATAAAATATTTATTATCACTACAAATCCCATAAATTAATTTAATAATTTATAAAAAAAATTATTGGATTATAACAATTTTGCTCGTGCTTCTTTTACTGCCTTGAAGTATAAGCAACTACTCTTCCATTATGCATTAACACATAGCCCAATCCTATTCAGGAAGCATTGTAATACACTGTATACCTTTCATTCCTAGAAGACAAAGTTAACACTGGAGTTAAAGTCAACAAGTCCTTAAGCAACTGAAAGTGCTCCTCACATCTATTTGTCCACACAAACTTAGCATTCTTCTGGGTTAGTCTTGTCAAAGATGCACCAATCTTGGAGAAATCCCTCACAAATCTCCTATAATAGCCAACTAAACCCAGAAAACTCCTTATTTCCGTGATTGATGTGGGTTTTGGCCACTCTATAATAGCTTATATTTTCTTGGTTTCCACTTGTATGCCACTTTTGGATACCACATGGCCTAAGAATGCCACTTGATCTAACCATAATTCAAAAAACTTAGCATACAGCTAGTTGGTGCTCTCTCAGAGTTTGAAGCACTAATCTTAAATGCATTGCATGCTCTGCCTTACTCTTGGAGTATACTAGAATATCATCAATAAACATAATCACAAATCAATTTAAGAATAGCCTAAACACCCTGTTCATCAAGTTTATAGAGGCTGTTGGAGCATTAGTTAACCCAAAGGACATCACCAAGAATTCATAATGGCCATACCTTGTCCAAAATGCAGTCTTGGGTACATTTCCACCTCTAATCCTCAATTGATGATACCCAGACCTTAAGTCAATCTTGGAGAAACATTAAGCTCCTTGCAATTGTTCAAACAAATCATCAATCCTTGGAAGCAGATACTTATTCTTGATGGTAACCTTATTCAGCTGTCTGTAGTTGATGTAAAGTCGAAGACTACCATCCTTCTTCTTCACAAACAACATAGGAGCATCCCAAAGAGATGCACTAGGCTGCATAAAACCTTTATCAAGAAATTCTTGCAACTGCTCTCATAACCCTTTCAACTCTATAGGCACCATTCTATATGGTGGCTTGGAGATAAGATCTGTATTAAGCACTACATCGATGTAGAATTCTATCTCCCTTTCTGATGGCAAGCTTGGAAATTCTTCAAGAAAAATATTTGAAAACTCGCACACCACTAGCACCCTTTCAATTGCCCCCTTATCTGCTTGTATATCTTTAATCACAACTAAGTAGCCTTGACAACCTCTTTTAAGAATTTTCCTAGTTGTGAATGCAAAAATAATATTATGAGGCATTAAAATCAATTAGAATTCTAAAAATTACTTCCTTCTCTCGACAGTCTAGCATGGCATAATATTGTGCCAAACAATCCATCCCCAGAATTACATCAAAATCAATCACATCAAGTAAAACCAAATATACTAGCAACTTTCTACCTTCCACCATCACTAGACAAGATGGAAAGAACACATCTATTTCTAACTCATCACTAAGTGAAGTCACTATAGATAAAGGAATCAAGAACTTGGAAGGCTGACATGCTACTTTAAAATCAAACATAGGAGACATAAAAGAGTGTGAAGCACCTAGATCAAATAAGACTCTAGCTTTAAAGTAGCACGCTGGGAGAATACCTACCATAACTGCATTGGATGCCAAAGCATCCTAAGGAGTCAAGGTGAAGACTATGGCCTAACCATGACCTGCCTGTTGTGAAGTGGATAGCTGTGCATATCCTCTACCCCCAGCTCTGCCTCCAAAACCTCTGCCCTACTGACTTATATATTGAGTCAGTTGTTGCTGAGGATAAATAGGAGCCTAATACTACTGATGCACTTTCTGAAACGGCTAAGCAACTGATGATGAAGATTTCTGAATATATGATGGCTGGAACCCATAATTAGGATAATCCCTATCAAAATGCCTAAACTGTCCACACTGAAAACAAGCTCTTGGCACCAAGTGACACAGATCTTGATGTACTCACCTATAAATGGCACATGCACTAGCCCCAGATCCTAAATTGCCATGTCCAGAGCTTTGCCCACTGCTGCTACTAGTAGCACCAGTGCCAAACCTAGCAGTCCTGCCACTCCTACTATAGACAGTAGGGTTTAGCACGCACCTAAGATAAACAGTTGTAACCATGGCATTGTTTGAGCTTAAGGCTCTAGAGAACACACTAACCACTATCACAAATACATGGTGTGGAGATGAGGAATCCCCACCTAGGGTAATAACTGGCACAAATCAAAAAATGGTGGCACTCGATTCTCTAAAAGAAAGCCAGTACCATAAGTAGGAGATTCTGGATATGGAATACTAACTTCTTGCAATCTTATGTTCATTTAGAATTACTTTATGAATTACTATTTTATCCTTTATTTACATGCAATTTTATATAAACCCTAAAAAAAATAATCAACTCTAAGCAAACTAATCATGAAATATACAAGTAAACAATGCATTCATCACAATCCCTAAGTTAGTCTAATCTACATTGATTTTAATTAAATGGGCTAAATCTACAAGTTTTAATTTGCAAGTGAGTTTAAAGACTGATAGGCCTAATTCCTTTTAATTAAATGATCCTAAGTCTATTTATTTTAATTCTAAAAATGGGCCTAGATTTATAAATTATGAAGTATTTTAATTTAGTGAGCCTAATTTTACATTTTTTAATTCTAGAATGATCTTAAATCTACAAATTATGAAAAAAACTCAAATTAAATGAGCTAACTCTCAATTAATTAAATTAAATTAGATGGATTTATGTCTAATTAACTAAATGGACCTAAGTTATTTCTACACTAAATCTAATTAATTATGGACCAAAAATACATCTAAATTAATTAAACCTAAAAAAAATCTAAATTTAAATGGGTTAAAGCCTAATGTGGGCCTAGGGCTCAAAACACATAAATATAAGCAAACAAGCCTAAAAACAATAAAAATAAAAAAAAATCAAATAAAAGATCAAATAATCAATTTAACTTATCCTAGAACCTTAATTTAATTAAAGTGACCACAAACAAATAAAATAAAACAATTAATAGGCAACCCTAATTCTATCAACTTAAATCTAATTCAATTTTAATTAAACAACATAATTATTTTTATAGCCATTAATTTTAATTAATTACCAAATGAAAACCCTAATTTTACTAACCAATTACTTAAAATAAAACACACAAACACACACACCGAATTTTATTATTCCTACTATTGGAGCTATTACAATGAACAATGGAGAATAATAAAAAAAAGAAGAATTAATACAATCCCAAAAATAAATAAAAATAAGACAATTAAATAAAAAAAACTTAGAAACTACATTTAGCTAAAATGTTCCATCCATGGCATTCCATGGATCTCTATGGATTTGGCTCTTCCAAGTATGATCATTATGTAATCTCCTCCAAAATCACCATCACAAAAAGGTAAAACAATGATTAGTGAATAACATTATAATAAAAATTCAATAAAAATAATAAAAAATAAAAGAAAGTAGGGAGAAGATAATGCTTATGGATGACGAATAGATTGCTCCTCAGACTAGTAAGATCATTGTTGTTTTTAATAGGCCTTTAAGAACTTATTATTATTCTTCTAAAAAATATCCCACGAATAAATCACCAAGAATTTTTTTTTTTTGTATACTGCCTAAAGAAAAGTCTAGAGATCCTTAGGAAGAAGAGAGCCAAAATTGCAAAAAAAGAGTGCTAAGGATTCAAAATTTTTTCTCCCCTTTTCAGGAGCCTAAGCTCTTTTTTTATAGGAAAAATCCAAAAAACCTTAGGTCCTACGTACTTAAGAGTTCTAATTTCAAAAGGACTTTATTTCCTAAAAATTTAGATAAATCCCAAAATAAAAAAAATTTAGCCAATCAAAATTCAGAAAAAATATTTTTTATTTTTTGTAAAAATATAAAAAAAACATACGAAAAACACGTAATTTCGACCAGAATTGCGTAATTCTGATTGGAATTATAGAAATTTGATCGGAATTCTATAAGTATGATTTTTTAAACTTTTAATTACAAAAAGACTCCTGATAGAATTTGAATTTTTCAATTAGGTTTTAAAAAATATTACAATTAAGTTCTTAAAAAACCAGTGAAACTCTTTTTAAAATGTATTCAAACTTTTAAGGTTTCAAACTTCAAGTGTTGAAGACCTACTTATAACATTTTGATCATTGGAGTCATTTGTCGTATCCATATTTTATTATCCCGAAATTGGATGTTTACAGTTGCCCCCCTTTATTGTTGTATGCTTGACAAATTGTGACAAAGCAAATAAGCACACAATTTCTTAAGAACAAAGTTTGAGTACTTACTAGTGCTTCTTGAGGTTTATGCTTTTACGTAATCATCAATTCATGATGAATACTTGTGTTGTCGTACAACACTAGGCATAAACTTAAAGCATATAAGGAAACACTATACTCGGATGTATAGCGTTGGTTTGGATGGACACATTATACTTAGTCGTATAATGTTGACTATACTCAATCGTACAGTTTGAATTGGAAGGATGCATTGTATTCAATTATACAATGTCGACTACACTCGGTTGTATAGTCTAAATGGAAGGATACATTATACTCAATCGTACAATGTCGATTACACTCAGTCGTATAGTCTAATGGAAGGATACATTGTACTCGGTTGCACAATGTCGACTACACTCGGTTGTATAGTCTAAATTGAAATAAGTACATTGTACTCGGTCATATAATGTCAACTACATTAGTCATATAGTCTGATTGAAAGGATGCATCATACTTGGTCATATGATGTCGACTACACTTGGATGTATAGTTTGAATTGAAATAGGTACATTGTACTCAATTGTATAATGTTGACTATACTCAGTCATATAGTCTGATTGAAAGGATACATCATACTCAGTCGTATAATATTGACTACACTCGGACATATAGTTTGAATTAAAAGAGGTGCATTGTACTTGATCGTACAATGTTAACTACACTTGGTCGTATAGTCTGAATTAAATTGACAAATTGCACTTGGTCGTACAATGTTGACTACACTCAGTCGTATAGTCTAAATTGAAATAGGTACATTGTACTCGGTCATACAATGTCAATTATATTCGATTGTATAGTCTAATTGAAACGATATATCATACTCGGTCGTATGATGTCGACTATACTCAATCGTATAGTCTGAATTTAAATAACACATTGCACTCAGTCGTATAATGTCGATTATACTCGGTCGTACAATGTCGACTATACTCAGTTGTATAGTTTGGGTAGGAATACACTACACTCGGTCATGTAGCATTGATAGATTTTATGCTTTGCCTTTTGCCGATTCATTCTTCATTTCCCTTATCCCTTTTATTGCTTACCGATTATGCTATAATCCATAATTTCTCGCAATTAGCTGCAACCCTTTCATTGCTCACTAATGATGCTGCAATCCATAATTGCTCACAATTAGTTGTAACCCTTTTGTTGCTCATTGATGATGTTGTAGTCTATAACTACTCACGATTAGCTGCAACCCTTTTGTTGCTCACTGATGATGCTGCAATCCATAATTGCTCACGATTAGCTGCAACCCTTATATTACTCACCTTTAATGCTACAATCCATAACTACTTGGAAATTGATTGCAATCCTTTCATTGCTTTCCTTTGATGCTACCATCCATAACTGCTCCTAAATTAATTGCAATCCTTTCATTGCTTGCCTTTGATAATGCTATAGTCTATAACTGTTCACTAATTTTAATTAATTGTAACCCTCTTATTGCTTGCCTTTGATACTACAATCCATAATTGCTTGCAAATTGACTGTAATCCTTTCATTGCTCACCTTTGATAATGCTACAGTCCATAAGAATTTGCACTTAGCTGCAATCCTTTCATTGCTTACTGATGATTTTGATTAACTGCAACCCTTTCATGGGTCGCCCTTACTACTGTAGTCCATAATTGCTTATAATTTTTATCTTTAGTTGTTTGAGTCGAATGCTTTGAATTCTTTGTGCTAACTGATTAGAATTTTTTTACTGACTGACTTTGAATTTTGCTGTATTGACTGATTACAATTTCTCTACTAACTGACTTTGAATTTTTTTATGTAGACTAATTAGAATTTCTCTATTGACTGACTTTGAATTTTACTATGTTAACCAACTCTACAAGTTAGGTGCACTTCCTTCTAGATTTGCAATTCCTAAAGACTTATTGAATTTAGTTTTAATCATGATGAATTTACGAAAGTACATTATAATGTTGAAATTTATGAGAAAATTCATCACTTTATCACAAGATAATGTGCACTCAACAAATCTCACTAATTTTGATTTTCATGGCTATCATTTATTTGCCATTTACAAAGGTCAGAGGCATCGTTAACCATTTTATGCTGAGATCATATCTTTTACCAATTGAAGAGCTTACTTCCACACCTAATTTTAGGGAGAATTTGCTAAACAAAACTTATGGAATTTGAGTATAAATAGATCAAATTCTAAGTATCAAAATAGCCTTTGAATTATTTTTATGTTTTTTTCCTTATCTGAGTATTCCCCTACCTTTCTTATATTACTCAGTATGGATACTTTTGGAAAGGTCCTTTGGATACTCATACTCTTACACAGCATTAGAGTAAATAGAGTGGGTTTTAACGTAGGTCCTCTTTTAGTATTCCCTCATCTTTCTTGTATTACTCAACGTTGATGTCGCCAGAGGTTCACGTTGTTACTCTTGCTCATTTTGGAGCATTGGAGTAAATTATGTTTGCTCTTATTTTGATTCCCCTTTTAGTATTCCTTTACCTTTCTTGTATCACTCAGTATGGATATTGTCAAGGAATTTTGTACTCATACTTATTTCTGAGCATTAGAGTAGATTATATGCACATGTATTATTCAAAAGACTGAAAAGATACTTTGTAATTCAAGCCATTTATATTGCAAGTCTATAGATTTTATTTCTGCATATTCTTCCCCTCATTTAGGTGCAAAGCAAGCATTAGATTTATTAGAGTTTATAAACTCTCAACACAATGTTGCTAACTAAACATCTGAATTCTGCGAGGCTAATAAAAAGAGCCATTATGACCAAAGGTCATGAGATAGACTTTTCGCTCATGATCTCGTGAAGTGGATGAATTTACTTTCAATTTATGGATTTTATTATTGAGATGGTACTTTATTACAGAATCTAAGGAAATAAAGTTCTGTTACTTTCCTTTATCTTGATAAGTGTTTGACATTTGCTATCTGACCCATTCTTATTGATGTATCAGTTCCTTTCCTCTTCTTCATTCTCTTTTATTTTTTCCTACACAAAATACTGTAAGTTAGTATAGTCTATTCACAAGTGAATAAATTTTGTCAAATTACCCATTCTTTTGCATTCTTCTGTTTTGATTGTGGTAATGATGTCTCTGATCCCGAAGGTTATGATGCTCCACCATTGAAGTTGTGACTTTGGGCTGCATTTGTATTTCCATCAATCTCATTAATGTTATAGTAAAGGACTTTATTCCTTTTATTGACATCTCCTGCAAAAAAAGGTTCAGGAGTTAGAGATCTTATTTCATGATCAAATAACTTTTCAGAGTGCATTCATTTTAAGTTTTAAGTGCATTCTTCCCTTTTTAGGGCCAACAAATGTATTGCTGACATGTTCGACCTTCTCATTAACATATTCCATACCCTACACTGTTATGGAGAGATTATTCCACCTGATTTGAGCCAAGCTCTGATACCAAGTGATATAAACCCACTAGATGACTTGCTCTAGGAACCCGCTGAACATGAACCCAAACCCACGCTCTCAAGGAAAGTTCAAATCAAGTTCCAATTCAGACATAAAGAACCTTCACCTCATGTTTAGTTAGTCCAAACAACCAAAACTATATCAAAACTTTAACCTTTTGAACAATAACAAACAAGCAACAAAGGTTATTAAAAAGACGCCACAATCTACTGTTTGAAAGATAGATTGATAAGTCACAAAGGTTGTCACATGGGTAACCACCAAGTAACCAAAGAGAATCCTCTCTAAATTTTATTAATCATCCATGATTGCATACTCTCTAGGTTACATAAAATAAGACTTTTATATAAGCTTAAAGAAACCCTAAATAAAACCTAATTAATATCCTAATTAAACAAGAAAATAAAATCCTTCTTAAATAAGAAAATATAATTCTACTTAAATAAGAAAATATAATCCTAATTAAATTCAGATTTACTTATGCATCACATTGTAGCACACTTTTCAATATGATGATGGACGAATTAACTTAAGCTCAAAACATAAAAGTTATAGCCCTTGTTATTATCTTTCATCAGCATCTTGAATCACTTCATTGGGATCTATATTGAGTGAGACAGAACCCATTTACTGATGTATATTCAATCTGCCCGATTTTATTCATGATCTGATAATCTTTCATAATTTTAGCTCAGGTATAAGGCCGAATTAACTCTAGATATCTTCATCAAAGTTGTAGATATCTTTCTTAGCTTTCAACAATCTCTTAAATCATCTCAATCCGAGTTTTGTAGAGTGATTTATGGCCAAAATACTAAAGTATGCTACACAAAATACGATTTATGTGAATTACTCTTTTTCTTGAATGAACATTGCCTTATTAGCATGAACAAATCTTGAAATCTTCCTCTTTGGAGCTAGTATCACAATAAATAGTAATTCATAAAGTAATTCTAAATGAACACAAGATTGAAAAGAAGTTGGTATTCCGTATCTAGAATCTCCTGATTGTGGTGCTAGCTTTCTTTTAGGGAATCGAGTACCACCTTTTTGATTTGTCCCAATTATTACCCTGGGTGACAACTCCTCATCTCCACGCCATATCTTTGTGACAGTGGTTAATGTGTTATCTAGAGCCCTGAGCTCAAACAGTGTCGCGGTTGCTAAAATCTTGGATGCGTGCTAAACCCCGCCATCTACAAAGGGCATTAGGAGATTTCTCTTTGGTTTTAAGGTGTAGGTCCTCAAAGGAGCTTAGCACTTCTTCCGTACAAACTCTTGAGTTAATCATCATGGTAGCTGGGGGTGATACATTTTGGTAGTTTGAGAAATGATTATTTCTAGTGCTTAGGTTTTTGGGGTCTGTGATCTTTCCAAAGTCTATAAGGTTTTGGATTTCATGTTTGAGGCAAATGTAGTTATCCATGGAGTGTTGGAGATTTTGATGGGTAGCTCAACACAAACACAATAAAACACGACCTTTAGAATGCCAACATATATCCAGCAGGCAATGTGAAAAAAATTAGGCTTCCAATTTTTCTTCTTGATTGAAGATCCACATTAGATTTCCTCGAACACATGTAAGATATAGAAGAAATGCACAGCTACAACTTCAAAGTGAAATAAAAATCATCTAATGAGTTCATAAAAAAGAAGACACTTGACACTGACAAGAATTAATTAAAACCACATCACCTCAGTCATCGTTCCAAGAATTATGACAAGTGGAAACCAATTGCTGCATTTAAAGGAAACAGAGTAGTGCTATCATAGACAATTCAAGTAATTACCGGTAAAATTTGTATTAGTATTCACTTAAAATTCATAAATGTTGCATCCTTCCAACTCAATTTTACCATTACCATTGGTAGCAACCACTCTAGCAAATGCTCCATTTAGATAAAGAACAATATGCAACAACAACAAAAAAAAAAACAATGAAACATCTAATTGAGCACTTGTGCTACAAATTCTAACAAAATAAGCATCTGGCCAATGAAGAACACAAAAGATCAACAACAACTGACATACCTTCCATTTTCTGTCCAAAACCAACGGCCACAAGCATAGCCATATCCCTCCAAGTTGCATTATCCATCACAAGTTTCCTCAAATACTCCTCATCAAATCTGGATATGTTACTGATTTTCATTTAGCACGGATAATGAAGAGAATTAGAAATGTCCAGCCATAATGAGAAGCTCACATCTTTGTTCTGAAACTGATCACTGAAGGAGAACGTAGCAATTAAATCATGTAACCATAAGCTCTAATTCTCAACACTGTAATAATCAGTTGAGCTATCTAAACTAAATGAAAAGCAATTAAAACATTGAGCAAGCATGCAGGAAAATTTACAGTAAAAGGATTGACAAAATTGAAAAACAAAACCAAAAAGCAAGCACATTTATTTGAAAATAAATAAAAATCCCCTCATTGCATTAACATAATACCTAATTACCAAATCGCTAAAACAAAATTACCTAAATAAGATGCATCGATCAATCAATTCATAAACTAGCTCCAAAATCCCATACATCAAGCAACATAATCATACTACAAACAACAAAAATTAGCTCAAAGTTCAAAAACATTAATAATAAAAACAAAACAATAAGCAGATAAGAGACGAAGCTCACCAATACTTTGTAGGGAATCAAAATGAGAATCCAAAGAAAAGAAAATGAATTTGCCTAATATAGTGAAAAAGAAAATAAATGAAGAGATTAAAAGAGAAGGGAAGGAACAGTGGGCTGCGGCGGCAAGTACTAATTAAAAGAGAAAATGATGTAGAAGAAGTGAACCTGAATCAGCAAAATTAAACCATTGAATATAGATCTTCTGGTTCTCTTTAGCACAAGAAGCTATCAGACCTGGAGATATTTCCATGATCTTCTGCCAAAGCTTGCCAGTGCCGGAAAAGAGGATGACGGCGGCTTCGACATCGCAAAGGACGGACAGCTCGCGAGCTTTCTTCATCAATCCGGTTTTGTAAAAGAGCAGCTCGCTTGCTCCTCTTCTTCCTTGCTTTAGAGGAGAGTGTGAAAGGTGAAGTAGAAGGGTTTAGCATTGAAGAACAATAGCTAAAGAACACAGCAAAAACACGGAAAACGCCGATGAAATCATTTTTGAAAGGTAAGCGGAATAAAGGCTGAAAGTGAGAACATAAAAATCAACTCCTACAAAAAAATAAATAAATAAAAGAAGGCCCGGACTATAAAAGAATCAACTTGGTCAAACAGGCCATTTTTTAAAATTTTCTCTAAAAGTTAATTATATATTAGTATATATATTACATTTTTCATTTATATTTTCAAACTCTAAATAACTTTAAATCTCATATATACTTATAAAAATTAAAAATAATTTATAAATAAATAAAAATTTAATATTTCAAAACTATTAAAATTATCAGTGAGTAACTAAATTGATAAATTAGTACAATATACTATTAAAATAAATTATATTTTAAATATTTTAAAAATTAAAAATTATATTTTTTTTATTAAAAGTTTTTAGTTTACTAAAGTATGGACTAATTTGCAAACTATTTAAAATATTAGGGAGGTATTTGTAAATGTAAAAGGGTCTTTCATTAATTTGTGAAAAAAAAAAAAGAAGTCTAATCTTTAGGCCATCTCTAATTCAAAATTTTAAAATACAATAAATTTTACTTCAAAATGCATCTGTTATAAATTTACTTCAACTAATTATTTATTTTTAATTTCAAAAAGAATATTTACACATATTCCTATCAAATACTAATATTATATTATTTATACATTATACACATTATACCCATAATTTATTCAATACTTACTATATATATTTATTTATTTATTTATAATAAAATTTATTATTTGAATATATTTTAAAAATAAATAATATATGAATAAAATAAATAATATATTTTAATAATAAATAATATAAATACATCTACATATTTTTAAAATTAAATAATATAATATATGAAGACAACTAAAAGACATTAAAATAAATTTCCAAAAAAATACATAAAATTACATATTAAAATTAAAGTAGTCTATTATAATCACTAATTAATTTCAAGAATACGAATCACAGTATTAATAATTTAATCATTTGAATTAGAATATTTTTTTCATAAATGTTCAATTAATGCATTATGAAGTGAGGATAATTTCACATCCACATGTTTTAAAAAATCGGTTGTTAAATTAATGCAAATCTATGGTTGTTAAATTTTTTTTATTCAAATATTAATATTATTTAAATTAATTAATAATTTAATTAAAAAATTTATATTATTTAAATAAAAATAATAATAATTAAATTAAATTTATATGTATTTAGTAATAATATGATAAATATAATATAAATTTAAACTATATTGAAACATATGATAAAAAATGATTGTTATTGATATTTATAAAAAAAAAATGCATAAAGGTAAAAGTGGGTTGCATATATATAGCAAAACAATAATTGTATGCAAAATGCAGTAAAAATTAATACAGCATTTTAGTTTTATACCGCTGGATTGGACATGGCCTTAGGGGCCTATTTGGTCTTTATCCCAAAGTTTAATGCTAAATTAGCCCGAAAAGGTGTAATAATTTGACATTGAGCAAAAATTTCAGAAGTCTTATATATATATATATATATATATATATATATATATATATATAAAATGCTGACATGTTAAGTTATTAAGTACAAATTGTGATAAACATTTACTCTCATAATTCAACATTTATTTATATTTAATTTTTAAAATTTTAAATATTTTTATTTAAAAAAATATTCAAAAAATAATTTCTTTTTATGTAACTCTATTTTTTCTCCTGCAACTATATTGTTTGATGGTTAACATTATCATCAAACAATCATATTACTTTAATGCTGCAATAAATATTTATTAACATTTTTTAGAATTAATTTTTTTAACTAAAACACTAATATATGTCTTCCAATACTACTCAAATTTTAAAATATTTATATAATTATTGCCTCCATAACCTTCACGATTTTAGGTTATTTTTTTTTTGTTCCATTAAAACACTGTAGAAACTGAAAGGTTTTGCTTGTTATTTGCCTATTCTTAAATCATTTTGTTTTCTATTCTACCCCAAAAGAAATAAATAAATAAATAAAACCCCATTAACAATTTCTTTGATATATCCAGTTTCTTTTTTTATAACTTTTTGGCTAATAACGTCTTATTGTTTGAGGTTTTGCAGGTTTCACAATATAACAATTATTTTGAGATAAAGAAACTGTAATATCTCCGGTATTGTTATCTAGTACTCATCTTATTCTTTTGCTTTCTTTATATTTTTTTTTCTATTTGGCTGCTAAGAAAATTGAGATGATGGCAGAAAAATTTGATTTTGGTTATTCTTACATGAAATTATTATTATTATTATTATTATTATTATTATTATTATTATTATTATTATTATTATTATTATTATTATTATTATTATTTACTCTAAAATCAAATCAATAAATTCTCTTGATAGTGGTCTACAAGTATGATTATATTATTTATTTTTATTTGTATTTGGTATTTTTATTTTGTATTTTTAATACATTGAAATAGGTTTATTATGTTTATTAGGTTGTGTTTGAATGCGAGCATTTTATTTAAAATTTAAAATTTAAAATTTAAAATATTAAATTTTAAGTATAATGATTTTAAATAATATGTAATTAGATGTTATTCAAATTCTCATTAATTGAGATTTTAAATCTATTGTGAATTTATTTGAAATCCTCATTGATATAAATTCATATAGTTGCCAAACAAGAGATTTGATATTGAAAGAGTTCTAGAAGGGGGTGAATAAGACTATAAAAAAAATTAAAAATTAAAAGAATTCTTTACAAAAATTGAAAGAGAGTTGAGATAGAAGAATGAATAATACAATGATTTAAAGAATTCGAATTTAACAACAATCATACATCTCTACCTAACGTATCCCTAAATTAGGATTTTTAATCACCCATAATCTTATTCATAAGATTGAGATTACACAAGAGTTTTATGGCTCACTCTTACAACCTTACAACTTGAGTTTTCTAGGATCACTTAAAAACCAAAATACAAGTGTTTTTAAGGCTCATACTAAAACCAAAATCCCTAGTGTTTTAATGGCCAAACACTCAAACCAATACCTTTAGAATAAAATCTCACTTCTTGTTTTCTAAAACTAGAAAATAAAAGAATAAGAATATCTATTCTAACACTCACAAACTCTTATAAAAGTATTCATTATCAAAAATGGATTTAGAAGAGTTTAGAGAGCTCAATTAAATTCTTGAATGTATAAAATGAATGAGTAAGTTTCTTCTCCTTAAAAAAATCTTCAAAGGTCATATTTATACTTGAGCAATTCAATTATAGCTATTGGTAGCAATAGTTTTGTTCCTAATATTATTTAAGTCTATTTTAATGAAAATTTAGACTTTTGAACTGTATTTTTTTAGGTTTTGGTTGGAATATCATCAGTCACAGTTAGGACTAGCATCATATAGCCGTTACGAGCCATTGTTTTTGAAAAACTATCTTGATCCCGATAGGGATGACCATGTCCTGATCGAGACTACCTTATCTCAAGCAATGTCTTGATCGGGACATTCAATCAGGATGGGTATTGCCCATTTTATGAAATTTTGCTCTCTTTGGTCTCGCTCAGAATTGCTTTGGTCTCGATTGGGACCTTGACCCAAATTATAACTTTTTATGCAATTTAGTCCCTGTGAAGAGTCCGATCGAGATAGTACTTGTAATGACTTTTTAGAATCATTTTTCTTCAATAATTCATTATTATCTTGACTTCTAAAGTGTTCCTAACTTATACACACTTGAAGCGAACACATTAGTTGCTCAAAATTAAGTTTGTTAAAATCAAAATCAAGATTTTCTAACTTGCTAAGGGCAACAATCTCCCTGTTTTTTATTTTGACAAACTTATTTTGAGTTTGATAAAAAAAAAGTATAATGTAAAGTGTGTGATTGATAACAATTTGTGATAATAATGAATATATGAGATAAAAATAAATATATTTCTTTATTTCTCCCCCTATGAATATGGACATGATAAGAAATATATATTTTTTTATTTTAAATAACAAAAAAGAAACATCATGACAAAAATTATAGTCCTCCAAGGCATAAAAGGAATGTTTGATAATGTAAAGAAAATAATTTCAAACATATATAATGCATCACAAAATAGTATAAATATGATCATATAAAGCTTAGCTAGTTAATTAATCATGTGACACTTAGCATATTATAATCATGAATATTAAGCACAAATATAATGCTATTTCTCCCCCTTTATTAAACAATAGAGGAGACAAAGGACCATGAACCAAAACAATGAAAAAACAAAGACACATAAAATCTTTATGAAATTCAAAGTGTCATTTAAGTAAATTTTCTCCCCCTAAATTAATGAGAAAAAAATTGATATTAAGGATACATTATTACATAGTTATGTTATAACACATCGTTAAAAGAAAATTCTTTTTAAAGCAATTAACTAAGTATACATGCAAACTTAAATATTTCTAAACAAAGATCAAAATAATTCCTAAAAGGAATTTTGCATGTATATAAAAAAAATGCATAATAATGATTGATAGATTAAACACACATAAAATATTAAACTTAAACATCTTAAACATTTTCTCCCCCTTTGTCAAAAATAAAAAAGAGAGAATACTAAAGAAATTTAATTTTTAGAAAATTTCATTAATAAGAAAAAGATGCAATATAGAGATAAGATACTAAGAATAAATGAAAAATAAACTAAACATGAATAAGGATAGAATGAGCCCAAAAATAAGACTAACAGCTAGTGGCTCATATACCAAAAATAAACCACAAATAAAACAAATGAAAAACACAAATTAAAATATAATCTTGACGAGGGAAAGGAGGAGGAGGATAGGTGCATATGTTGCCTTATTGCTTATAGATGTGATGAACATCACGTTGAAGATGAGCAATATTATCATCAATTTAATTAAAGCACATATTAAAATGAGATTCAACTTTATCAAAGTGAGAATTGAAGTTAGATTCCATAAGGGACATATGCTCAAAGATTTGGCCAACCTAAGATGGTTCATCCTCTTGAGCTTGAGCACCTTGTCTTGAGGTTCCTTCACTTCTTGTTCTCTTTCTTAGTGGGGCAACTTGAGGTTGATGATCTTGTTCTTCTTCCCCTTGACCTTCTTGCTAATCTAATTCTTGAAACATAGCCTTTATGTTTTCACTAACTCTAAGATCATGTTTCCAAACCCAAACTTCATTGATAGAGGTGAATTAATTGGAGTTTCGAATGAAAGTAGCATCAAGAAATAAAGGTTTGGTAGAGGGTAGAGAGTTAAGATTAATATTGAAGAATTTAGTTAACTTTGTAACAATCCCACCAATACAAATAACACTGGTTTGACTGTCACTAATTAGCTAAATTCTCCATTATAAAAATCTTCCTAAAGTAATATTCTCATTATTATAAAGATAATAGAGAATAAAAAAGGTCATCAAGAAAGACTGCTTCATTAGAGAGAGCTCTACCATTAATTGAATAAGTGAGAAAATGATGAACATACTAAAGTGCTTTGGATTTGATGAAGGAGGCATTAGTGTGTCCAGGGGAGAATTAAGGAGCATTGGGAGTGTAGACACCCAATTTTGGGATGATATATTATGGATGTAACAAAGGACTCCAGTGATGAAAATGTCTTCGAAACTTAATCCTTAAATAATTCTAAGGGCTTTTAAAGGAAGGATTTAATGTTTTCAAGGACTAAATCGTAAAGTTCTTTTTAGGACCTAATTACAAAATTTAAATTTTTTTGAGGGCCTTTTTGTAATTAAATGTTAAAAAAAAGTACGTCGGAATTCCACAATTCCGATCGGGATTGTATAATTCCGATCGGAATTACACAATCCCAATCGAAATTGAATTCCTCCGTTTTTCTATTTCTAAATTGCTTTCAATTTAGTGTTTTAATTGGTTTAAACTTCCTAATTAATTCAATCTAAATTGGTTCAAACTTCCTAATTAATTCATTCCTAATTGGTTTAAAATTCTTAAATACACTTTAGGAATTAGAATCACATTAGAATTGGGGTTAGGCCTCCTGGTTCTACTATAAAAAGGAAGGAAGGAGCAATAGAGAAAAGAGGAGGAGAAAAAAAAAGAAAAAAAAGAAGAGAGAGGCGTAGAAAAGAGAAAAGGAGAGAAAAAAAATTATGTTTTTTTTTCTTTTATTTTTTCTTAATAAAAAATTACTTTTGATTCATTAACTAATTCACAGCCCGTGATGGATTTTTTAAAGAAAAGATTCGAAGACCTATCAAGAACGGTGAATCACAAATATGAGGAGCACCCTGATCATCCATAAGCATACCATATTCTTCTTCTTCTTTTATTTATTTGTTTATTTATTATTCTATTTAGTTTATCATAATTTATTCATTAATTATTTTTATTTTTTATGATGATTGTGGAGGAAAACACATGGTGATTATATGAGGAAGATGAAATCTACAGAAAACTATGGATCAAGCCCATAAAGACTTAGTTTTTAGGATTTTTATTTTTATTTTTATTGTCTTTATTTTTATTTTTTTATGAATTATTTTACGAATTAATGTAATAGCCCCAATAATGGGAATAATAATAAAATTATGTATGTGGTTGCATGATTTTTATTAAATTGGTTAGTAAAATTACGTTTCAATTTGGTAATCATTTAAAATCAATGGAGGAAGTAGATTAATTTAAGTTGCATGTTAATAAAAATTAGGATTTTAGTAAGGAATTAATATAATTATTTGTTTGATCTTATTTAATTATTTTTTTTATGTTTTTTTTATTTATTTTTGGGTTTATTTGTTATTTTTGTGTGTTTTGGGCCTTAGGCCCACTTTAGGCCTTGATTTATTTAGTCAAGTTTAGATTATTCTTTTAGCCCATATCATTTAATAATTAATTAGGTTTAATTAATTAAAATATATTTTTAGGTCCATAATTAAATAGATTTTAGGTTAGAAATATCTTTAGGCCCATTTAGTTAATTAGACATAGGCATACCTAATTCAATTTAATTAATTTAGATTTAGCTCACTTAATTTAAGCCCCTTTTTTTTTTTATAATTTGTAGGTTTAAGATCATTATTTAATTAAAACATGTAGACTTAGGCCCATTAATCTAAATATTCCATAATTTGTAGATTTAGGCTCATATTTAGAATTAAAATTAGTAGACCTAGGTTCATTTAATTAAAATAAAAAGGAATTAGGTCTTTAGGTTCACTTATAATTTAAAACATGTAGATTTAACTCATTTAATTAAAATCCATGTAGATTAGACTAACTTAGGGGTTATTTGATTGAATGCATTATTTACTTGTATATTTCATGACTAGTTTGCCTTGGAGTTTATTATTTTTGGGTTTATATGAAATTGCATGTAAATAGAGGATAAGATAGTAATTTATAAAGTAATTCTAAATGAACACAAGACTGAAAGAAGTTAGTATTCTGTATCCAGAATCTCCTCGTTGTGGTGCTAGCTTTCTTTTAGGGAATCGAGTACCACTTTTTTGATTTGTCCCAATTATTACCCTAGGTGGCAACTCCTCATCTCCATGCCATGTCTTTGTGACAGTGGTTAGTGTGTTCTCTAGAGCCCTGAGCTTAAACAGTGTTGCAGTTGCTAAAATCTTAGACGCGCGCTAAACCCCACTGTCTATAGGGAGCTTTAATTTGATTCTAATAGGAGGAGGCAATCTAATGAGGGTCAACTTGAATGTGTCCCTTTTGAGAGAATTTGAAAAGAGTGCCAAACTCTTGATAAGTCATAAAGCAATCTCTCCCCCCCTAATTTAAATCTCATTGAGAAATAAGGGTTATCATCATTAAATTTTGTGAAACGAAGAGTAAAAGATGAGAGAAACTCAATGATAAAAGATGGGTTAGAAGGAAATGAAGAAAAGGCAAAATAAAAAATTCCACTTTTGAGGAGAAGATCATAGACTTCATCAAAGCATCCTATAGCCTTGAATGTTAGTTCATACATAAAATGTGAGGGAATGAAAGCCCTTTTTTGAATAGAGACATCTTCTTCTTAATTTCTTGAGAAGAATAAGAAAAAGGAAAGTAAGTTCTCTTAGGTTTATCCTTCTTGCAAAGAGGAGGAGCTTGAGAAGATGACGGGACTTTGCTAGGTTTCTTTGGAGCCATAAAGAGAGAATTGAAGTAGAATATGTAGAGAGAAAAGACTTGATTTGAGATGAAAAAATCAAAGCGGAATTAGAGTGGTATTTATAGGCATGAAATTAGGGTTGGAAATAATGTAAACTTTGAATTTGAATTAAATAGGAATCTAAAAATTCATTCCTATTTATAATTAAAGAGTAAAGAAGGTAGAAAAAATTTAAAATCCTAATCCAGTCAGGAGCCATGTCCTGGTCGGGACATGCTCCCATCCTAATCAAGACATGATGTCCCAAGTAATGTCTTGATTAGGACATCTGTTCAGGATGAGTTTTGTGTAAAAAACATAGAAATCAAAGATCATGTCCCGATTGGGACATGATATAGTCTAAGGCGGGACCAGGGTCACTTCTAGAAAATTTTTGGGAATTTGTTCAATTAGGTCCAAATAGCCTTATAGATAGGTCCTTGTAACTAAAAACTTGCATTTATTTATCAAAAAATTAAAAAATTGAAGAAAATAAATGAGGAAATGAAAAAAACTCATTTAGGATGGATATGTTTTGCCAAAAAAAATAAATAATTAATTTAATGAAAATTTCATAAATTAATTATTAATTTTGCAAAATAGGAGGATTAAAAAATAATCAAATAAACATGTATCATATACCAAAAGTAAACAATAAATATAGTTAAGGTTCTATCAAAATCAAGACAAACTAGAACCATCAATTATGCCAAGTTCACATTTAATGAAGTTCAATCTCTCTTCATTGAGAGGTTTTGAGAAAATATTAGCAAGTTGATTATTTGTGTCAATAAAATAAAGTATGATATCACCAAGTTGAACATGATTATGTAAGAAATGATGTCTAATGTCAATATGCTTAGTTCTAGAGTGTTGAATGGGATTTTTGCTAAGGTTAATAGCACTTGTATTATCACATTTAATGGGGATGTGATAAAGTTTTATACCTTTCATACCATAGTCCAACAATTGTTGTTTTTGCCATAAAACTTATGAACAATAAATACTTGCTATAATTTATTTAGCTTTTATAGTGGACAAAGCAACTGAAACTTATTTCTTGCTAAACCAAGAAACTAAACATTGTCTTAAAAATTGATAAGTTTTAGAAGTGCTCTTTTTATCTAGTAAACTACCAACAAAGTCTGCATTCGAATAACTAATCAAGTCAAAGGAAGAACTCTTAAGATGACAAAGTCCTAAATGCATTGTACCATAAAGATATTTGATAACATTTAAATGAGATTCTCTAGGAGTAGATTGAAATCTAGCACACAAACAAGTAGAAAACATAATTTCGGGTCTACTAGCAGTTAAATAAAGAAGGGATCCAATCATACCTCTAAATTGCTTTTCATTAACCAGTTTGCTATTCTCATCTTTGTTTAATTTGGTTGTGATGCTCATTGGAGTTTTGCTTATTTTAGTTCCATCCATTCCAAACTTCTTGAGAATGTCTCTTGCGTATTTTGTTTGATTAATGAAAATCCCATCTTTGTATTACATGATTTGAAGTCTAAGAAAGAATTTAAGTTCTCCTATCATACTCATTTCAAATTCTCCTTGCATTAATTTGGATAATTCCTCATACAAGTAGTGGTTAATAGCACCAAAAATAATGTCATTAACATATATTTGCATAATTAATAAATCATGTTTGGATTTCTTTATGAAAAGAGTTATGTCAACCTTTCCTTTAAAGAAACCATTTTCTAGTAAAAAATTACTCAATCTTTCATATCAAGATCTTAGAGCTTATTTTAATCCATATAATGCTGTTGAAAGTTTAAACATATGATTTGGAGAGTCAAAAATTTCAATACCCGGAGGTTGTTCAATATATACCTCATCTTCAATAAAACCATTTAAGAATGCACTTTTAACATCCATTTGATAAAGTTTAAAATCCATGTATGATGCAAATGCAAGTAGCATTCTAATAGCTTCTAACCTTGCAATGGGGCTAAAGGTTTCATCATAATCAATGCCTTCCTCTTGATTATAACCTTTAGCTACTAGTCTAGCTTTGTTCCTAGTTATGACGTCTTGTTCATTCATCTTATTTCTAAACGCCCATTTGGTGCTTATAATAGGATGATGTTTGGGTCTAAGAACCAAGGTCCAAACCTTATTTCTCTCAAAATGATTTAACTCTTCCTATATAGCAAGGACCTAAAATTCATTACATAAAGCATCATTAACATTTTTAGGTTTAATTTGAGAAATAAAGGCTAGATTAACAAAAGACTTAAGTTTAGATCTAGTAGTTACCCTTTTTGTAGTGTCACCTATGATGAGGTATTGTGGATGAGCTTTCTTGAATTTCCAATCCTTTGGAAGTTCATCCTTCAAAGTAGGTTAAGATGTCTCCTCATTATCTTCTTTGTTTGGTCCTTCAAGTTCCAAAGGCTTACTAGCAGTTTCTTTTTGTGTATCCACATTCTTATTTTCACCTATAAGATCATTAATAAATATCCTTTTTAGGATCAAGTGAATTTGATTCATCAAATACAACATGCATTGACTTTTCAACTACTAGAGTTCTCTTATTAAAGACTCTATATGCTTTACTAGAAATAGAATAGCCTAGAAAAATTCCTTCATCGGCTTTGGAATCAAATTTCCTAAGATTATCCTTGGTGTTCAATATAAAGTACTTGCATCCAAATACTCTTAGATATGAGATTTTGGATTTTCTATTATTCCAAAGCTCATAAGATGTCTTGTTTGAAATTAGTCTTTTGAAAACTCTATTTAAAATGTAATAAAATGTGTTAGCGACTTCTGCCTAAAAGTATAGAGCTAAATTATACTCATGAAGCATTTTTCTAGCCATTTCCATAAGAGTTCTATTTTTCCTTTCAACTACCCCATTTTTTTTAGGAGTTCTAGAAGAAGAAAACATATGGGAAATACCATTTTAATTGTAATAAATTTTGAAAAACTCATTTTCAAATTTGGTTCCATGATCACTTCTAATAGATGAAATACAAAAACCTTTTTCTTTTTGAACTTTTTTAGCAAAATTTTCAAAATCTTTAAAAGCATCATTCTTATGAGTAAGAAAACACACCCAAGTAAATCTAGAGTAGTCATCAACCAATACATATGCATAGTGCATACCACTAAGACTAGAAACTCTTTTTAGTCCCAATCAATGAACACTACATTTTTTAGCTTAAATTAGGACTTGGATTGTTTTCCCTTTTGATAAGCATCACAAGGTTTATCCTTAGTGAATTCAAGTTTAGGTAAACCAATCATAAGTTCATGTTTACAAAGATCATTCAAAAGCCTAAAATTTGCATGTCCTAACCCTTTATGCCATGTCCATGTGTCATGAGAAATAGAGATTAAGTATATGATGTTTTTGTTATCAATTTTATTCAATTCAATGACATAAATGTTGTCTACTCTTTCACCACTAAAAATAACTTTATTTTCATCAAGACTACTAATAAAGCAATTTCTAGGATAGAAAGTTACCTAATTTCCCATGTCATATAATTGATTTATACTAAGAAAATTATGTTTAAGACCATTAAAAAATAACATATGATGTATAAATAAGGATTAAGGATTACTTATTTCTCTAATACCAATAATTTTTCCTTTTGCATTGTCTCCAAATGTTACATGTCCTCAATCTTTAGCATCAAGCTTATTGAATTGCTCATTGTCTCCTGTCATGTGCCTTGAACATCCACTATCGAGATACCATTTGCTTTTTGTTCTTGTGGATTTCAAGCACACATACACAAAACAAATTAAGTGTTCTTTTAGACCCAAATCTTTTTTGGTCTAGGTTGATTAATTTCAAGATAATCCAAAGGAAGTAAATTCATATATAGTCTTCTATAGAAACATACATTATTAGTATATCCTTTAATCATGCAATATGAACATACAACATTTTTAAATTTATTTCTCTTAGGATGATATGCTTTCCTAGTGTGTGAAATATGTCTTTTGTGTTATGGTGGTGTGTGTCTCCTATTATTTTATGTGATGGAGTGAGACATACATTGGTAATGACAATATGTATTTTGATAGGTACGTCTAATATGTTTATGTGTATTGTGTTGTGTAGCATGCCTATGAGTGTTGTTTCTAGTGTACATGTAAGCATGCTTGGTCAAGGAGCTCTAGTTTGAGCCTTACCTCTTTGCGTTAATGAATGGTGAGTCTTATGAGACTTTCCCTTATTATTTAACACATGAGATCTTTTATCTTTGAAAGCTTAAATCTCATTTGGTTTGGAGGTAGAAGGAGTGGAATCATGTGAGGCTTTTATGAAATTAATATGTGATGAAGACATTCCATTTTTATATCAAATTCCATAGGTATCTACATGAAATTTTTAAGAATTAAGAAGACTATCTACAGTTTCTTTTCTTCTCTTAAATTTTTTAATTCTAAGATCTCCTCAGGAAGCTTATAATTTTCATCATTTGCTTTCTTAAGTTGATCGTCCAAAGAATTAAAAGATTTAGCATCACTAACAGGTTTTTCATTTAATTCAACAAGTTTAGCAAAATTATTTTTTAAACTTTCAAATTCTTTAGTTAAACTACCTAACTCATGCTTATAACATTTGTTCTTAGATAATAAACTTTTTCATTTAACTAATAATTTTCTTATAATAGAGCTCTTATCATCATTATCATCATAATCATCACAATCATCATAAGAAGAATAAAAAGTAGATGGTACCTCAATTTTGTTTTCAAGAGCTATGAAGTAAAAATTGGCCACTTCTTATTATTACTCTTCCTCTTTGAATTTGGAGGAATCATCCCAAGTAGCTTTGAATGCCTTCTTTTTATCTTTTGCTCCCTTATTCTTGAATTTGAGTTTGGGGCACTCACTTCTAATGTGTCTTAGTTTCTTGCATTAATAACAAGTAATCTCTTTAGTTTTCTTCTTCCTATCTTCTTTGAACTTCTTGTTGAAGTCCTTTATTTTTTAGAAG
Organism: Mallotus nudiflorus; assembly: GCA_947683625.1. Lineage (NCBI taxonomy): Eukaryota > Viridiplantae > Streptophyta > Magnoliopsida > Malpighiales > Euphorbiaceae > Mallotus > Mallotus nudiflorus. The sequence goes on from CANTUR010000856.1 coordinate 903,119, forward strand.
TTTCTCTTTCTCAAAAACTTTTTGAAGTTCCTAGTGAGCATGGCAATGTCACCATCTTCATTATTAGAATATTTAATGCTTTCCTCTTCACTATCTTCTTGAAGAGCTTTTAGAGCTATGCTCTTTTTCTTTTCTTCTTTCTCTTTACCTCTTTGTTTAATGCTGAGCTCATATGTCAAGAGCTTACCAATGAGCACATCAGTTGATAGAGTTAAGAGGTCTTAAGGTTCCTTAATTGAAGTAACTTAAGATTCCCAATCCTTTTTAGATAGGATTCTTAGAATCTTGTTGTTGACCACTTCCTTGGTAAAATGTTTACCAAGTTTCTTGAAGGTTATAAGAAGAGCAATGAGTCAGTTAGTCATCTCTGTGATTGACTCTTAAGGCTTCATCTTGAAGAGTTCATATTTATACATGTGAAGTTGAACTTTCTTACTTGTCATTTGTATATTTTGCTAATAGTGATTTTCCAAGGTCTCCCACATTCCTTGGCCGATATACAATATTAAAGCTTGCCTCCTTCTTCTCTGGTTATAGAGGAGACTAGAGTAATCATAACCTTTTTATTTTTATGATTTTCTTCCTTTTAATCAATGCTCCATTAATTTCTTGAAAGAGTAGTTACCATACCATCTATGATAGTTGTAGGTGGTTCCTAACTTTTTAGGACAATGTCCCAAAGTTTGATAAAATCACAATCAAAGTATAACTCCATCTTGAACTTTCAATGAGGATAGTCACTACCATCAAAGAATAGTCTAAGTGAAGAAATATTTTGAGATTCACTCCTTATAATCTTGTATTCTAGCAATGAAGTTCCTAGAATTCAAGCTCTGATTCCAGTTAAAAGAGTCCTAAAGGGTGGTGAATAGGACTATCGCATAAAAATTAGAAATTAAAAGAATTCTTTGTGAAAATTGAAAGAGAGTTGAGAAGGAAGAATGAAGAACACAATGATTTAAGGAGTTCAGATTCAATAACAATCCTACGTTTCCACCTAACTTATCCCTAGGTTTGGATTTTAATCACCCATAATTTTATTCACAAGATTGAGATTACACAAGAGTTTTGTGGTTGACTCTTATAACCTTACAACTTGAGTTTTCTAAGATCACTCAAAAATCAAAATACAAGTGTTTTCAAGGCTCACACTAAAACTAAAATCCCAAGTGTTTTAATGGCTAAACACTTAAACCAATTCCTTTAGAATAGAATCTCACTTCTCATTTTCTAAACCCAAAAAATAGAAGAATAAGAATATCTATTCTAATACTCACCAACACTCATAAAAGTATATAATATCAAAAATGGATTTTAAAAGAGTTTAGAGAGCTTAATTGAATTCTTGAATGTAAAAAATGAATGAGCAAGTTTTTTCTCCTCAAAACAATTTAATGATATTATAGTTATTGGAAGCAATAATTTTGTTCCCAACATTATTCAAGTCCATTTGAATGAAAATTTAGACTTTTGAGCTACATTTTGTTAGGTCTCAGTCGGGATATCATCAGTCCTTGTCAGGACTTGCATCAAATAGCCGTTACGAGCCATTGTGTTTGAAAAACTACCTTGATCCTGATTGGGAATACCATGTCCTAATTAGGACTCCCATGTCTCGAGCAATGTCCTGATTGGAACATTTAATGAGGATGGGTACTGCCCATTTTGTGAATTTTTACTCTCTTTGGTCTCGCTCGTGACTACTTTGGTCTCGATCGGGACTTTGACCTAAATTATAACTTTTTATGCAATTTAGTCCTTATGAAGAGTTTGATCAAGATAGTACTTGTAATGACTTTTTAGAATCATTTTTCTTCAATAATTCATTATTATCTTTACTTCCAAGTTATTCTTAACTTATACACACTTGAAGCAAACACATTAGTTGCTCAAAATTAAGTTTATTAAAATCAAAATCAAGATTTGCTAACTTGCTAAGGTCAACAAATCCTAATCCAAAACTATGATAAAATCCTTTCAATAAAAAAAAAAGTAAAAAAGGGATTGAAATTTGTGATAGAAATACTCATCATGAAATTATGACATATTAGTGATGGAATAATGACTGATATTAGAATAAGTGACAGATATTTTCCATTGAAAATATCACTTGGATATAATTGGAAAGGATTATGGCTAATCTTATGATGGATTTATGATAATTTTTGTGACAACTTTGTGACAGACATTTCATCCGTTACTAAATTTAGGCGCGAAATATTATGTAACGAATTTATGATAGAATAATGATAGATATTAATGATGGAAAATTAAAAATGTCTCAAATATGTTACAAAATAATTTGTTTTTGGAATAAAGGCCAATTTGGCCCCTAAACTTTGCACAAAATTTCAAATAAGGCCAAAATGACCTTTTTGGGCATAATAATCCAAAACTTTTCCTTTCTACCTAAAATTACCCATTTTTTGCTTGGATTAACTACATGAGTTACACGCTTAAATAAAAAGCATAAAATATTTAGAAAAATAGTATAATAATTAAAATATTTATTATTTAGAAGTTATATTTCTTTTTTACTTTTATCCTATTAAAAATGAATATTTTTACTAGCATGTCAATTTTTTTTCCAATTGTTTTTCATTTTCTTCAAAAATATAAAATTAAGATATTCCTCCCCTTATTCCTTTTTTAATAGTTATGCAGCTGAAAAAATCCATAGGAGACTAACCTTTAATCTTCATTCTTTTATAATTGGACAATTTCTCATTATTGTTTTCTTCAAAATTATGAATCTAATGCTAGAAAAATCAAGAATTAAATGAAGACCCATATAAAAAAATCTATGTCAAAACAATAAAAAAAAAGTTTGAATTAAAGATAATTTAGGGAAGATAGGTGGGATGTTCTATTCTCTTGTGATTGATGTCAAATCTTTTCCTTCTTTCCATTTCCTTTAGTTATAACTCATTATTATCATTGTAAATGGTGGTGTATAGCATGCAACCCGTCAAAAGTATCGAGTAGTGGTGCTGAAATTATATCAATAGTGGTTTAGATTAAAAGTGATAATAGTGGTGTTGATGGTGGAATTTGCTTAAGGTGGCAGTTTTAGTTGTGGAGAAGAGGACCCATATATATATGGTTTTGATTCAAATCTTATATTATTGTAATAATAAAATAAGATCTAGTAAAATTTTGGTTGAAGGTCACCTATACGAGAGAGAGATAGAGTAATCTTAATTTTAATGAATAAAATAATAACTTACTCTCTCAGACATGAGAGTAATATTATTGGGAAAAGGAGTAATTTGAGTTGAAAGTGCAAAGTTTTGGATTAATATACCTAAAAAGATCATTTTGGACTTATTTGAACTTTTGCATAAAGTTCAAGGGCCAAATTGGCCTTCACTTCTTTATTTTTTAAAAAATATTTGTGATGGATGTTAAAACTGTCATAATTTTATATGATAGATATAAGAATCCATTACAACTTAATGATGGACATTGTCATCCATCACTATTTTATGACAAATTCTCAAGCCCTTACAAAACTTTGTCATTGAAAAAATTTTAAAATAATTATTTTTGAAATAATAATTTTTTATTATAGGAATTTAGTGACAGATGTATGTCCACACATATTAATAACAGATTAGCTCATCCATCACTAATTAGTAATGGATTTTCTAGTCCATTACAATTTTTTTTCAAATAATAATTTTTTATTGGAGAAATTTTAGTGACAGATATTCTAGTCCATCACTAATTTGTGACAAATAATAATTGTTTATTGGAGAAAGTTTAGGGAGGAATATTCTAGTTCGTTACTAATTTTGTGATGGATGATCTAGTTTTTCACAATGTTTTCAAATAACAATTTTTTCGTAGATGAATTTTAATGACAATTTTGTAGTTCATCACTAATTTGTGATGGTTTTGTAGTCTGTCTCTAATTTGTGACAAATATTTTCCATCTTAAATTTTGTTCAAATAACAATTATTAATTAGAGGAATTTTAATGACAGATGTTTAGTCCATCACTAATTTGGGATGGATAAAGTTATCTGTCACTAATTTATGACATGTTAAGTCATCTGTCATAATTAAGTGACTAATGATATAGTCTTACAAATTTTGTGTAAATGACAATTATTTATTGAAGGAATTTTAGTGATAGATGTTTGGTTTGCCACTATTTTGTGACAATTGGGTCATATGTCACTAATTAGTGATGGATGGTCTATTCTATGACTAATTAGTGACAGATTGTCTAGTCCATAATTTTTTAACTTAATAATTTTTTGTTATAAGAAATTTTTTGAAAAATGCGTAGTCCGTTACTAATTTGTAATGAATTGTGTCATCCATTACAAATTGGTGATGAATGATCTAGTTTGTCACAAATTTTGTTCAAATAACAATTATATGTTAGAGGAATTTTAGTGACGGATCACTAATTAGTTACGAATCAACCACTGTGATGGATTAGTGACAAAATACGTATAGTTTTATAAATTTTTTATTTTATATTTTTAAAATTATTATTTTATATTTAAAAATAGTTCTTTTAATTTTTTTCTTTCATTCCCCTTTTCCTATCTATTTCAATTTTTTTCCATCCTTGTTCTTCCTCTATCATTTTTCATCTTTCCTCCCTTTCTTCCCATTTTATTTCATTTCACTTTCAATTTCCCTTCTTCCCCCTCCTACCAATTTTTTCTTTAAAATATTTTATCTTTTCTCTTTCTTTCTTTTTAACTACTCTATCATTTTTCTTCTTTTCTTCTTTTTTTTTTCTTTTCTCTTTTCCTTCCCCATCTTTCTTCTCACCAGCACCCCATTACTGACCAACCATCACGGGTAGCCATCACTGCCACCATGTCTCACCTCCACTGGTCACCATCAATTATATATCTTATCTTCAAGGTTTTTTTTAATTTTCTTACATTTGTTTATAGTTTTAAAGTTTCCTTTTTTCTTTTTATATGTTTTCATTTTTCTTATCTCTTTAAGTTTATTATTTTTAATTTTGTTACTTGATTTAAATGGTTCAATTAATTAGTTAGTCAATTTTAGTTTGTGTTGTTTTTAATATATTTTAATGTTTTTTATGATTTGTGATCTTGATAAATATTATGTTACTTTAATATTTGATGAATTTTTAGGAATAAATTTTCTTGAGATTTTTTTTAATTATTATGTTTTAAATAGCAACACATAATATGTGTGTGTACGTATATATATTGACTTTTATATATATTTGTGGCATTAATTTTTTATTATTATAAATTTTAAAATTTATTTTAAATGTGCAATTTTTATTATATTAATATTAATCAATAATTTTATTATATTAATGAAAGTAAAAGATTTTATAGTTTGTGATGGATTTATGATAGAAAATCTTTCACTAAATTACTGATAGGCAATATATCACTAACTTAGTGATGGATTGGAAATCTGTCACTAAAATTAGCAACAATCAAAATACTAATGACAAATAATCTATCATTACACCAATTAGTGACAATTTTTTCCATCATTAAATAGTGAATTTCTTGTAGTTTTCCATCCAAACATATTGTAAGCACCTAATTTTGGGATGCAATTGTGCATGTGTGTGAAGAAAGCCCCTATGATGAAAATCTAATTGAGAATTGATATATGGTGTCGGGTTTCACGATTTGAATGACTAAATTACAACATTTTGTGGATTTAATTACAAAATTGGTGTTTTAGAGATTTGAATGCAGAAATTAGAAACTTTCAGAAACCTTTTTTTAATTTAAAAAAATAAAAATTTTGGTTGACCAACATTTAATGTTAACTGGCATTGTGTAATGCTAGTCGGCATTATGGGTTGAAAATCGACATTCTGTAATGTTGATTTTCGCTAAAAGGTGATTTTTATGCTGATTTCGTGATTTTTTTACGCTAATTTTGTCATTTTTCAATTTTTTTCATTGGTCTAAGACACCATGTATCTGCATGTGAGTCTTGAATTTTTCAAAATCCTATCACTTATGATCTTATTATCCTGATTTTCAAAATTGAAAAAGTAAAATGCAGACTAAAAGACTCCTAATCTTGCTCCCAACTATCACACAACTTCCTTGCATGATCACAGGAGCTGAGGTGGTTAGGTTTGGCTTTAAAAGCCAGAAGGGGAGGTTGTGAAGGGACTAGCTAGGGAGAGGCGGAGAGTGTTTGTGAAAAAAAAAAGATGCAAGAAATCCCTAGAGAAAAAGAGTTATGGAAAAATCCAGAGAAAATAAAAACCCTAATTAGCTATTGAAAAAAAAATACGTTCTTTGCTTTAAAGTCTAGAGAATCAAGAAAAAAACAATGGTGTCAATCTCAAAATGGTGACAATACCAATATGAGGAGCATTCAAATAGTATTTACACAGCATCTTCTGCTCCTTTTTTTCCTTTTTTATTTTGATTTGATTTCTTTATTTTATTTTTTAGGCATTGGAACCCAAAACTATCTAATCAGGGGCACACAATACGGAAGTACTATTCGAGTTGTGGAGGTGCGTACAGTTCAACAACCCTAAAGATTCTCTAACTTTAACCAACCACTCTCTAAAGTCTTAGAAAGATTGATCCAGAGAGGCTTACTTTGACCCTTAACCTTTTCCAAACCACCTAACCTAAATGTCCCAGGCTACAACCCCAATAGCTACTGCAAGTTTCACCAAGTAGTTGGCCACTCTACAAACACCTTTATTCACCTCAAACATGAGATCTAAAACCTAATAGACTTCGAAAAAATCAAAGACCCTATAAAATCCAACTCTAACCCAAACACTATAAATAATCCTTTCCCTGACTACCGAAATGTCCTACTATCAGCCACCATGATGATTAACTCAGGAGTAAGCAAAGAAAAAGTGTTAAACTTCTTTAAAAACCTAAACCTTATAGCTAATAGAGAATCTCCTGATGCCTTTAGAGGAGTTGAGGATTTACTGGGTAGCCCTCAAGGAAATTTGACTATAAGGTGTTATATTCCAAACTGCCCTCTGCAGATATCCCAATTGAATCAATTATCCCCTTAAGATGGGGTGATGAGTTTAATGATGAGAAAGAATCCAAAACCCTAGAACAACCAAGATTTGAAGATTTATTAGGGCAACTTCATGCAAATTTGATTGTAGGGTGTTCTATTTAAAGCATGCTTCCAGTGATATACCTCTTGAGGGGATTGTGCCCTTAGTATGTGGTAATGAATTTGGTGATGGGCCAACAAAAGAAGAGAATAAGGGGTCTCTAACTCCTGAATAGGGGATTGAGGAATTACTAAAAGTGCATATGAGAAAGCTTATCATAGAGGGAAAGGAAACATTCACAGTAGAAGTATAGAATGACATAAAAAGGGATATAATCATCAAAGTTGTAGAATTCTGGTATAACTCTAATGAAGAGAGTCCCACTGGTCTGGATGTGTGGAATGATGACCTTAAAGTGAATCATGTCATTCAAAGTGGGAGGAATTACAAGGCAGTAGAAAAGAAGATTGAGAGAGTTATAGAAAATGAAGAGACAAATGATGCAGAAATAGAAGAAGGAGAAAAGGAAGACCTGATTATGGAACAACTGAAGAAGGCTAAGGCAAATGTTAATATCTGGGAACTACTGATGCACTCAGGCAGCCATAGAAGAGCTCTGGTCCAAAGCTCTATCGAACATGAATATTAAAATAACAACCACACCTAAGGCTATGGTAGCAAAGGTTACAGAAAAGAAACATGGGTTGATAAATTTCTCAGATGATGACCTACCTTTGGAAGGAAGAAATCATAATATGGCACTGTTTATTCTACCTAAAGTAAAAGGGAAAAGAACCAACTTTGCAATGGTTAATGATGGTTCTACCATTAATGTATGTCCATTGAAGATCTTGCCTAACTTAGGTTTGAAAGTTGAAGACTTGATAAATTCAAACCTTATAACCAGAGACTATGATGATAGCACTAGGAATATATAAGGAGCATTCTAAGCTCTAATTAAAACAGGACCTGTGGAATCAACCATTGAGTTTACCATACTAGATATACCGGTTACTTATGCCTTATTATTGGGAAGGCTATGGTTCCATACTCTAGGAGGGGTACCCTCGACTGTACACTAAAAGATAAAATTCCTTTATAAAGGAGATGTAGTGATAATCGAAGTAGGAACCAATGCAACTACGACCGCTATATTGGACAAACAGAAACAAGTGTGTGTTCCTCCTCGTTTTCAAATTGCTTGGATATTTGATGGGACTAAGATGGAACTAAGGATTGCAAAAATGATGGAGGGCATGAATTACCAACCTGGACGGGGGCTAGGAAAAAATGAGCAAAGAAGTCCTAAGCTACCATAATTCAAAAGTCAAAATGACATTAAAGGATTAGGGTGTGTTGAGATAAGATCTACCAGTAGAAGGGCAAGAAAGAAAGAGAAGGCCAAGAGAAATAAGCCCATGGGGAGAGTTGAGTCGTTAAGTGAGAATTTCATTAAGCTAGGAGAGGGCAAGTACTATCTAGGTGCTAAGGAGTCTGTTAATGTCATTGGCAAAAATGTTCCTAGGTTTGAGATTTTCAAGGACTAGATTATGGAAAACTTAGTCGAGAGTAACGAAGAAGAAGTGATGAAGCAAGTAGTTGGAAGAATGGGGGATACTGCAATCAAAGAGCTGCTGTGTCTGCCACCTGAAGAGGAGCAACCCATGATTTAACTACTCTTATTAGTGATACCTTTACTATTGTATTTTATGAAGAAATTGATGTAATAATGTCTGGTCTCTATGAGGATGAAAAATGTGTTTTTCCTTTGGTCAATGATATGAATACTAGTTTTACTTACTTGTGTGATGTGCATCTTGATAGTTCTGTGCATTATAATTTTGATCGTTCATGCATGTTTGACATTAATTCAATTCAATTTGATTCATTTAACATGGGCATGAATGATAATCCAAAGAACATTTTTATATCACATTATGTAACTCCTGAAAAGAGGAAAAATTTTAAGAGAATATTAACAAAAAGAAAGGTAGTATTTGCTTGGACCTACGAAGACATGCCAGGTTTAGATAGGGACATTACAAAGCATCACATTCCAACTCATCTGGAAATAAAACTAGTTAAACAAAAATTATAGGTTGAGACTAGAATGGATTGAAAAGATAAAAGAAGAAATTGCTAAACAAACTAAGGAAAACTTTTTAGAGGTAGTAGATTATCCCCAATGGCTAGAAAACATAGTCTCGATACCCAAAAAAGATGGTAAGGTGCAAATATGTGTTGATTTTATGGATTTAAATAAAGCATGGTCAAAGGATGACTTCCCTTTTCCTCATATTGATGTGATAGTGGATAGTGCGGCATTAAGTGCAATGTACTCCTTCATGGATGGGTTCTCTGGGTATAATAAGATAATAATAAGAGTTATGGATTAGGTCAAGACAACTTTCATCACAGAATGGGGGACATATTGCTACAAGGTTATGCCTCTCAGGTTGAAGAATGCAGGTGCAACATATCAAAGGGTAGCCACCGCTCTTTTCCACGAAATGATGCATAAGGAAGTGGAGGTATATGTAAACGATATGATGGTCAAGTCAGAAATAAGAGAGGGGAATTTTAAAGAATTGAAAAAATTCTTAGCACGCATTGAGAGGTATAATTTAAGACTCAACTCAAAGAAATGCATTTTTAGAGTTACTCCAGGGAAGTTGTTAGGGCATATAGTAAGTAGCAGAGGAATCAAAATGGATCCAGATAAAGTGAAATCCATTTAGGAAATGCCAGCACTAAGGAAAAAGAAAGATGTGAGAGGTTCATAGGTAGGTTACAGTATATTAGTAGGTTCATTGCAAGGCTTACTAATATTTGTGACCCAATTTTCAAGCTTCTGAGAAAAGATCAACCTATAAAGTGGAATGATGACTGTCAAAGGGCCTTTAATAAGATAAAGGAGTATCTCACTAATCCATTGGTACTTAAACCACCTAGGCTAGGTAAACCCTTGATCCTCTATTGAAGAAAAGGTAATGGGGGCAATGTTAGCACAAGAAGGGCTAGATGGGATAGAGCATGCAATGTATTACCTCAGCAAGAAGTTCCTACCGTATAAAGAAAAGTATGATTTAGTGGAGAAGAAATGTTTGATAATGATATAGCCAATAAAGAAATTGAGGCATTACTTTCAGTCTTATAGGGTTCAGGCCATTTCAAAAATAGACCCCTTAAGATACTCATTGCAGGCACCTACTCTAACCAGAAGGATGTCTCAATGGCTCATTCTCCTAACTGAATTTGATATAGAGTACATTACCATAAAGGTTATTAAGGGAAGAGTAGTAGAAGAATTCCTAGCTCAAAATGCAGTAGAGGGCGATAAAAAGTGGAGCTTAGAATTCCCATATGAGAATCTAGTAATTGTAGAGCATAGGGAATGGAAGCTTTATTTTAATGGTGCAGTAAACAACAAAGGAGCCATGTTAGGAGTGATCCTCATCACGCTAAAGGGAGAAACCATACCAATGGCCAAGAAGTTGGATTTTAAAGTAACTAATAATATGGCTAAGTATGAAGCATGCATTCATGGAGTAGAAGCGGTGATGACAGCTGAAGCAAAGGAGTTATCAGTATACAGAGATTCTATGTTGGTTATTAGCCATGCTAATAAGGAATGGGAAGTGAAAGAGGAAAAGCTGAAACCCTACATCTACTATTTTAAAGCTTTAACAAAGAATTTCACCAAGTGTCCCTTTATCTATCTATCAAGAGATGACAATCAGATGGCAAATGTACTAACAACACTCTCTTCAATGTGGGATAGTGTGACTGGGTTGACTATGAGGTTATTAATGATCATGAAATCAAAGGCCTTCAAAAGAAAGATATTCCCTATGTGTTCTTGTACATAATTTTACAAGTCATGATGAGGTGTTGTATAAGAGAATGCTGAATGGGATATAGCTCAGATGTCTCAAGCAAGATAAAGTAGAAGAGGTAATGAAAGAGGTTCAGGTAGGAGCTTATGGTTCTCATATGAATGGAATAATCCTAGCAAAAAAGATAATCAGATAGGGGTACTACTGAATAAGCATGAAAAAGGATTGTATTAGAACCATGAGGCAATGCCATCAGTGTCAGATCTATGGGAACCTCAACCACCTTCCTCTAACGGTGCTAAATAGTTTATCATCTCCTTGGCCTTTTGCGACGTGGGGGATTGATATCATATGAGAAATAAGACTAATAGCATTGAATGGGCATAAGTACATAGTTATGGCAATTGATTATTTCTTTAAATAAGTAGAGGCTGAGTCTCTCAATGCTCTAAAGGAAAAACATATGGCGCAGATATAGGGTTCTACATCATGTAGTGATAGAAAATGGGGTTCAATTTTAAGAAAAAATGGTAGAGTTATTACAGAAGTATGGGATTAAGCATCATAAGTCTTCACCATATTGACCTCAGGCTAATGGAGTAGTGGAAGTAGCAAATAAAAATATCAAGAAAATCCTCTTTAAAATGGTCAAAACTTACAAGGATTAGTATGAGTTTCTTCCCTTTGCCTTATGGGGATACAGAACTACAACCAGAACTACCACAAACCAAATTCTATTCTCCCTGGTGTATGGCTGTGAAGCAGTTTTGCTAATAGAAGTTAAAATAAAGTCTCTGAGAGTAGTTATGGAAGCCAAAACGTTTGAGAGTGAATAGGCACAAAAAAGATATGATAATTTGGTGTCTCTAGATGAGAAGAGGATGAATGCTTTGTTTTATACCTAGATATATCAGAAGAGGATAACAAGGGCATTTAATAAGAAGGTAAAGCTAGGGAAGATAAAAGCTGGGGATATGGTACTAAAATAATCTAGAGTAGTAGTGTTCGATCCAAGAGGAAAGTTCAAACCAAACTAGGAAGGACTATACTTAGTCAAGTCAGTTCTGCCAAAAGGAGCCGCCAAGATATCTAATCTTGAAGGGAATGAGTTCATGGAGCCTGTTAAACTAGATCACCTTCAGAAATACTATCTATAAAAATAAAAAAAAGTAGTATAAAGAAAATAAAAGTCAGCTGACTAGAAAACCTAAAAAGGCTAGTTAGGCAAAAATTAGGACATTCCCGCTATTCAAAAACCCATAAAGGGCTGATAGACAAAAATTAGGGAATATAAAAAGAGGTCTCTATAAGCATCCAATTTTGAATGATAAAGTGTGGATGCGACAGAGGACTCCAATGATGAAAATATCATAAATAGGTCTTCAATACTTGAAGTTCGAAACCTCAAAAGTCTGAATGCATTTTTCAAAGAAAGGCTTTAATGTTTTCAAGAACTAAATTGTAATACTTTTTAAGAACCTCATTGAAAAATTTAAATTTTTTTAGGGATATTTTTATAATTAAATGTTAAAAAAATTATTACGAATCAAAATTAAAGAATTCCGATGATAAAAAATCTACAATTCTGATTGGAAATCTACAATTTTGATTAGAATTATATTATTCTGATCGGGTTCCGCACTATTTTTCAATTTTTTTAATTTTTGAAAATATATTTTCTGAATTTTAATTGGTTAAAAATTTTCTAAAATTTATTTTTTAGATTTTTAGGAAATAAAGTCCTTTTAAAACTGAAACTCTTAAGTACATAGGATTAGGTTTTTTTTTTTAGCTCTTTTCCTATATAAAGATGGTTTAGGCTCTTGAAAAGGGGTTCTCTTGGACTATCTCTCTCTTTTTGCTTAAAAAAGTTCTCTCCATATTTTTCTTAGAAGTAGTACGTAAAATACTTTTCTTTATATTTCCTTTATTTTTGGAGTAAGAGCAATAGACTTTTGAAGAGGAGAACATTAAGTTTTGAAGATCCATTAAAAGCAATGGTGATTGATAACACTCTGAGGAGCTAATCAATACCGTATACATTCAATCATCCATTCTTCTACCCTTTTCTTTTCTTTTTATTTGATTATTTAGTTTGATTTTAATTTAATTTTAATTTTAATTTAATTTTAATTTTAATTTATTTAAGCTCTAATCACTATTTATTTTGCTTTTGTGTTCATAATTATGGTGGGAGTAACCTAAGCTATGGAGTAGCATGTGATGAATAAGAGCAAAACTCATAAAGATCCATGGATTAAATTTTGTATTTAAATGTAGTTTTTTTTATTTTGTATTATTTTATTGGTTATTTTATTGTGTGTTTTTTGGGTTGTATTAATTTTTATTCCCATTTGCAATAGATAATTGTAATAGCCTTAATAGTGGGAATAATGGAATTTGGTGTGTGTGTGTTTGTGTGTTTTTTTGTTTTAATTTAATCAGTTAGTAAAATTAGGGTTTTCATTGAGTAATTAATTAAAATTAATGGTTATAGAAATCCATAGGTTTTTTTTTTAATTAAATTAGAGTTAAGTTGGTAAAATTGGTTTTGCTTGATTGATTATTTTAGTTTATTGTTTATGGTCACTTTAATTAAATTAGGGTTTTAGCATAAGTTAAATTAATTGTTTGATCTTTTTATTTGTTTAGCTTGATATTTATTATTGTTTTAGGCTTGTTTATTTGTGTTTATGTGTTTTTGGGCCCTAGGCCCACTTTAGGCTTGAACCCATTTAAATTTAAGTTTTTTAGGTTTAATTAATTAAAATGCATTTTAAACCCACAATTAATTAGATTTAGGGTATAGATAACTTAGGCTAATTTAGTTACTTAGACATAGACCCACCTAATTTAATTTAATTAATTTAGACTTAGCCCATTTAATTTAAGCCTTTTTCATAATTTGTAGATTTAAGATCATTTCATTATTAAAACATGTAGATTTAGCTCATTTAATTAAAATCAATGTAGATTACACTAACTTAGGGATTGTATTAAATGCATTATTTACTTGTATTTTTCATGACTAGTTTGCCTTGGAGTTAATTGCTAGAATAAGAGTTTATATGAAATTGAATGTAAATAGAGGATAATATAGTAATTCATAAAGTAATTCTAAAAGAACACTAAACTGAAAGAAGTTGGAATTTCATATTTAGAATCTCCTAGTTATGGTGCTAGCTTTCTTTTAGGCAATCAAGTACCACCTTTTTGATTTTTCCTAGTTATTACCCTGGGTGGCGACTCCTCATCTCCACGCCATGTCTTTATGATAGTGGTTAGTGTGTTCTTTAGAGCCTTGAGCTCAAACAACATTATGATTGCTAAAATCTTAGACACGCGCAAAGGGGTAGTCAAGTAAAAATTAGGGAAATAAAATGTGAGCAAAAAATATTCAGTTAGAAAATCTGAAAGAAGTAGCTGATAATAAAAGTTATGTCATGTGATGGAGCAAATGTACTTATTTTTTCCCCAATTAATGAATCATATTAAAATTGAAATTTTGTTATGACATTGCTTGTTCTATCGTATTTATAATGCATAAGTACTAGAAAGGAAAACAAAACATAAAAGCTTAAAATCAGCTCTATGAGACCATTTTACTTTAGTCGTGACTCTATTTCTTCTTCCTCTGAGATTCATCATGTAAAGCTTGATTCCTCTTTTATCTAGAAAATCTGGGTGGCTCTATAGCCTGTATCATGACCCAGATCTGAAAAGTGAAAATAAGAAGTCTGCTAAGTTGAAAACCCAAAAGGGTGACTTAGGCAAAAGTTAAGGCATGCTTACTAAGTTGAAAACCCGAAAGGGCGGCTTAGGAAAAAGTTAAGGCATAATAATAATAATAATAATAATAATAATAATAATAATAATAATAATAATAATAATAATAATAATAATAATAATAATAATAATAAAAAAATTCACTTAAGATCATCTGTTCATCCAAATCTAATTTCAGGAAAGGGAAGTTTGAAATAGAGCAATACAAAAGATAGCTTGTCCTAACTACAAAATAGAAAATAGCCTGGAATCAGTCATCTTGAGCTGCAGAATCAGGCCATAGGCTCCATCCTCTACTAGGGTCATCATGATGATAGGTATATACAGGTCTAGCAGATGAAGTACCAGCACTGTAGGGATCAAGGCCTAAGTCAGCAAGCCACTAGTAAAGCATCTCAATCTCTTGCTCCAGATCCCGTGAATAACTCTGCACATATAGGAAGCATTATATCATATGCACTTCATGCACACCATGCATACATTTGCATAATAAGTGTATATATACTTACCTGCCAACTATCTATGACTTGCATGGTAAATAACCTCTGAGATGAGGTAAGTTCATGCAAATACTTTGCCTATGTCTGGTAGACCTATTTTGTAAAGTTGTACTAACATCAATACCAAGTGTACAGGTAATACAAGAAATAAGTTAGAAAAAATCACATGAGAAGTATCTTTTAGAGAAAAGTTGGGGAGTTGAACATCACCGAAATGTATTTGTTACTCAACTAGAGCCTGAACAGCAGGAGCCCAATAGAGCATGGATTTATTAAGAAGGGGAACATTGCTAAAAATATCATCGACAAAAGCTCCCTCACGGTTGGTCCTAATATGTTGAGTGCGCTATGCACTGCCAGGTTTGGGCTTGAGGACCTCAGGTGTAATCTTAGTCTTAAGGGTAGCATCACTCTCCTGTGCAGTCTCAAACCCCTAATCAATCTGAGCCGCCTCCTCCATCACTTCATTAGTAGGGGAGTGAACCTCCTCAATCTGTGAAAAGCAAACTATGAGAAAAGGAAATAAGTGATTTGAAAAACTCTAGAAGAGAAATGATTAGAAGTTACCTTAGCCTGATCAATAGGAACCTGCTCCAAGAGGTTCTCATGGATGAATTGCCAATAATGGTGAGATTGCTCAAGAAAAATAGTGGCATCATATCCTTATAACACATCTCTTAAATTTGAACCCATTAAATGAGAATTGTTAATCATCAAGTGGGGGACAACAACAGGAATATGGCGTTGGGAAGGTCTAGAGTGCCATCGATATACCTGCTCTCCCAAATACCACATCCGATAACCATAACCAAGGAGCAGAACCCTTATCTCCTCAAGTTGTACTGTAGCATCCATGAAATCATATTGTTGGACATCATCAGCTCCCTCCAACCAATTATAATATGTATGAAAAATCAAGATTAATTAAGTTTAACTTGTATTAAGTCATGAAGTATTAATAATTTTATTTTCTTACCAGGTCCCACTCGATGGTGTTTAGCTGATTGTGGTAGGTCTATAGAGTATTCCTAACATTCGCTAGATGGGAAGAGCCCCATCTCTACATCAGGAGGAGACTCCTATCAGAGTTGGTAGCCTTGAAGCCACGAATCAGCCCAATCTCCATGCTCTAGATATGAAAGAGAGAATAAGTCAACAAAAAGAAAGAAAAGGAAAAGAGAAGAAGAGAAATGAAAAGTGGACGGACTCACATGTAGGGCATGCTAGAAGCCACACATGGTGATAGCACCTCTACAGATAGTGTCCAATTTGTAATACAAATAAGCTAATGTCACAAATCCCTATTCGAGGGTGATAACTTAGTCTAACTCTCAAAAAGGGCTGAGAAGGGCAATGCTGACCTCGTGACCAGTCTTGCAGAAGAGGGTCATGCCAAGCAAGATCAGGAGGAAGCACCTCACCTTATGAGCAATTTGGTGAGGTGTGGTGGTAGGAAGATATCTGAATCCCTCGACCAATGATGAAAGAATAACATTCTTCTAGTTCTTCTATGTTGGGACAAATCCAATCAAGTCTCACACATACTGACTTCGCACATGCTCATGAAGATTGCAATAACTGATGTTGAAGGAAATGGGAGTCCCTCTGAAGGTGATCCCGATGATCACAGAAAAACTCATAAGCGAAATAGTCAACTCACCTGCATGAGTATGGAACATATGGGTGGTCTCCATCCACCACTCAATTAGTGCGAATAAAGAATGGTGATCAAACCTCCCTCGAACAATCGGAAGCCTAGCGATAAATTGTTTGAACCTAGAGGCCTAAACTAGCTATGCAACATCCTCTGGTAGCTCATAGAATAATTCACGAGCTATAAAAAAGCAGCCCATTAACTTCATTGACCGCTGGGAGTATTTCGAGAACAAATTAGCATAATAATAAATAAATATTCCTAAAAAAATAATAATAATATAAAGATTAACAAAGTAAAATACTAATTGGCATTCCATAATGTGATCAACATTGTGTAATTTCGATCGGCATTATATAGTGCCAATCGACATTGCATAAATGTTGATTGATTTTTGGACTTTCAACTCTAATTTTCAGACTTTCAGTCAGCCATTCAATTGAAATCATGTATTCCTGGGTTAAATTTAATTTTTTCATGCATTTTTAGTAATTTTTAATTAATTTCAACAATATACACACAAATTTACATTCTGAAATTAATTCTGATTACTAATTGTATGAATAAATTTTTGCAAAAATAAACAGAAATGGGGAAGTGTTACCTCATTGCCTACATCTGTGCACCTATGAAGGTGAAGGCGAGTCAAAGGAAGCACAATAGAACCTTCACGGGGTCCAAGGTTGTTATGAGGAAAACGGAGAGGCACAATGGACAGATCAACTAAAATCTTTATTCCTCTATGTAGCATATGTTGTGGGTCAACCATTGGATCCGACAGATCGTGAATTAAACTTCGGATGAGTAAGAAATCAAAAGAATAAAATCAAAGAAAAAAAGAAAGAAATGGAGAGGGAAATGAAAGAATAGCATTGAAAATAAAGAGGGAAGCCTCTTATAAATGGAAAATATCCATTTTGGTCCCTTGACTATGCATGCATTCAAAATCAAGTTTTTCTTTGAAATTTCATCCATAATTGCATTTTAATTAGGATTTAATTCTTAAATAATTCATTCAACTCACGTCATTAATTAATTAATTATGTCTGTATTTATTTTGAATTGTCTATTAAGTACAGAATATTGAATATTATAGAATTCAACTTTGCATTTCTACATGCATTATTTTAATTAAATGTCAAAATTCGTTTCATTTTACACAATAGCTGAAACACAAATTTTCAAAATTATCATGTTATATGCTGCACAATAGTCATGACGTGAATTTCAAATTCCACATGTTATATGCTTCAATAGCAGTTATAACATGACCTTTTTTAGACTTTTTACCATCAGACACTACACAGTAGTTATAGTGATGTTGCTAGACAACCCATAGGGAATATAACAATTTTTAAATCGCTAGACGTTCCATAGGAACTACAACACCATTTTCAAAGCTAGTTAGACATCCCACAAGGAGTATAGTGAGGGTTCATTATATTCATTTCATTGAACATCCCACAGGGAATACAACAAAATTCATTATCATTAGACATCCCAAAGGAAACATAGTGCAGTTTACTAGACACTACATAGTAGTTATAGTATCATTATTATACATTCCATAAGAACTATAACACATTTTTCAAACCATGAATTGCTAAACATCCCATAAGGAATATAGCAAAATTTTAAATCACCGAATTACTAGACGTTCCATGGGAACTATAGCACTTCTTTCAAATCAAGGCTCACTAGACGTCTCATAGGTAATATAGAGAGAATCATTGTATTCATTTTGTTAAAATGTTCCATGGGGAATATAATGAAATCCACTGTCACTAGATGTCCCAAAGGGAATATAGTGTAGTCTACTAGACACTACACATTAGTTATGGTATTATTGCTAGACATTTCACAGGAACAATAACATGTTTTCAAATCATGAGTCGCTAGAAGTCCTAAGGGGAATATAGCAAAATTCATAAGTTTCACTAGATGCTCCATAGGAAATATAGTGAAACATATTAAATATAGCATCTTGCGTAAGATTGCTCAGCAATTTAAGCATCAACAGGTCAATCAAGATATAATGAAGTACCCTAATTCTTGCTTTTGAAATTGTGTGCTACTATTGCTTTACCATAATTTGTCAAGCAAACAGCAACAAAGAGGGGCAACTGTAAGCACCCAATTTTAGGATGCAATTGTGCACGTGTGCAATGAAAGCCCCTATGATGAAAATATAATTAGTCCTAAATGGGATATTAATGTCCCAATTGGGATATCATTGTCCTAATTGGGACATTAGATCGCGATCAGTTCTACCAAAATTTAAAGTTTTACAGAAATTAGTCTGCCTTGGTCTCTATCAAAACTACCTTGGTCCTAGTCGGGACCATGGCAGGATTCGCACTTTTTATGTAATTTAGTCCTTGTGTTGAATCTGATTGAGATAATGCTTTGTGATGTCTTTCTGAGACTAAAGATGATCGAATCAGCCTTAACTTTCTTCATAAAAGTTGCAGATAGTTGTCTTTCCTTTCTATATCACTTTGAATCGCCTCAATTAAGCCTATGTAGTTCAAGCTATTGCTAAAATACTAAGAGCTACACAACCTAAAATGAAAGTTACATATTTTGACTTAGACTCAATATTTTCATACCCAAATGAGCTTGCATTTTCATGAGTAAGCTCAATTCAAAAAGCTTAAGATGTCTACTTTAAATGTGATAAAGATAATTTTCTCATTATAGAGCTCTAAGGATGTCAAAAGAGCCTCCTTAAATCTCAGAGATCAAATTAGCCCAAAAGCATACTTATCAATCCAGGTCATGAGGTAGCTCGTGAGCAAACCACTACATATCCAAAAATGTATATTTTTGGTATATAATTATTTCTTAAGGATTGTGGATTTTTATAGATTGAGATATTTCATCAAAATGCATATTTATACTCTTTCAAGGAGTATTTCATTGTCTCCAATCATTTAACAATTAAACTTCATGATAGCTTAACTTTCTACACACTTAGTTAAAATCATTAAAATCAAAATTGCTTGTCAAAATCCAAAATTAGGAGTTTGATAATGCAAATGGTCAACAATCTACCCCTTTTTGGCTTTGACAATCAATTTGAAAAGATAATAAATAATGAGTGTGTGTGTGTCAAAAATAAATAACTTGTATAAGCATGTTAAATTAACGTAGCTCCCCCTTTCAAAAGAAATAGATGCAACAAATTGTTTTCCTTTAATATATGCATAAGATCAATATCATGTATTAAAGCATGGAAGAATTAAATATTAAATAATTATAAAGGAGATGGTTTTAAGAAATGATAAAGATAGTCATAAAAATTTCCCCTTTATATAAAAATATATTTCTTTATTCCATTTAAAATTTATTCTCCATGACAAAAACATAAAATATATCATAAGAGAATTATGGCCTAACATAACAAATGTATTAAAAACATAATAAAAATATTTGGAAATATGAAGGAAATAATTTCAAACATATATTCATATAATGCATCACAAAAATAGTACATAGTACAACCTCATATGATCATGTAGATTTTAGCTAGCTAATTATACATGATCATGTGGCACTTAGCATATTATGAACATAAACACTAAGCACAATTTATCTCATGGTTTCTTCTCCCTCTTTGTTGAAGGCAAAAAGAAAAGAGAGAGATATAAAGGGAAATGAACTTAAAGGGACCAAAAACAATTTAGAGGGAATAAAAAATCAAGAAACAAAATAATGAAAACAAAGATACACAAAATCTTTATAAAATCTATGCCATACTTAAACAAAGTAAGCAAAATAAGGCCTTTTATCACATATGATATATGACAAAACTAGCCACACTTACAATGTTACTATGCATTCATAAACAAAATTATGTAAAATAAATTCAAAAAATTTTCTCCCCCTATTTAAAATTAAAAAAATAGAATAAGGTTTGGATTAAAAACAATTGATATTAAAGACACACTATCACATACTTATGTCATGAACATAAACACATCTTTGAAAAAAAAAAATTAAACACTCTCAAATATTCCTCCCCCCTTATCAAAATGCAAAAAATAAAATTGCATTAAAAAGGATGTAGTTACAATGATATTAAGATATCAATTGTAAACAAGACATAAAACTAATAGCTCATGGCTTATATCTAAAAAATAAGTTGAACATAAACTAACACAAAATAATCATAAAAACAAACTATTAGCTCAAAGCTTAGATATGGAAAATATACTGAAAAAAACAACAAAAATTGACTAAAAACATACAAAAATATAAAGAAAATAATTGAGGAGGAAAGAGGGAATAATTTTGCTAAAATAAACTAATTAATTAATTGAATTTAACTTAATAATTAAATAGCAAATAGCAAAAAAAAATTAAAAAAAATTGTTAAGATCAAAATCAAAATTAATAACCAAAATAATTAATAAGCATGGCATGATTTCACATGAAAATAGTTTAACCTTCAATCAATATAGCATAAAATTAAAACACACTAGAACCTTTAATCATACCAAGCTTATGCTTAATAAAATTTATTCTTTCCTCATAAAGAGGCTTGGTAAAAATGTCAGCTAATTGATGATTAATATCAATAAATTCAAGAAAAATATCACCATTTTACACATGATCACGCAAGAAATGATGTTGAATGTCTATATGCATAGTTTTAGAATTCTGAATGAGATTCTTGCTAAGGTTTATAGCACTTGTATTGTCACATTTTATAAGAATGTGATCAAGTTTTATACTGTAGTCCAACAATTGTTGTTTTTGCCATAAAACTTATGGACAATAAAGACTTGTTGCAATATATTTAGCTTCAGCAGTGGACAAGGCAACCAAAACTTATTTCTTACTAAACCAAGAAACTAAATACTGTCCTAAAAATTGACAAGTTTTGGAAGTGCTCTTTCTATCTAGTAAGCTAGGGTAAAGTCTACATCCAAATAACTTATTAAGTCAAAGTAGGAACTCCTAGGATACAGACATTCAAATGAGACTCCCTAGGACTTGATTGAAATCTAGCACATAAGCAAATAGTAAACATAATATCAAGTCTTTTAGCAATTAAATAAATAAGGGATTTGATCATACCTCTAAATCGCTTATCATCAATAGGTTTGCCATTCTTATCCTTGTTAAGTTTGGTTGTGGTGCTCATTTGAGTTTTACTCGTCTTAACTCCATCCATGCCAAACTTCTTGAGAATGTCTCTTGTGTATTTGTTTTGATTAATGAAAATCCCATCTTTGCATTGCTTAATTTGAAGTCTAAGAAAGAACTTGAATTCTCCTATCATACTCATTTCAAATTCTCTTTGCATTAATTTGGAGAATTCCTCACACAAGTAATGGTTAGTAGCACTGAAAATAATATTGTCATACCTTAAACTTAACTGTCCCTAAAAAGGTCTAATGATGAAATGAATCCTCGAGATGACTAGAGTCTGTTTGTTCGTAACGCCTTTGAAGTAGCAAACTTTTAAAAAACCTAACTGACCCTACTAGTGTGCAAAATCGATCACCAAGCCATAAGTTGTACTCTAACCTTACAAAATATGAATTATCAGAACACTGAGAGGTTTTATTTTGAAAAAAATCCTCTCAGAATACTTAACTCATTAGGCCAGTATGCATTTTATTAAATCGGGACTCAGCTTCATGAAAAAATAGAAATTGATTTTAATAAAACATACTTCAAAAACACATACGGAAGGCTCCAAAACCTTTAGAAGTGGTCCTGAAATATTCCAACACAACCCGAGTGTTAGCATGTATCGCTCAGAAGTGCGTATAAACACCCTTAGGTGTCATATCCTAAAATCAAGGTTGAATTTGGCAAAATAGACTCCTGAAATGCATTCGAAAAGCCTAAAAACCCTAGGAACCAATCCCAGAACAATGTGTGTAAAACCTAGGAAGAGCGCATATAGCATCAAAGTGTGCATGAAAATGCACACATATGAGCGTGGCCATGCGACAAGCGCATACCACATGCACACTGTGCGGGACCACGTGCACTTGGCATGGTCATGCATAAAAATCTCATTATATGTGCATGACCATGCCCTTACCATCCTATTCTACCAAATTTTCCCTATAAATAGACCCCTTCACACCCTATTTTGGAGGTAGGACCAAGTAAAAACACATACACACTAAAAAATTAGTCTAATTAAAGGCGTTGGAAACCCCGTTCTAGATAGTTTTTGCTCTCCTATAGCCTTTCCCATAGGCTGTTAGATCCATTTTCCACCAAACCAAGCCTCATATTTGTCAAAGCATGCTTTAAAGGTATATAATCTAGCATCATTCTGCTGTCATTTTGAACTTATCGATGAGGAAAGCTTGATAATCTCTCAAAGCTAAAGCTTCAAAGTTCATACAAGCTTAGTCGAGTCTGAGTACCATACAATTATTTTAGCATGTTTATTTTACTACATTGCATTTTATTTTACTGTCGCCAACATTTAAGAATATTGTTATACTTATGTGATGAGACTAGCAATCTTACATGCTATGTGAATAATAAATGCATTATAATGCTAATTTCATATCATTATTCTACATCTTCTATTTTTGAAATCATGAAATCACACTGTAAAAATCAATAACGTGAAAAAGTTCATTTCCCAGAATAGAGTCATCATGCTCTCAATCTAGTGATAACCTTATGCATCCTTTATATTATCATCATTCATCATTATAGCATAAATAATCACTGCAAGCATGATCATCCTATCATTCATCGAGTAAGCTGTGTAAATGATCATGTTATCCTTGTAAGTCAACCATATTAGATTTACTTTTTTGCAATCTTTTCCTTTTCATATGTATTTTATTAATAAAGCGATGTAATAAAATTTTTAACTTTATTATCTTATACTAACTGATGTACTATGTGAATGCTATATAAATTGTCATTACCGGAACTAAGGTGTTGTGGTAGCTATGCATCAAATATCGTATAATGAGAAATAGTTAAAAAGTATATGTGATCCCTCAAACTCGAAAATCTCTATTGGGGAGAATACTTACTGAGTGACCCGATGTTGTTCTTTTCTTTTCCTAATTTTTAGTGACTCTACAAAATCAAAAGCATCTTATCCCCCTGAGACCAATCACTTGTCCCTATTCAATAAAGTTTCAATGTCCATTAGAAATGGAAAGATCCGCCACATGTCCTAAACCAAACAAATAAAAAAACCCATATGCCAAATTCACTTATAGTGGCAAGTCTATTGGGGACTTCTAAGTAAGAGGGATCAACTTGAAAACATCTATTTCTCATTATGCAATACTCTATCGTATAGAGCCCCTCACCACTGCATTTGCACTACACATCACACATGCACCACTTGTCCTTAAAAGCCTTGATAATACTAAATGACATCATCACCATGATTCCACTCGAGTCATTGTCATACCTCAAATTTGATTGTCCCCAAAAAGGTCCAATGATGAAACGAATCCCTGAGATGAATAGAGTCTACTTGTTCATAACACCTTTGAGGTGTACAACCTTAAAACACCCAACTAACCCACCAGTGTTCCAAATCAATCACTGAGCCATTAAGTTGTGCTCCAACCTTGTGAAATACGAATTATCAAAACAATGAGAGGTTTTATTTTAAGAAAACTCCTCTCAGAATACTTAGCTTGTTAGGCTAGTGCATATTTAATTAGATTAGGACCCAACTTTATAAAAAAATGGAAATTGAATTTGACAAAACAGACTTTGGAAACACATTTGAAAGCCCCCAAAACCTTTAGAAGTGGTCTTGGAATGGTCCAACACAACCTGAGCATCAGCGTGTATTGCTTAGAAGTGTTTATAAACACCCTTAGGTGTCATGTGCTACAATCGAAGCCGAATTTGGAAAAATAGACTTCAAAAACATGTCTAAAAGGCCCAAAAACCCTAGGAACCAACCCCAGAATAGCACGCATAGAACCCGAGGAGAGTACATAGAGTGTCAAAGTGTGTGTGGCACGCAAAAATCTACTTCTATGCACGTGATCATCCCTATACCACTCCATTCTAGACATTTTTTCCTATAAATAGACCGCTATACACCCCATTTAGGGGCGGGGGGAGCAAGTGAAGACACGCATACACTCAAAAGTTAGTTTGATTAAAGGTGCAAGAAATCCCTCTTTGTATAGTTTTTGCTCGCCCATAGCCATTCCTTTAGGTTGTTAGATCGCTTTTTCCACCAAACCCAACCTCATCTTTGTCAAAGCATGCTTTAAAGGTATACAATCTAGCATCCTTCTACTATCATTTTGAACCTCTCGATGAGGAAAGCTTGATAATCTCTCAAAGATAAAGCTTCAAAGTTCACACAAGCTGATTTGAGTCTGAGGACCATATAATTATTTTAGCACATTTATTTTACCACATTGCATTCTATTTTACTACTGCTAGCATTTAGGGGTATTGTTATGCTTATATGATGAGACTGCTAATCTTACATGATGTGTGAATAATATATGCTTTATTATGCTCATTTCATTTCATATCATCAATTTGCATCCTCTATTTCCAAAATCATAAAATCACATCATAAATATCAATAATATGAAAAAGTTCATGTCCTAGAATAAAGTCATTGTGCTCTCGGTCCATTGATGACCTCATGCATCCTTTATATTATCATCATTCATCATCATATCATAAATAATCATCACAAGCATGATCATCCTATCATTCATCGAATAAGCTATGTAAATGGTCATGTTATCTTTATAGATCAATTATATTATATTTACTTTTCTGCAATCTTTTCCTTTTGATATGCATTTTATCAGGAAAGTGATGTAATAAAATTTTCACCCTTATTATCTTATACTATTTGATATACTATGTGAATGCTATATAAACTGTCATCATTGAAACTAGGGCATTGCAGTAGCTATACATCAAATATTGTATAATGAGAAATAGTCAAAAAGTAGATGCTATCTCCTGAACCCAGAAATCTCTATTGGGGACAACACTCGCTGAGTGACCCGATGTTGTCCTTTTCTTTTCCTGATTTTTTAAAAATTGGGTGGTGACTCCACAAAATCAAAATTGTCTTGTCCTCCTGAGACTAATCACTTTTCCCTATTTGGTAAAGTTTCCATGTCCCTTAGAAATGGAAAGACTTGTTACACTATTTAACAAAGTAACAAAAAACCACACCACAAAAGTTAATGATTGCTCACTATGGTGACTCCATTAGGGACTTCTAAGTAAGAGGGATCAACTCAAAAATGACTATTTCTCATTATGCAAAACTCAATCATATAGAGCCCTTCACCACTGTATTTGCACTACATATCACATATGCACCACTTGTCCCTAAAAGACTTGATAATACTAAATGACATTGCCATTATGATTCCACTTAAGTCACAGGGCGATGAAAATATGATATTATCCTTTAGTCTTTACTCATGCATTTACCAAAGTCATCTAACCAGAGTTTGTAACCCAAGTTCTTAAGGGGGGCAATCGAGTTTTTAAAAAGAATGCTAGACTCATTGACCAGAGTTTATAACCTTAGTCATATGGGGGCATTCTTGCTAAAGGAACCCTTAGCCTTTTACCTTGACTCAACTTATATATAAACTAGTAGGAACAACCACTAGGATTCTAATAAGCTATGCATGCTATCCTTGTCCTAACATTGTCCATTTAACCTGATATTAATAAATGACATGACCCTCCTAGCGTCTATCATTGAATGATGTCATAATGTTAGTTTTCATAGAAAATTTACACTCAGGACCATGTGATTCTCATATACTTCATGTGAGCTTGAACCATGAGGAATTATGAGAATCATGTACCTCAACTTAAATAGTCTACGTGAATTAACAAATAGTGACATCCCTTGATGACCAAATCTATGAGATGTCATCTGTTTATCCTTATCATATCAAATGAATGAGTTAGGAACCCAACTAGATTGTGGACCTTTATGTCAGCAAAATTAAATTGTAAATTATTAAATCATACTTTCATAAGTCATAATAAGTATATCAAATATCAATATGGGGGCAAGAACTCAGACTCCCTTTTGATTGACCTTGGTCCTATACAAACGGGCGCATACGAGCTTTGGACATCATTTGAAGCCCGACAATTAACCCTCACATTGACATCATATGATTACCTTAAGCACATTTGAGTATCATTCCTCAGTTTACCCTTTAGTTTTGACCAACATAAATTGAAACAGCCTGTTCTGAGAGCAAAACCATAGTCCTTTAATGACTATAGGTTTAAAACCCACCTAGGAAAGAGCCTAAATGACCTCATGGAGAAATAAGGTTGGAAGCAAGAGATTACTTGTGATTAGTTGTTCACTATACAGGAAAACCATCCAGCTTTAATTATGCATACATCACATACATGTAGATAGCACTACTGACCACTGTTTCTTATAGGAATAATCATTTTTCCATCATAGGATTTTTTCATCCACTCCATGCATACATGCTCACCCTTTTCTTTTATAGGCACATGTCATGCATCATTCATTTATCTAACCCTAATAAATGTACAGGAATACTACATTCAAATATGAATGACCAAGAAGTTGAGTCTTCTCACTAAATCAATAGGAAGTTAAAATCCAGGGTCTAAAAATTGCTTGATGATGGTGTCATGGTCAAAAACCCCAAGCCCAAACCAATATCACTAGACATTTCCTGCATAACCTTAACAAAGTTGACTGGAAAAGCCTATAACTACATATAATGCTATGTATTAAGACATTCTAACATGTGCCCCTCAACTGTGAACTCTTGAATGCTGCTGTGTCATTCTGGGACTCTTAAGGGCATGTGTTATGATTCAACACCATAGAACTATGCCTTTCATATGAAGAATTTAGTGCCATAGTAGGGCAAATCCCCACTATGACTGAAGAAGTAGTTTTCACTAACCAGGACATCAAATACCTAGGGCTTGGGGTCGATTTTGTTGACCTAAGCTCAGAAAAGCTTAATGATTTAGTCATCGAGTGCAAGTGACTGATTCCTGTGCAACTCCTAGCTACCTGCACTACCAAGAAGACTGGTACTCTAATTTGGACATGTCTTAATACGTGCTACCTCTTTATGCAATACTTCACTATCTCAAACAATGGGCTAGGAGATTACAGGATACTCTATGTTATAAAAGGAATAAAATGTGGAATGACTCCCTTCCCACTGATCCAGCAAAAACCATTCAAGGTATAGATGACCTTAAAAAATGGAAAAAGCCAAACTTCACTAGAAGTCCTCTATTGCTTCAAATATGGATACAAGAAAAGTTGAGTCTACTCAACAAACCTACAGGAAACTAGATGATATACCAATCCAGGAATTACTTAGAAAGACACATTAAGGATGTTCATGGACACTTAGCTTACATTATGGCCCAAAAGTGGTTCGATTGCATGAAGGACACACTATAATATCAAGTAAGATGGATGTGCCTATAGTGGAAGTTGGGACATGTGACTCTCTGCATGTATGTTAACTACATACCAATCTCAAGATTCAGG
This sequence comes from Mallotus nudiflorus, assembly GCA_947683625.1. Taxonomy (NCBI): domain Eukaryota; kingdom Viridiplantae; phylum Streptophyta; class Magnoliopsida; order Malpighiales; family Euphorbiaceae; genus Mallotus; species Mallotus nudiflorus. The sequence goes on from CANTUR010000856.1 coordinate 931,440, forward strand.
TCATGCACCCACTATTATTCGGCACTAGTGAAGAGATAGTTTGGTGAGAAGCAACACATACCTTATGAGCTTGTACATTTCTTTAGTGGCAGGATACAATAAAGGTTTGTGGATCACTTTAGAGCAATATAGAGGAGGAGAACCATCGATTAATTTACCATTAGTATCAAAGATGGTGTTATAGATGAATCATATTAGTAGTGGATAATCCAAAGACAGAAACATCTCTCAAGTCACTAATCTAGAGAAAGTTTGCTTTATTGAAAAATGATGATGTAATAAACTCTAAAGTTAATACAATGAAATTAGATTTTGCTTACTTGTTTGATGTCTTTCCTGATGGTAGTATGCATTGCATTGATAAAAACATTAGCATATTTGACATTCATTCCTATGCACTAAATCATTTAACATTAGCATGAAATCTGAACCACGCATTTTGCATATTTCAAAAGATGTTACCCTTGAAGAGAGGAGAGAAATATTAATAAAATATTCAAAAGTATTTGCCTAAATATACAATGATATGCCTAGTATTAATAGAGACATTGATCAGCACTTCATTCCTACCAAAGAAGGGTGCAAACTTGTAAAGTAAAAACTGAGAAGACTCAGACCAGAATGGGCTCAAATAGTGAAAGAGGACATCGAGAAATAGATCAATGCAAAATTCCTAGAGGTAGTACACTATCTAGAATGGTTAGAAAATGTGTTACCAATACTGAAGAAAGATGAAAGGATTAGAATCTACGTTGACTATAGAGATCTAAACAGGGCCTATCTGAAGGATGATTTCCCACTACCCCATATAGACATACTGGTTGGTAGCACTGCCATATGTGCAATGTACTCCTTCATGGATGGATTCTTTGGGTACAATTAGATCCTAATGGCATTATCGACAAAGCAAAGATAGCTTTCATAACATAATAAAGTACTTACTGCTATAGAGTAATGCCTTTTGGACTAAAGAATATTAGGGCAACCTACCAAAGAATGGCAACTGCAATGTTCCATGAGTGACTACCAGACTTCATAGGAGTGACTACCCTGTACAAATCCCTTGTGAGACACATCCTCACCATAACAGTGGAACACTCCTCATCACTAAAAGGAATGGGCTCTCTAGAAAAGCTCAAGCCCATGATAGCGGCAAAATCCAGTGGGGTAATAGTCATCTCCTCGACAGGTAGATGGAAAGTATACATCATGCCCATCCACTATTCTATCAATGCATACTTTGCAATCTGAGTCGATGCGTACGAGTCATAAGACAATGCAGTAATCACCCTATCAAAGCCCTTCCCTATAACTACCTACTTTACACGCATCGGGAGACTTAGAAAATACATGCTGATTTTGTTGAAACTACCAGGCAACACAGTGACATACGTACGGGGCTATAAACAACAGGCACACTATCAAATATTTGCACAGTTACTAAATACTAACACATCTCTCTCTCTATTGTTTAACAAGATTAAAATAATAAAGGTTAAAAAGAAAAGCATTATGGCAAATAGACAATCATAAAAAGAAAAGCATTATCAGCCATCAACATTTACAATAAAGCTAGATAGATAGTTACAGTAAGAGCTACAATTACAATAACCTTATATAGTAAAATAAATAACAAATCAGCCAATGAACAAGCTCCAAAAAATAAGGGCAAAGAGGGGCCTACCTTGCGATGACGATGCACCCAAGTGTGAGTCTCTAAGCTATGAATAATAAGGATCGAATCTCCTTGAGAAAGCCTAGATGGTTGAGAACTCTAAGCACCAAATGTGCTAGTCCTTACTGTGGACATCCCAGCTCTAGTAGCCTCTGTGAAGTCACCCCTAAGATCAACATCACCTTTAGGAATGTTGGGAAATTCCATTTTACGTAGAAGAAAATGGAAGTACATAAGCAAAACATAGTAGATAACACCTGAAACACAAAAAGGGTGAAGAAAAGTTAGAAAACACTCAAAGAAGTCTAGACGAAGCCTCCCAAGACCCCTGACAATAGCCATTTAAATAAGCCTAGAGGTGGGAAATGCATGACCATGCGCACAAGAGTGTGATCACATGCACTTCCCCTTTCCACACGCTCTTTTATGGTTATACGCACACTTTGAGATTTGGGCACTCACTTCTACAGTCCTAAACTTCCATTTAAGCATAAGATATGCACCAAACTCACACAAAATTACACTGATGTGGACTTTATCTGTCTAAAGACGCTATGTGTGTGCTGCTTTCTTTAAGAAACTCAACATCTTATAAAAGAAGAAGAGTAAGAAAAATTCACTGTAAGGATATCTTACTCTAAATCATCAAAATAATATCGTCAACATGAAAAATCACCACATCATTACTACATCATCACTGCATCATCATTTCATCATCACTGCATCATTACTGTATCATTACTACATCATCATTGTAACATTACTACATCATCACTACTACCTCATTCATTGCTTAGAAGCACTCACACTGCTTATAAGCACTCTCACATCACTTTACATTGCTTAGAAGCGCTCACATTGCTTGCTTAGAAGCACTCTCAGATTGCTTAAAAGCACCCTCACATTGCATAAAAGCACTCACTTTCATTTACTTAAAAGCACTCTCATTGCTTAGAAGCACTCACATTCATTGCTTAGGAGCATTCACATTGCTTAGAAGCATTTTTATTGCTTAGAAGCATTTTGATTGCTTAGAAGCATCTTCTCATTGCTTAAAATCACTTTCATCACTTAGAAGCATCCTTACATTACTTAGGAGCATCCAAACTACTTAAAGAATTCTCATTTAGTAGCATCCTTGTTTGCTTAATCACATGTTCATTCAGATGACACCTAAGAAGGTCATAATCAAATGTTCATTCGCGTGACACCTAGAAGGGTTATAGTCACATGTTCATTCGCATGACACCTAAGAAGGTTATAGTTGCATGTTCATTCGTGTGACACCAAATAAGGTTATAGTCACATGTTCATTTATGTGAGACCTAAGAAGGTTAAAGTTGCATTCGCATTTTGCTTAGTAGCATCTTCATTTGCATAACACTAAAGAAGGTTATAGTCGTATGTTCATTTGTGTGACACTTAAGAAGGTTATGGTCACATCTAAATTTTGCTTAGTAGCATGTTCATTTGTGTGACACCTAGAAAGGTTATAGTTGCATCTCTTTTTGCTTAATAGCATCCTCATTTGTGTGACACCTAAGAAGGTTATAGTCGCATAAATCCTAGTGCACTTTGCATGAATCACAACCTTACATATGTCCCAAATACCACCTTTCATGACAACCAAGTCATGGAACAGTAGCAACAAAACACATTAACAACAATCAAATCTTGATAAGATGTCTAAAGACAACCCATAGGTAAGTACCTCTCTCCTTATCAAAACATTTTTGCATCTTTGCATTTTGCTTCACGTGTATTGACACTAGTGCTAGGTGGCTATGCAACACACGTGAAATAGGGGGGCAACTATCATACCTCAAATTTGACTATCCTAAAAAAAGGTCCAATAATGAAATAAATCCTCAAAATGACTAGAGTTTTCTTATTCGGAACACCTCTGAAATATGCAACCTTAAAACACCTAATCAATTGCACCAGTGTGTAAAATCGATCACTGAGCCATTAAGTTATGCTCCAACCTTGAAAAATATGAACTATCAAAACAACAAGAGGTTTTATTTCAAGAAAACTTCTCTTGAAATACTCAGCTCATTGGATCGATGTGCATTTTATTATACCAGGACCAAAATGAAAATTGATTTTGATAAAATAGACTTCAGAAACAAGTTTGAAAGGCACCAAAACATCTAAAAGTAGTTCCAAAATGGTCCAACACAACCTGAGTATTGCTTAAAAGTGCATGTAAACAGCCCTGAGTGTCATGTACTAAAATCAAAGTTAAATTTGGCAAAGTGGACTTTAGAAACATGTCCAGAAGGGCCAAAAATCTTAGGAGCCAACCCCAGAATAGCACTTATAGAACCCAGGAAGAGCATGTAGAGCGTCAAAATGCGCATGAAAATGTGCATATTGTGCGTGGCCAAGCGCACTTGGAATGGCCATGCGCAAAAATCTACTTCTATGCACATTGATGGTTGCTCAGAGTTATGGGGCAATGAAGATACAATATTATCACCTTTTGTCTTTACTTGTGCATTCGTTATACTCATTTTACTAGAGTTTGTAACCCAAGTCCATAAAGGGGGGTACCAAGTTATCAAAAGAATGCTAGACTCACTGACCAAACTCCGTAACCCTAGTCATATGGGGGCATTCTCGCTAAAGGAACCCTTAGCCTTTTACCTTAACTCAGCTTACATAGATAAACTAATAACAACATCCACTAGGATTCCACCAAGCTATGGATGTTATCCTCATCCTAACATTGTCCGTTTGACTTGATATTCATAAATGACTTGACCCTCCTAGTGTCTATCAATGAATGATTTCATAATGTCAGTGTAAGCACCCACATTTGGGATGACATAAGTTTGGATGTGAAAAAGGACCCAATGATGAAAATTTATCCTTATGGATATTGATTTTGTATCTCAGGGCTTAATTGAAAATTTTTAAGGAGTTAATTGAAATTTTTTTAGGGACCTAATTGAAAAGTTTTAATTCTTTCAGTTGACTTTTTATAATTAATATATATATATATATATATATATTTGTAGAATTCTAATCAGAACTGTACTATTCTGATTGGTTTTTTTGCATTTTTTAATTAATTTTTAATTTTTTAATTTTTTTCTTGTTTTTGATTGGTTAGAAAAAAAAAATTAATAAAAAGGGAGATAAAATCTTCCTGATAATTTATCAGTATGAGGAAGTTTAATTTTTGATTTTTTTTATTTTCCATGTTTTTTTATTATAGGGATTAGGGTTTTGTATTTAGAGCTATAAAAAGGGATGTTTTCTTCATTCTAAGGGGTTTGGCTTTGAAAAAAAAAATCACATAAAGCTTCTTCCTCACCCGTTTCTTTCTTAAAAAAAAGACAGTGAGCAAAAATCAAAGAGCAAGCTTTTCAATCAAAAAAGAAAAAGAAAAAAAGAAAGCTTTGAAAAATAAAGAAATTTTTAGATGAAAATTATTCTAAGGGGAATTCAAACACCATCTGCATAACATTATTCATCTCTTACTCTTTTCTTTTCCCTTTTTTTAATTTTCATGTCATTATTTTCCCCTTTTTTATTTTTTATTTTTTATTTTATTATTTTATGTGTTTTTATTTGATTTTGGTTTTAATTCATTATTTTATTTCTCTTTGTTTGTTAATTCTAACCTTATTTTCTTTTTGATTCTTTGTGTTTCATGTTTTTTATGATGATGAATATATGATTGAACCAAGGAAACTCTCGGAAAATCCATGAATGAAAGCCAAGAGTCAAGCTCCCAATTTAATTTAATTTTGCTCTGTTTAGTTTATTTTATTAGTTTTTTTAGGTTTTGAATTTGTTTAATTTGTCTTCTTAAGGGTTGTATTTTAATTTTATTTTCTTTATTATTTTAGTAGATTTTGTAATAGCCCCAATAGTGGGAATAATGAAAATTTAGTTCTCTCATTCTTAAAAAATTAATTATTAAATTAGGTTCAATTTGGTAAACCCTAAATAAAATCAAAGGAGGCAGCAGATTAATTTAGGTTGCATGTTAAGTAAAATTAGGTTTTTTAGAAGAAATAATTTAATTGCATGGTTGATCTTTTTTTTTTTCATTTTTTTAATTTTTTTTAATTTTTGTGTGTTTTGGGCCTAAGCCCACTTTAGGCTCTAACCTATTTAATAAATAGGCTTTTAATTGGATTTTTATGTTTAATTAATTTTAAAATCAATTTAGGCCCATTTTTAGTTAATAAAATTAACTTATATTTACTTAGCCTGTTAATTTCTTTTCTTTTAAAACAAATAGACTTAGGCGCATTTTGTATTTAAAATCAAGTTAGAATTAGGCCCACTAATTAATTCCTTTTTTAAAAATTCATAGACTATAGGCTCATTTCTTTAGTTCAATTAAAATGAATAGACTTAGGCTCATTTATTAACATGTTAGTCCACCTTTAGTCTATTTCACTTATAAATAAAAATGTAAAACTAGCTAACTTTAAAATAAAATTAACATAGTTTAGACATAGGGACGATGTGCTTCGTATGCATTTTTTACATACAGTTTTATGACTAGTTTACTTTAGGACTAGATGGATGTTTAATTGTTAATAAAAAAAAGTGTGTAAATAGAGAATAAGATAGAAATTCATAAAGTAATTCTAAATGAACACAAGACTAAAAGAAGTTAATAATCCATTCCCAGAATCTCCTGGTTATGGTATTAGCATTTTTTTAGAGAATCAAGTACCACCAAAATGATTTGTCCTTATTATTACCTTGGGTGGTGACTCCTTATCTCCATGCTATGTCTTTGTAACATAGTAGTGTGTTCCTTAAGGCTCTGAGCCTAAACAATGTTGTGGTTGCTAAAATCTTAGACGTGCGCTAAACCCCACCATTTATAGTGACAACTCCACTAGGGATAAGAGATACTGATTCTTCTTATGTTCTTTAGAATTATTTTATTAATTATTATTTTATTCTTGCATTCATTCTGCATGTCCTTATTAACTAATGGTGTTGGTTTATGGTCCTATGATTCCACTAGCTTTATGGGATTGTAAATTGGCTAACCATCACTCTTAGCCTTAACTCAATTCAAGAGAGATTATCGGGCTTATCTGACTAGAGTCTGTAACCCATGTCCTAAAGGGGGGGGTAGTATGCTCTCGAGTTTGCAAAGGATGTCGAGCCCCTCTAACCTTGGCCTGTAACTCAAGTTTTAAAGGACGACATCTTGCTAAGGGAACCATAACCTTTTTCACCGAACTCAACTCATTTAGTGGCTTAGTAACTTCCCCTAGGATTATCCAAATTGCTTATGAATGTTTCCATGAGGTATTTCTATCTATAAAAGCCCAAGACCATACTTTAGAAGTCTATATGGGCTAATAAAGATTGGGCTAATCTTTTATACCTAGAAATATTATTTCTATGCTTTTGCAACTTTAAGAGAGTGGGTATGTGCGTCGGTTCTTAATATCCCCTATTGATATTAAGGCTAATATGAAAAATCTTAGGAAAAGAGACTCACCATTAAATATGTATGTGGGAGTAATAAGGTTAGAAGGATGTATATACTTGACTTGATTATTATTTGCTACTTGTTGCATAGCACATGCATCGTGCATATATGCATACATGCATTTCATCCATCATACTAACACTTTATTTTGTAGCCATAATAGATTTATCTGGGTCTCCTCGTATTTGGGGATGGAAAGGTAGCAGACTAAGAAGAAGAAATTTAAGTCCTAAAGCCATAGCAAAAAAGATCCTTCATAGACTGGAGAAGAGTCCTATTAATCCGCTCTACTTATAAACTGAACTAACTCCAACTGAGCATATAGAAATGGAATAACAACAATGAGGGAACTGGACTTTAAAAGACATTAAAGGAGCTTTGATGGATGACATGAGGGTCATGATGCAAGATGAATTAACACATGCTTTATCTAGATTAATGCAACCTACTGCAGCTATCATACCACCACTTGTAATTGAGCAACCACCTACTGCTACAACTATCCCACTTACTGTAGATGCTCTACCTACTGCTAATAATGCTGGGGGGTAACCTGTTGCTAGAAACCCACCTACTGCTGCTGTGAGGCTTGAGGATGTTAAGAACTACATTATAGAAAAGGCAAAGAGAGAATCACTTGAATTGGTACAAGACCATGAGTCTAAGCAAATGCAAGCACTTACCTAAAAAATGTCCAAGATGAAAGAGCTTATTAGAGGACAAGGCATGGGATATTCATTTGACTTTAGTGATATGCTGCTAACAGAGGCTAATAAGCTACCTAAGAAGTTGAAAATGCCTCAGTTACAAAAATTTGATGGAACTGGAGATCCTAGGATTCATCTCAGTCAATGCACAACAATTGTGAGCACTACTAAGCCCCCATTAGCAGTGATCATTAGGTTATTTGTATTGTCTTTAGTGGGAATGGCTGTAAATTTATATCATAGGTTAGAAAAGTCTGTCAGGGCTGATGGAAAGAATTGTGTACTGCCTTTTTGAAATAGTATGATTATAACACTATATTGGAAGTGTCCATCAGGCATTTGGAACTGACTAAGCAAAAATCAAATGAATCCTTTTTTTATTTCTTAACTAGATTTATGAACAAGGCATGATTAATGAAAAATAAGCTGGTTGAGAAAGATCAGGTTAGGATGATAGTCCGTAATATGTTACCTAATTTGGTTGAGAGATTGCAAATGATGAATCCCAAAACATTTATAGACATGTATGATGATGGTTTGTAAGCTAAAAAGAATGAGAGTGAGAAGAAGAAAAGTTCTAGAAGTACAAGAACCCAAAAATTACACAACTAGGGGCACACAACAAGGAAGTACTAGTAGAGTTATGGAGGTGCATGCAGTTCAGTAGCCCAAGAGATTCTCCAATTTTAACCAAACACTTTCCAAAGCTTTAGACTGTTTGATCCCAAAAGGCCTGCTTAGACCCTTAACCTTTTCCAAACCACCAAACCTAAATATTCTAGGCTATGACCTAAACAACTACTATAAATTTCACTAAGTAGCTAGCCACTCCACAGACATTTGCATCTATTTAAGACATGAAATCCAAAACCTTATAGACTTTGAAAAAATCACAGACCCGAAAATGTCCAATTCCAACCTAAACACTAAAAATAACCTTTTCTCAGACTATTGAAATGTTCCACTACCAGCCACCATAATGATTAACTTAGGAGTTAGTGAAGAGGAAGTGCTGGACTCCTTTGAAAACTTAAAATTTATAGACAGTGAGAAATCTCTTGATGCCTCTAGAGGAGTAGAGGATTTATTGGGGCAACCCTCAGGCAAAATTGACTTTAAGGTGTTCTATTCAAAGCCACTCTCTACTAATATTCCCTTTGAATCAATTATGCCCTCAGGGTGGGGTGATGAGTCAGATAATGAGTCAATGGAAGAAGAGAGAGAATATGAAACTCCTAAGTAGTCATTAAGATGGGTTGAAGATTTATTGGGGCAAACATTAGGCAAGTTCAACTATAGAGTATTTTACTCTAAGCTTGCATCAGATGATATATCAGTAGAAGAGATTGTGCCCTCAGGATAGGGTAAAGAGTTCGAAGATGATGATGTGAAAGGAAGGAATGGGTCTTTTACTTTTGAACAATCTCAAAAGGGAGTAGAAGAGCTACTAAGCCTACATTTGGGCAAACTTAACATGGAGGAGCTGAAAGGGAAAGAAGCATGCATAATGGAATTACGGAGAGATGGAAAAAAGGATCAAATTATTGGGGTTATTAATATTTAGTATGACTATGAAGAAGAGAGCCCTGGTGGTCTTGATGTATGGAGTGATAATCCTAATGTGAACCATGTCACCAGAAGTGGAAAAAACTATAAGGTAGCAGAAAAGAAAATTGAGAGAGTTATAGAAAGAGAAGAGACAGTGGATGTAGAAGTAGAGGAAGGGTAAAAAGAAGATATGATCTTAGAGTAGCTAAAGAAAGCTAAGGCAAATGTGAGAATTTAGGAATTATTAATGCATTTAGGTAGCCATCGAAGAGCTCTTGTCAAGGCTATGTCAAATATAAGTATCAAAATAACTTCTACACCTTAGGCTATGGTAGCAAAGGTCAAGGAAAAGAAACATGGCTTGATAATGTTCTCGGATTATGATTTACCTTTGAAAGGTAGAAATCATAACAAGGTGCTATATATCCCAACAGAAGTGAGGGGAAAGAGAACCAATTTTGTAATGGTAGATAATGGTTCTGCTATTAACATGTGTCCACTACCTAATCTAGGTTTAAAAGTTGATGATTTGAAAGGTTCAAATCTTATATCAGAGCCTATGATGATAGCACTCGAAATGTGGAGGGTACATTGCAGGCTTTAGTTAAAACAGGACCTGTAGAGTTAATTGTTGAGTTTAGTGTATTAGACATCCCTGTCACATATGCCTTGCTTTTAATAAGGCCATGGTTCTATGCTCTAGGAGGGGTATCCTCAATTGTGCACCAAAAGATAAAATTCCCTCATGAAGGAGAGGTTACAACTATAGAAGCTCAAACCAGTGCAACTATGGAAGCCATACAAGATAAACAAAACAAGTATGTGTTCTTCCTAATTTCCAAGTTATTGGAATATTCAATGGAATTGAGATGTATTTGAGAGTTTCAAAGATTATGGAGAGTATAGATTATCAACCTGGACAGGGGTTAGGAAAGAATGAGTAAGGAAGTCTTAAACCCCTAAATGTCAAAAGTTAGGATGACACTAAGTGATTAGGGTGCACTAAGACAAACCTAGTAGTAAAAGAGGAAGGAAGAAGGGAAAGGCCAAGATAAATAAGCTCCTAAGGAGAATTAGGCCGATGAGTGAGAATTTTATCAAGCCAGGGGAAGACAAGTACTATTTAGGTGCTAAGGAATCTATTAATGTTACTGGAAAAGACATTCCTTGGTTTGAGATTTTTAAGGAGTAGATTTTGGAGAACCTGGTAGAGGGTAACAAAGAGGAAGTGATGAAGCAGGTAGCTGAGAGGATGGGTGATACTATTTTTGAAGAGCTAATGTGTCTGCCACCTGAAGAAACCCAAGGATTTAGCAACTATTATTAGTAATAGCTTTAGTGATGTTTTTTATGAAGAAACTAACATAATAATGTTCGGCCTTTATGAGGATAAAGCCTTTATTTTTTCCATAGTCAGTGATATGAATTTTGGTTTGGCTTACATGTGTGATGTCCATCCTAATGGTTTTGTGCATTTTAATATTGATCATATGTGCATGTTAGACATTAATTCCATTCAATTAGATTCATTAAACATGGACATAAATGATAATCCTAAGAACATTTCTATTTCACATGATATAACTCCTGAAGAGAGGGAAAATTTTAAGAGAATATTAATAAAAAGAAAGGTAGTATTTTCTTGGACTTATGAGGATATGCTAGGTTTAGACAGGGAAATTATGGAACATCACATCCTGACTTATCCAAAAATTAAACCTATTAAATAGAAACTACATAGACTAAGACCAGAGTGGAATGAAAAGATAAGAGAGAAAATTGATAAACAAATCTAGGATAATTTTCTAAAAGTGGTAGATTATCCTCAATGGTTGGTAAACATAATACCAATACCTAAGAAAGCTGGTAAAGTACGTATATGTGTGGATTTCAGGGATCTAAACAAAGCATTTCCAAAAGATGATTTTCTTTTACCTCACTAAAGCAGCTGGAATTGTATACCCTAGTCTCTAGGACTTAGTATAGAGCAAGTAGGGTGTCGAACACTCAATACTTTGGGTAAATCTTGAATTAACTGGATAGATACTTAGATGGATAGGTAAAATAAAACCAGAATAATTGTAATAATGACTAAAAAAATAAAGAAATCTAAACACTAACTAATTACTAAAATAATAAGACAAACAGTATATATATATATATATATATATATATATATATATATATATATATATATATATATATATTGTTTATCTTATTATGGGAGAATTATAAATCAGAAAACTTTAAACATAGTTATCATAAAACATATTGATTGGAAATTAGTTTATAGTCTTTAAAAGCAACTCTCATTGTTGATTAAAGGTATTTCCTCTTAGAGTCTACAAGCACTCTCGTTGTATTGTAGAGATAAGAGAAAACCATAAAGCATATTATACTAATTATGTCTCCCTTAAGATGAATTCCCTTTACGATTCCCAGTAAAATTACAATCTTAAGTAATCTTAATCAGTTTCCACCAAATTACCCCAACTCTTATTGGTGATACTTTGATTGACAAGTTACATATGGTGATCAAGCATATATAACACAAATAAGCACTAACTAAAATTAAATAATGAAAGACATAAGACAAAAATGTAGTTCTTATTTAATTCATCATTATAATTCCCATACAAAAAACTTAGCCTAGATACATGATTAAGAAGTAACAAAAAAAGACCAAATTCAATATAGAAAGAATGATAAAAAGATAAAAAAATTGAATAAGTAAAACTCCCTTTTATGTCTTCTAAAAGATCCTTGATATTGAGGATGATTTTTTATTGCACTTGGCTTTGTCTTCTTCAAGTGTTTTTACAATGACTCTTAAAACTAAAAGATAGTAGTATTTCTAAAACACTAAAACACTTTATTGATTCATATGTCTCTCTCTAATATTCTTTTTGTTATCCTATTTTCATCCTTTTTCCTTTATGTTTAGGCCAAAAATGATGCATATATAAGACTTGGAAGCTGCTGGAAGTGACTAGAATAGGATTGAACTTGGAAAGGCACCGCTTGACATCAAAGGTCACCCCTCTTTGCAGAATCTATAACTTAAAGGGAATTTTTTTCCATCTAGATGACTTTATCTCTTGAAAGTTACCTCATTAAAGTTGTATAAAATTCTATTATCTTTCCATATCAACTTAAATCACCTAATTTAGATGTTTATAGATAGAGTTATGGCCAAAATATGAAAACTACTCAAATCGGGAAAAGTTGCAACCCTTTGGGAAGAAATGAGTGTGATGACTCGTCAAGGGGTAATGACTCATCACAAAGACTCTCAGTGATGACTCGTACATATGGTGATGACTTTTCACCCTTCCTTATGATCCAAGCTTGACTCCTTTTGCTTCCTAGCTTGTTCCAATCAACTCCAAGTGTCTTCTAAAGCACATTTAAGCCCTAAATCATGCATAAAACTTATATAATGAGTCCTAATGATTAAATAAGTAAAAAAATTAATTCAATAACTAAACAAACACATAAATCATAATGAAATGAAATGAAAATAGACCTTAACTAGCCTAAATAAATATGTATATTTGCATTATATCACTCACATTGATATGATAGTGGATAGTGCGGTGTCGAGCACAATGTATTCTTTTATGGATGTGTTCAACATATAATTAGATAATGATGGCAATCATGGAAAATACCAAAATATCTTTCATTATAAAATGGGGGACATCTTATTATAAGGTTATGCCTTTTGGATTGAAGAATGCAGGTGCAACATATCAAAGGGCAGCTACTGCTCTTTTCCATGACATAATGCATAAAGAAGTAGAAGTATATGTAGATGACATGATGGTCAAGTTAGAGACAAGAGAGGGAAACTTTGAAGCTTTAGATAAGTTCTTGGCTCGAATTAAGAGGTATAATCTTAGGCTCAACCCAAAGAAATGCATTGTTGGGGTTACTTCAGGAAAACTACTGGGGCATATAGTTAGTAGCAAAGGAATTAAAGTATATCCAAATAAATTAAAATCTACGTAGGAAATGTCAGTGCCAAATTAGAGAAATAAGTAAGAGGATTCATTAGTAGGTTGAAATATATTAGTAGGTTCATTGCAAAGCTTACTAATATTTGTGACCCTATCTTCAAGCTTTTAAGGAAAGATCAACCTGTGAAGTGGAACGATGATTGTCAAAAGGCTTTTGATAGGAGTAAGGAATATCTTGCCAATCCACCTATATTGAAGCCACTAAGGCAAGGTAAGCCATTAATCCTGTACTTGGCTCTAGAGGAAAATGCAATAGGGGCAATGCTAGCATAAGAAGGACTAGATGGAGTAGAATATGCAGTATATTACCTTAGTAAGAAGTTTTTGCCATATGAGGAAAAGTATGATTTGGTAAACAAGACATGTCTGATAATAATCTAGGCAATAAGAAAATTGAGGCATCATCTTTAGTCCTATAAAGTTCAGGCTATTTCAAAGATAGATCTTTTAAGATATCTATTTCAAGCATCTGCTTTTACTGGAAAAATGTCTTGATGGCTCGTACTCTTGATTGAATTTGATATAGAGTGTGTTACCATAAAGGTTATCAAAGGAAGGTCAGTAGTAGAATTCCTAGCTCAGAATGCAGTAGAGGGTGATGACCAGTGGAATTTAGAGTTTCCATATAAGAACTTAGCAATCATAGAGCATCAAGAGTATAAGCTTTATTTCGATCAGGCTGTAAACAGCGAAGGAGTCAGATTAGGAGTAATTTTTGTTAAGCTAGAAGGAGAAACTATACCAATGGCCTAGAAGTTAGATTTCAAGGTAACAAACAATATGGCTGAGTGTGAGGCATGCATTCATGGAGTGGAGGCAGCAATAGTAGCTGTAGTAATAGAGTTTTTGGTATATGGGGATTCGATGTTAGTCATCAATCAGGTTAATGAACAATGGGAGGTGAAAGAGGAAAAGCTAAAGCCATATATCTACTATTTGAAAACTTTAATAAGGAACTTCACTAAATGTCCCTTTATCCATTTGTCAAGAGACAATAATTAGATGGTAGACACATTAGCAACACTCTCTTCAATGTGGGATAATATGACTGGATTTACTATAAAGCCTTTGGTAATTATAAAATCAAGAGCTCCATATTATGGGAGAGAGCAAACTATGGGTATTCAAATAGGGCCTAAAAAGAAGCCGTGGTTTTATGACATTCAAAGGTTTATTGAAGAAGGAAAGTATCCAGATAAAGTGACTTCAAAAGAGAAATATGCTCTTTGTGTTCTTGTAAGTAATTATGCAAGTCATGATGGAGTATTATATAAAAGAATGCTAAATGGAATGCAGCTCAAATGTCTCAAGAAAGATGAGGTTGAAGAGGTGATGAAAGAGATTCATGCAGGAGCTTATAGTTCTCACATGAATGGGATCATCTTGACTAAGAAGATAATCAGACAGGGGTATTATTGGATAAGTCTAGAAAAAGATTGTATTAGAATAGTAAGATAGTGCCATTAGTGCTAGATCTATAGGAATCTTAACCATCTTCCTCCAACGATGATGAATAGTTTATCATCTCCTTGGCCTTTTGTAGTATAAGGGATTAATATTATAAGAGAAATATGGTCAAAAACATTTAATGGGCATAAGGATATAGTTGTGGCAATAGATTACTTTTCCAGATGGGTAGAGGCTGAGTCCTTTAACACTCTCAAAGCAAAACAAATGGCATAGTTTATTGAGAAGAGTCTTATTTGCAGCTATGGGGTTCCATACCATGTTGTGACAGATAATGGTGTCCAATTTCAGGTAGAAATAGTAGAGTTGTTGGGAATAAACATCATAAGTCTTTACCTTATCACCCTCAGGCTAATGGAGTAGTAGAAGTTACTAATAAAAATGTTAAGAAGATTCTCTTTAAAATGGTCAAGACTTACAAGGATTGGTATGAGTTTCTTCCTTTTTCTTTGTGGGGGGGGGGGTATATGACTACAACTAGAACCGCCACGAGCCAAACACCATTCTCTTTAATGTATGGTTGGGAAGTAGTTTTGCCTATAGAAACTCAGATCAAATCTTTGAGAGTGGTTATGGAAGCTAAAATACCTGAGAATGAATGGACGTAAATGAGGTATGATCATCTGGTATCTCTAAATGAAAAGAGGATGAATGCTTAATTTCATACTCAGATATGTTAGAGAAGGATAGTAAGATCATTTAATAAGAAGGTTAAGCCTGGAAAGATAAAGGCTAGAGACATGGTGTTAAAATAGTCTAGAGCAGTAGTATTTGATCAAAGAGGAAAGTTTAGACTAAATTAGGAAGGACCATATTTAGTCAAGTCAGTTCTACCTAAGGGAGCTGCAAAAATATCAGATCTTGAAGGGAATGAGTTCACTGAGCCAATCAACTTGGATCGTCTTAATAAATTCTATCTTTAAAAAAGAGAAAATAATAATAGTATAAAAGAAATAAAAGTCCGCTAGCTAGAAAGCCTGAAAAGGCTAGTTAGGTAAAAATTAGGACATTCTCGTTATTCAGAAAACTCGTAAAGGGCTGGTAGGCAAAAATTAAGGAATAAAAGAAAAGAGGTGATCTCACTTATTAGAAAACCTGTAAAGGGCTAGTCAGGCAAAAATTAGGGAAATAAATGTGAGAGAAAAATATTTAGTTAGAAAATCTGAAAGGACTAGCAGATAACAAGAGTTATATCATGTAATGTAATAAATGTACTCATTTTGGCCCTAATTAATGAAGCAAATTGAAATAAAATTTTTATTTGAATATTGTATATCCTATCTTTATTATAAGGCATAAGTATTTAAAGGAAAAACAAAGCATGAAAAGCCTAAAAAAACCATTTCTATGAGATCACTATATATGTATGGGTTTCTTCTTTTATGATTCATCTTGCAACACTTAAGTCCTCTTATATTTAGCAAATCCTTATGGCTCTATAGTTTTCATGATAACCCAAGCCTTGTAGTTATCATCAGTAGCCAACTTGGCATTCAAATGCATGTTTCACTCAAGGTTCTTACAAGGCCACAAACTCCTAACCTTGTCCAGAAAGTCCCGTCTCAAAGGGAAGCCTTCAAAGTCAGGAAGAATAGTGACAATGAATTATGGGTGACCATACTGATGGTAAAGACATGAAGGGGAGAAAAAGGTAGAGAAATATAGCCTAAGAATAGGAACACTATGATCATATAGCTCAATGGTCATGAACTTCAATTTCCACCAAGGGCAAACCCATGTAATCTTAACATCTGTAATGCCCCTTAACTAGTCAACCCATTGGTTTATAGTAATCTTATCCTTCATCTTTAATGAATGAGACTATAGCTGATGAGGTTGATAAATCAAAGGCATGGCAGGAATGGTAAGAAAAATCAACTTTTCTTATAGCCAAATCTTAAAAAAAAAAAGCCCATTAAGTTAAAAACCCCAAAGGGTAGCTTAGGCAAAAGTTAGGGCAAGCCTGCTAAGTTGAAAACCTGAAAGGGTGACTTAAGGGAAAGTTAAGGCAAATAAAAGAGAAAGAAAACAATAAAGAATTTTGGTTACACACCTGAACGAGAAGTAAATTGCCTGTAAGATGATTTCGAGTTCTGAAGTTGTCCATTCCTATGATAGTTTCAATAAGAATAATGGGCATAGGATCAACTCTAGTTTGTACCTGCTCTAAAATACTCATAATTTATATGTCAGCATTTTCATGGCATGAAACTGGCAAAAATTGTGCATAAAGATAAAAAGTAATAGTTCTGGTCAAAGCAGCACTATTTTATCTTTAGTTTCATAGACAGTAATAAAAGAAGATAGATCGATGGTCCTAGGGTTGTGAGCATATAGATAGATGTCATCTGGGGGCAAATCAAAGAATGCTACTAGCTTATCAGGAAACTGTATGGTCAGATCAGGAAGAGCAATCATGGCAATTGAGTTTAATGAGCACCCTAAGATAGCAGCGAATTCTTTAATTATTGGGCATAACTTTTGCCCGTTGAATCTAAACACATGGTCCTTCACATCCTAAAAAGTTGCACTAGCATGCAAAAAGTTACTGTCAATATTCTAATGCTAATGGGATTTTAGTGATTTGGAATGAAAAGGGAGAAAGTTGTTCCAATCGTTCTGATCAAGGCTCTTAAGGAATTTCTTCATCAATTAAAGAGATGCTTGAGTCATGATTTAAAGTGTAGAGAATGAAATATAATGCCCCTTGTGTGTTCTTTATATAGATAAGGAAAATGAGTCCATATGGGAAAGGGATTCTAATTGCTCAAGAAATATGGACAAGATGAGGTGATGGAATCTAAAAGGAATGAGGATAAATATAAAATTATTAAAAGGATAATATTCATTATTTATCTTTTTAATTAATTACCTATTTTCAATACTATCCATTTTAGAAGGATTTTAATAGAAGAAGTTTGCTCAAAAGCAACCATCAATTCAAGTGATACATAATTCAGAAAGTAACAATACTTAAAACAATGTGGAATCTAGAAAGTAATAGTACTATAAAAGCAATCAAATACAAGCATGCTAAAAGTCAGAAATAAAAGCATAAATAGTCTTAATCAGTTATCATGAGCTCATGTGTCAGGCCAAGGTCTCCATCCTCTAGTTAGATCACCATGCTGATAAGTATTAAGAGGTCTAATGGTCAAAGTCCTAGCACTATGAGGGTTGAAACTCAACTCTGCAAGCTGCTGTTGGAGTCTCTCGTTCTCACGCTCCAAGTCCCCAACATAACTCTGTTGCATTCAAAATAGTTAGAATCATGCATAATATACGTAACATGCATACATTTGCATATATATTATAAATATTCACTCTCCAACTGTTTATAACCTACATAGCAAATAGTCTTTGAGCTGAGGCAAGTTCGTAAAGGTACTTTGCCTGTGTTGGGGGAACCTACAATGTAAATGTCACTAATGTAAGATCAAGTGTTTAGTTTGTACAAATAAATAGTTAATTGCACTCACATGCGAAGCATCAAGATGAGAAAAGCTAGGAGGTCGAGTATCATCAAAATACATGTACTGCTTGATAAGAGTCTCAACTATAGGAGACCAATAGAACATCGATTTATCTAAAAGGGAAATGTTACCCAAGGTAGTGCTCATTAAAGCCTCACTAAAAGTAGTCCCAATGTACTAAGTATAAGACTCATGAATAGTCCTCTCAATCCTAGGCTTAGTCTCAGTTTCCTCCTCCATAGAAACATTAATAGCATGAGAGCCAACTCCCTTAACCTGTGAGAAAAGGAGTAAGCTTTTGCCAATGGTAACTAGGACAATAAAGAAAATATGACAAGAGACATGCCTTAACAAAATCAGTAGGAACCTTCTCTAGGACATTTTCTTGAATGTATGCCTAATACCCATGAGAACGCTCAAGCATAGTTGAGGCATCATATCCCTATAATGCTGCTCTCAGCTCCAGACCAGTCAAACTAGATCTCCATAACATCAAGTGTGGTATGGAAGAAGGAATGCAATGTTTTGAAGGTTCGATGAACCAACGAAATACATGCTCTCCCATATAGCATATCTTAAAATCATAGCCTAGAAGCAAAACTCTCATAGTCTCCAATCTTGTAGCAGCAATCATGAAATCATATAGTTGAACATCTTCAGCACTACTAACCTAATTAGAGGCTCCACTTTAAAGCATTTAGCTAATCCCGATAAGTCTAGAGACTATGCTTATTGCTAGAAAGGCAAGAGGAACCCCACCTTTGCATCAATGGGAGGCTCTTATCAAGGCTAATAACACTAAAACCTCGAACCACCCCTATCTCAATACTCTAAATCTGTAAAAAGGTGAAATGGTTAAAATAGAATAAAGAATTGCAGATAGTAAAAGATCAAAGAATGAGAGAAACATACGTGCAAAATGTGCCGAAAACCACACATCATAGAAAAACCCCTGCAGACTGTGTCAAGCCTATAGTATAGATAAGAAAGTGTTACATAACCTAATCAAACATAAGAACTTGGTCTATGTCATGGAGAGGACCAAGGAGTGCAATGTTGATCTCATGACTAGTCTTACAGAATAAGGTAGTGGCTAACAAAATCATAAGGAAACACCTCACCTTTTAAATGATCTAGCGAGGAGTGGTAGGAGGCAGTCATCTAAAGCTTTGAATAAGAGAAAATAGCACAACATTCTTCTGGTTCTTCCACGTTGGTATAAATCCAAGCAAGTCACGAACATACTGGTTCCTAGCACCCTCAGGAAGATTACAATAACTGATGTCGAAAGGAACTGGGGTACTTCCGAAGGCAATCCTAGTGATAGCAAAAAAGCTCATTAGGGAGATAGTCAACTCACCCAAGCGAGTGTGAAAAGTGTGGGTGGTGTCCATCCATCTCTCGATTAGAGCAAAGAGAGAGTAATGGTCCAACCTGCCTCGTGTAGTCGGCAAAGCAACAATGAAGCATTTGAAGCCCGATTCACAAACATATCTAGTCCCATCCTCATATAGACCGTGAAAGAGCTTCGGGCCAGATGAAAACATGCCGAGAATTTTATGGGTTTCTAAATAAAATTTAGACAAATTATTCTTTACTTCTAAATAATTTTATATTGTTTGCATTTATTACTTTTTAATAAATAAATATATATATATATATATATATATATATATATATATATATATATATATATTGAAAAATTAGATTTCCGATCGAAAATCCAAAATACTGGTCGACATTATAGATTTCTAATTAGAAATCTATAATTTCAATTGAAATTATAGAATTCCAATTGGAAATCCCTAAGGCTGATCAAATTTTTTAGATTTCTAATTGGGAATCTTCATTTAAGATTAAGTAGACATGTAGTTCTGGTTTAATTTTAAGGCTTAGTTCTTTAAAAAATAACTTTTAGTAATCAATTTTTACTAATTCATTATGTTTATTAACATGCATTTCTGATTTATACATTATTTAGTTAAGTTTCAATTACTAAGCAAGAAGAAAATGAATAAATTTTGCAAAAATTAAAGCACAAGAATAAAGCTTACCTCATCCCTAGCATTTGAGCATTAGTGTCGGTTCAATTGAGTCAAAGGAATGACAATTGCACCTTCATTTTGTCCTAAATTATTTTGTGGAAAACATAGGGCCAAATTAAGTGGATCTGCTGGAATGTTAGCTCTTGCACATGGTCCATGTGGCGAGTTAATCATAGGATCAGACGAATTCAAAATCGGACGACAGAACAAATAGTAATTGAAAATTGAAAAAAACAAAATCAAGTTGAAAGTGAAAGAAAAAGAGATGGAAAAAAAGAGAAAATAAAAATAGGAAGAAGATGTGAGAGTGTCGAGAAAAGAAGACATTCATAAGGAATAAATAAGTGGAAAATATCCACTTTAGTCCATAAGATTTATTGGTGTTCAGGTGCATAAGTTTCTTGCAATTTATTCCTAAATTGCAATTTAATTAGGATTTAATTCCTAATTTCAAAAAGTTTCATTATTACAAATTTAATAATTATTCATGGAATTATTAAATTATTAAGTACACGCTTTCTTAGTATAAAATTTCAATTTCCAATCAATAGTAGATACATAAGTGAATTTTTGTATTTACTTGTATTGCATTATTGTGAATTTTCAAAATTCATTTTGTTATAGGCTACACAGTAGCTATAACATAATTTTCAAATTCATTTTGTTAAATGCTATATAGTAGTTATAACAAAAATTCCAAACAATCACTTTTTGCTAGACATTCCATAGGAATTATAACACATTTCAAATCTTTTTGCTAGATGCTCCACAGGACCATTATCATAATTTGCTAGATGCTCCATAAGATCTATAGCATATTTGTCTTTAGCTAGACACTACATAGTAGCTATAGCATATTTTCACTAAACGTCCTATAGGGAATATAATGTCACTTGCTAAACATCCCACAGGGAATATAGTAAATTGCACTAAATGTAGTGTCAATTGTTATTCACTGAACACAGTGATAGCATTACCACTATATGTTCGATAGGAATTATAGCATGTTTTCAACATGCACTGAGCACAGTGTCAATTGTTATTCACTAAATACAGTGATAGCATCACTACTATATGTTCCACAGGAACTATAGCATGTTTTTAACATGCACTGAACGCAGTGTCAACTGCTATACACTGAACATAGTGATAGCAGTACTGCTGTATGTTCCACCAAAACTATAGCTTGTTTTCAAAATGCACTAAATACAGTGTTAATTGTTATTCACTAAACACATTGATAGCATCACAGCTAGAAATTCCATAGGAATTTTAGTGTTCCTTAAATCGTACTTAACTCGATATAATGTCATGCATTAGTCACAGTACACAGGTAAGTGTCTTGACTCCTTGCCTTGAAATTGTGTGCTTATTTGCTTTGCCATAATTTGTCAAGCAAACAGTGATAAAGGGAGGCAAATGTAAGCACCCAATTTCGGGATGACATGAGTTTAGATGCGATAGAGGACCCAATGATGAAAATTTATCTATGTGAATATTGATTTTGAATCTCAGGCCTTAATTGGAACTTGTTAAGGACTTAATTAAAATGTTAAGGACCTAATTGAAAAATTTTAAATTCTTTCAATGGGGGATAAAATATTCCTGATAATTGAATATTGATTTTTTACTTGTTTTTAATTGGTTGGAAAAAAAATTAATAAAAAGGTGGATAAAATATTCCTGATAATCTATCATTATCAGGAAGTTTAATTTTTGATTTTTCGTGTTTATCTTCCATGATTCATTATCAGAGGGATTAGGGTTTTGTTTCTAGAGCTATAAAAAGGGATGTTTTCTTCATTCTAAGGGGTTTGGCTTTGAAAAAAAATCATAAAAAACTTCTTCCTCACCTGTTTCTTTCCAAAAAACATAGGACAGTGAGCAAAAATCAGAGAGCCAGCTTTTCAATTAAAAAAAAAGAAAAAAGAAAGCTTTGAAAAATAGAGAAATTTTTAGATGAAAATTATTGTTCTTAAAAAGTCAATCAAGCCGGAGAAAAAAAAATCAATAAGATTTTATTTCAATATGGTGAAATCTTATTTTGAGGGGCATTTAAACACTATCTACACAACATTATTCATCTCCTACTCTTTTCTTTTCTTTTTTAAATTTTATGTCATTATCTCCCCTTTTTTATTTTTTATTTTATTAGTTTTCGTGTTTTTATTTGATTTTGGTTTTAATTCATTATTATTTTTTATTTATTAATTCTAACCTTATTTTCTTTTTGATTCTTTGTGTTTCATATTTTTTATGATGATGAATATATGATTGAATCAAGGAAACTCACGGAGAATCCATGAATGAAAGCCAAGAGTCAAGATCTCAATTTAATTTAATTTTGCTTTGTTTAGTTTATTTTATTGGTTTTTTTAGGTTTTGAATTTGTTTAATTTGTCTTCCTAAGGATTGTATTTTAATTTTATTTTCTTTATTATTTTGGTAGACTTTGTAATAACCCCAATAGTGAAGATAATGAAAATTTAGTTCTCTTGTTCTTAAAAAATTAATTAGTGAATTAGGTTCAATTTAGTAAACCCTAATTAAAATCAATGGAGGAAATAGATTAATTTAGGTTGCATGTTAAGTGAAATTAAGTTTTTTAGAAGAAATAATTTAATTGCATGGTTAATCTTTTTTTTTTATTTTTTTAATTTATTTTTGTATGTTTTGGGCCCTAAGCCCACATTAGGTTCTAACTCTTTTAATAAATAGGCTTTTAATTGGATTTTTAGGTTTAATTAATTTTAAAATCAATTTAGGCTCATTTAGATTAATTTAGACTTAAGCCCATTTTTAGTTAATAAAATTAACTTAGATTTAGCTCAGCCTATTAATTTCATTTCTTTTAAAACAAATAGACTTAGATCCATTTTTTAAAATCAAGTTAGAATTAGACCCACTAATTAATTCCTCTCTTTAAAATTTGTAGACTATAGGCCCATTTCTTTAGTTAAATTAAAAAGAATAAACTTAGGCTCATTTATTAACATGTTAGTCCACCTTTAGTCCATTTCACTTGTAAATAAAAATGTAGAATTAACTAATTTTAAAATAAAATTAACATAGTTTAGACCTAGGGACGATGCACTTTGTATGCATTTTTTACATGCAGTTTTGTGACTAGTTTACTTTAGGGCTAGATGGATGTTTAATTTCTATTTAATAAAATTGTGTGTAAATAGAGAATAAGATAGAAATTCATAAAGTAATTCTAAATGAACACAAGACTGAAAGAAGTTAATATTCCATTCCCAAAATCTCTTGGTTATGGTGTTAGCTTTCTTTTAGAGAATCGAGTACCACCAAAACAATTTGTCCTAGTTATTACCCTGGGTGGTGACTCCTCATCTCAGTGCTATGTCTTTGTAATATAGTAGTGTGTTCCCTAGGGCCTTAAGCCTAAATAGTGTCACGGTTGCTAAAATTTTGGACACACGCTAAACCCTATCATTTACGGTCAGTTTTTATAGAAAATTTATGCTCAGGACCATGTGATTCTCATATACTTTGTGTGAGCTCGAAGCATGAGGAATGATAAGAATCATGTACTTTAGCTTGAATAGTCTATGCAAATTAACAAATAATGACATCCCTCATTGATAGAACCTATGAGATGTTGTCCATTTATCCTTATTAGATCAAATGAATGGGTTAGGAACCTAACTAAATT
The DNA here is from genome assembly GCA_947683625.1 of Mallotus nudiflorus. Lineage (NCBI taxonomy): Eukaryota > Viridiplantae > Streptophyta > Magnoliopsida > Malpighiales > Euphorbiaceae > Mallotus > Mallotus nudiflorus. Next base: position 955,529 of record CANTUR010000856.1, read on the forward strand.
GTGGACCTTTATGTTGATAAAATCAAATCGTAAACTATCAAATGATATTTTCATGACTCCTAGTAAGTATATCGAATATCGATATGGGGGCAAGAACTCAGACTCCCTTTGATTAACCTTGGTCTTATGCATAAGGGCTCTAGACATCATTTGAAGCTCGATAATTGACCATTATATTGACATCATGTGATTACCTCAAAAACATTTGAGTATCATTCCTCAGTTTACCATTTGGTTTTGACAAACATAAATTGAAACAGTTGAGTTCCAAGAGCGAAACCATAGTCTCCTAATGACTATAGGTTCAAAACCCACCTAGGTAAGAGACTAAATAACCTCATGAAGAAATAAGGTTAGAAGTAAGAGCTTGCTTGTGATTGGTTTGTCACTGTGTAGGAAAACTAACCAACTTTGATCATGCATACATCATATACACGTAGATAGCACATGCTAACCACTGTTTCTTGCAGGCATAATTACTTTTTCATCATAGGATTTTTACATCCACTCCATGCATACATGCTCACCCTTTTCTTTTACAGGCACACATCATGCAACATTCATTTAGCTAACCCTAATAAATGTACAGGAATACAACATCTAAAAGAAGCCTCATGTTAGCAATTCGAAGATAAGCTAAAGGAGGGGATCCAAAAGTTGCTCACTAAATGGCACCATAGCTGAAATCCTCCAAGCCTAAATCAAAGCCAAAAGTGCCCGAGATGGGAATAACACACCATTGAGTAAAGCCTCTACATCCATTCACCTAAGGGTAGATAAGGCAAAGGGAATTCCTTGCACTCCATTTCAAGCTAATGATGATAATGGTTACTACCAAGATCTCAGGAATGCACCAAAAGCCATAAAAATTGCTAACATGACCAAGCCTAAATTGACAAGGGAGGTCAAACTATTGGCTAATAGGATGACTCAGTTGGAATTCGCCTTCAAAGATAAAGAAACTCATGGCTCCAAAAGCTTCACCGACCTGACACTATTCAAATATGAGCCACTTACAAATGATTTTAAGCTACCAAACTTTGCTAAGTTTGATGGAACAGGGGATCCAGGGGTCCATCTAAGGCAATATGCTACCTTAATGGCTGCCACAAAGCTTATAAAATCACAGATTATTCGATTCTTCTTCACATAAAAAAAGGACCAAAGGTATGGTTCTTTGAACTTGAACATGAAATCAAAAGTGATTGGCTATTGGTTAACTCTAAAGTTTATCAAGTAGTATGAATACAACACTCAGTTAGACATCCCTTGGAGGGACCTTGGGACCACAAGGCAGAAACTTGACCAGATGGTGGGGAAAGGTAGTCAAGATAAAAAACTATCCTCCTAAGGATGAATAAATAGAGCTGATAATCAAAGTTGCACTACCACACTTCAAAAAATAGATGATCTTTGCTCATTATCCTAACTTTAGAGCTCTCCATCAAGCTGGGATCAAAATTAAGGATGAGGAACCTTAGTAAGCTAGAAACACTTTTTGCCATTATACTTAACCAAACATCCAAAACACCTTCACATGAGCTGCAGAAATAAACATAATCCAACCCAACACCCATAGCTCACTATCCATTAATACCATTAAACCACTAAGAAAATTCTTAAACTTTAATCTCCCATTATCCAAAGCATTCCAAAGACTTTAACAAAAGAGCATCCTACAGCCACAAGAGCCTAGGCCACTTCCAAACCCACTACCACCTCAAATTAACCAAAACTTATTCTGCCACTTTCACCATATGCCTAGCCACACTACTGATACATGCAAAACTCTCAAAAATGCAATCCAAGACCTCATTGACTCTGGAAAAATTAATGACCCAGTATTAAGACCAATCCTCTCCCAAACTATCAAAACATGCCTCTACTAACCATCAGCATAATCTTCTCTAATCTACCAGAAGAACTGGTTGAATAGTCAATCCAAGCCATACAATAAACCTAAGATAATTCCTCAGAGGACAAACCCTTAAATCCCATTTTTAAGCCTTATGATTCTATTGAAGATGAGCAATGCCCTTCTACCTTTAAATATATTATAATGCCTCAAGAGTTCCTTCTTTACTTAATGATGCAAAAAGGAGCTAGGGATACAGCTCTCCCTATAAACGGTGAAGTGATTGATTGCCATTACTCATAAGAAGCAGACATAGAAAAAATTCTCAATAGTGAAGAAGCCCTTACTCACACCGCTCTCTTTATGAATGATAAAGTGATTGATTGCCCTTACATATAAGAAGTAGACACATGCAAAAATCTCAATAGTGACCATGAGATATGGGATTTACTAGGCCAACCATCTAGGAATTTTGATTACAAGGTCAAGTACACAGCACCTCCTACTACCCACACACTCTCAGAAGACATAGTACCCTCAGGTTAGAGAGATAAATTTGACAATAAAGATGGGATGGTCAGCACTATTTAGCTTTAAAACTTATAAGTCATAGGGATAGACATATGATACAACTGTAATGATCCTAAAATCATTGTCTAGGACTAGAACAACAGTACAAAAGCATATAAGCAACCATCTAAGAAGCCCTCACTTGCAGTTAATCATGTAACTCACAACGGGCAGGTATATTAACCTCTTAAGAAAGAGAAGGAACCCTCTAAGGAGAAAGAAGTAGCAAGAGATTAATCTCCAGTCAAAGAGGAAGACACTATCCTCAAATAGCTTAAGAAAACTCAAGCACAAGCTAGTATCTAGGACCTACTCATAGCCTCCAATAAGCACAGAGATGCCCTAGTCAGAGCACTAAATGAAGCAAAGATTGCCACTAATGCCTCACCTTATGAGATGATAGCCTCTCTAATGAAGGCTCCTTCTAATAAAATCACCTTTTTAAATGAAGATTTACCCCTCAAAGGAAGGGTCCACAATCTTCCTTTCTTCATACAAGTAATTTTTAGGACTAAGAAGACCCTATGTGTTATGGTATATGAGGGGTTTACAATTAAATTTTACCCCCTAAGGTTGCTTCATAAGTTTAGGATGAATGTTGAAAACCTGGAAGAGTCCATAGTGGTTATACAAGCCTACGATGATTCAAAGAAGCTAGTCATCAACACTTTCAAAGCAATAGTTATAGTGGGAGATATTGAATTGGAAATAGAATTTACCATCTTGGACATCCCTCTGACTTTTTCCTTACTATTGGAAGACCTTAGTTCCACTCACTATGGGGCATACCTTCCACTGTGCATCAAAAGATCAAGTTCCTTCTAAATGGAAAGGTCGTTACCATCCCTGCTAAAACAAACAATATTATTGCCTATCTAAATGTGGTCCCACAAGGATTCCAAGTTTTTATGATAAGTAATGGTCATGTCTATCCTAAAGTTGCTGCTATAATGAAGAAGATGCAATATCTGCTTGGAATAAGATTAGGAGGAAGAAATATTGGAGTCATAGAATCCCCTAACTTCCAAGGATAAACCAACATAAAGAATCTAGGGTACGATCCATAAAAGGATAATAGGGCTAAGAAATCAACCTCTTTTGTGGCTAAAAGCTCAACCTAAATCTATCAAGTGCAAGCTGAGGAATGGATGAGCAACATAATTAAGAAGCCAGGGTTTGAGATCTTTAATAACACCCTCAAGGAGAAACACTTACTAGATATAATCATTGAGATTAACATCTATAAGCTGGTAAAAAAACTAGAGATAGAATCTAAGAGTGAAGCTATCAATCATGCCTAAGCTACCGCTAATGACGTCCTGTTCGAAGACATTGCTGATGATGATCTCTGTACTTTTTTTTATTTGAAAATGATTATGTAATGAACTTTAAAGTTAATGCAATGAAATCATATTTTGTTTACTTGTTTGATGTGTTTCTTGATAGTAATGTGCATTACATTGATTAAAACATTAGCATATTTGACATTCATTCCATATGCACTGAATCATTTAATATTGGCATGAAATCTAAACCATGCATTCTGTATATTTTGAAAGATGTTAACTTGGAAGAGAGGAGAGAAATTTGAAAAAATATTAATAAAATATTCAAAAGTATTTTCCTAGATGTATGATGATATGCCTAGTATTAGTAGAGACATTGCTCAACACTTCATTCCTACCAAAGAAGGGTGCAAACCAAGCAAAAACTGAGAAGACTCAAACTAGAATGGGCCCAACTAGTGAAAGAGGATATCAAGAAACAAATCAAGGAAAAATTCATAGAGGTAGTAGACTATCCAGAATGGTTGGAAAATGTGGTGCTAGTATTGAAGAAAGATAGAAAGGTTAGAATCTGTGTCAACTATAAAGTTCTGAATAAGGCCTGCCCGAAAGATGATTTCCCACTACCCCACATAGACATACTGGTTACCAGCACCGCGATATGTGCATTGTTCTCCTTCATGGATAGATTCTCCACTACAATAATATCCTAATGGCCATTATCGATAAGGCAAAGACAGCTTTCATAACAGAATAAGGTACTTACTATTATAGAGTAATGCCTTTTGGACTAAAGAACGCAGGGGCAGTTAACTAGAGAATGGCAACTGCAATGTTCCATGACATGATACACAAAGAAGTGGAGGTCAACACATGATGGTCAAGTCAAGAACCAGGGAAGAACACCCCTCTAATCTCAAAAAGTTCCTAAGAAGGGTCAAAAAGTACAATCTCAGGCTAAATCTGAAGAAATGCATATTCGGGGTTACTTTAGGAAAGATGCTGGGGTATGTTATTAATCAGAATGGGATTGAAATGGATCCAAATAAAGCAAAAGCCATCAAAGAGATGCCAGTGCCAAAAACAGAGAAAGAAATTAGAGGGTTTTTATGGAAATTATAGTTTATCAATAGATTCATCGCTAAGTTGATAGTAGTGTATGAATAGATCTTTTAGATACTTATAAAAGATCAATCAATTGAATGGAACGAATAGTGTTAACTAGTATTTGACAATATCAGAAGCTACCTAGCCAACCCTCTAGTTCTAAGACCACCTAAACCAGAGATGCCTCTAACCCTATATCTAGCCATCGAAGGGAATGCAATCAGTGCAATGTTAGCCTAAGAGGGAGAAACAAAAGCAAAACACATAGTATACTACTTGAGTAAGAAGATGTTACCATATAAGGAGAAGTATAGCCAAGTCGAACATATATGTATAGCAATGGTATGGGTAATAAAGAAACTCAAACACTACTTTTAGTCCTATAGGATTCAAGTTATGTCTAAAATGGACCCAATGAAGTACCTTTACGAAGCTCCCTCTCTAGTGAGGAAACTTGCTAAGTGGCTCGTACTACTAATAGAATTCGATGTGCAATATCTAACTACGAAGGCAGTAAAAAGGAGAGTAGTGGCTGAATTTCTAGCTCTTAACCCCATTCTAGACTTAGAAATAATCCAACTGGACTTCCCAGATGACCTCAGCTCAGCCATTAAGATCCAAGGGTGGTGCATATATTTTAACAGAGCAGTTAATCAATTCGGTATAGGAGTCAGTGTCATACTACAATCTCTTGAAGGTAAAGTGAGACCAATTGCTAAAAAGCTTGAGTTTAAGTCACAAATAATGAAGCAAAATACGAGCCATGCACGCTCAAAATAGAAGCATTGATAGCCCTGAATGTCATAAAAGTCAAAATCTTTAGAGATTCTATGCTAGTAATCAATCATGCCACAGAATAGTGGGAAATAAAAGAGCAGCACTTAAAGCCTTATCTAGACCACTTGAGGCTACTCACCAAGATTCAATCATCTCCCTAGAAATTATAATCAGATGGCAGATGCACTTGCTTCCCTAGCATCAGTATGGGAAGGACCATCCAAAATGCCCATGAAGCCTCTAATTATACTCAGATCGGGACAACTTTATTATAAAAACTATAGAATAGCAAAGACAGAAGCAGCTAAAAAGCCCTAGTTCTATGGCATCCAGAGGAATCTAAAGGAACAAGCCTATCCTGATCAAGCAGATGAAAGAGACAAAGTAGTTATTCAATAACTAGCATCAAAATTCACATCGCATCAGGGTGTGTTATACAAGAGAACCTTATATGGTTTACAACTCTAATGTCTAAATGAAACAGAAGCTGCAAAAGTAGTAGAAGAAGTACACAAGGGTGTTTATGGTCCACACATGAATAGAGAAATCCTGGCTAAGAAGCTAATCAGACTAGGGTTCTTTTGGATGTCGATGATGGAAGACTACATCAAATTTGTAAGAAAATGCCATAAGTGTCAGATCCATGGGAATGTCAGTCACCTTCCCCCAATAGAACTACACTAAATCTCCTCTCCATAGCCATTCTTAACATGGGGACTAGACATAATTAGGGAAATCCACCTGATAGCCTTAAACGGACATAGGATCATCGTAGTGGAAGTGGACTACTTTACAAAATGGGTTAAAGTAAAATCATTTACAAGGATAGGAGCTAAGCAAGTGGCTAAGTTTATTAAAAGAAACCTGTTCTGTTGATATGAGATCCCCCATCATATCATCTATAACAATAGTGTCCAATTCCAAACGGAAGTTAAAGAGCTATTAAGGAGTTATAAGGTGCAACATCATAAATCTTCTCTTCATTGACCATAAGCAAATGGGGCCATCAAACCTACAAATAAGAACATAAAAAAGATCTTATCAAATATGAATTAGTCTTACTGAGATTGGGCAGATAGATTGTCACAAGCCTTATGGGGGTACCGAACAATAATCAAAACTTCAATAGAAGCAACTCCTTTCTTATTAGTGTATGGATCAAAAGTAGTTCTTCGAATCAAAATAGAGATCAAGTCTCTTATGGTAGCAATCAAATTTGAATTGCCAAAAGTATAGTGGTCTCAATAAAGGCACGACAATCTTATTCTTTTAGATAGCCAAAGGCTTAATGCTTTATATCACACACAGTTGTATCAGGCTCTACTAGCCAAGTCCTTCAACAAAAGAGTAAAACACAAGAGTGTAAAAGCAGGATACTTGGTGCTAAAGCAAATAAGATAGAACATTCTGGACACTAAAGGGAAATTTAGACCGAACTAGGAAGGCCCATACCTGGTCAAACATATCTTATAAAAAGGAGTAGTCAAGCTGATGGATTCTAAAGGCAATGAATTCTTTAGACCTATCAATATAGATTGCCTGAAGAAGTACTATGTCTAAGGCACAAAAAAAAAAATCATCCCATTGAGTTGAAAACCTAGAAATGGTAGCTCAAGCAAAAGTTAGGGACTTCCTACTAAGTTGAAAACATAAAAAAGGTAGCTCATGCAAATATTAGGGAAAGAGAGAAAATACTTAATTGGAAAACCTAAAAAGGCTAGTTAAGGACAAGGGTAACCTCAAATTCAAAATTTGTACAAATGCACCTGTGCTTTTCTTAAATGATTACAGTGAAATGAGAATGATTGCTAATTTATGCAAAATATCTTTGAAAAGTGGAACACATTTTATCATTATGAATTGCATCAAGCATGCTTTGCATTTTCTTTCATTACATGACCATGGTTCTTACCATCCTCTCTAAGCTCACTCTTTGAGATCAGCCACTAACATCAAAGCCAAAAAAAATGCCCAGCTAAGTGTGAAAGCTCAAAAAGGAGACACCCTAGGAAAAAAAGGGAAGAAAAAGAAAAATCGTGTGAAAGCTCAAAAAGGAGACACCCTAGGAAAAAAAGGGAAGAAAAAGAAAAATCGAGCTAAGTGTGAAAAGTTCCAAAAAGAGATGCGTTAGTCAAGAAAAGGAAAAAAGGTAGACAATAGTAATGACAAACATCATCATCAATGACACAATAGGAAGCATATGCAGTCATCATCATATAAGCATCATACAACATATATAATAAATGCTTATATACAACACCTAGAGTCTATAACCTCGGGAAAATAATACAACAAAGCAAACCACATGCTAAAAGTCCTACACCTAGCTCCTAAAACAACTACATTGGTCGTAGCTGCCATCAAATGCAAGCACTAATCCTGCTCAAGCATCCCCTTTGTGGTCTTGACTTATTATTGTTCATCACAAAGGATGATAACTGTGACTCCAGATCACTTATGTGGTCACAATAAGTTGCAAGCTCTTATTCCCATTCATGACTAGCGAGATGATGCTTAACCTACATTACATATTGCATATCATACACTCATACATAAAACATGTGCATAAAATAAATAGGTACAATAAAGAAGGCATACCCTTTCAGTGGTAGCAAACTCCAAAAAGCACTACTGTGCACTCCCTACAATAGTATACCAATACTGGCTAGATAAGACAGGAATCTATAAAAGCAAGCAAATAAGTTAACCACCACTCACTAAATAAATGAAACATAGGCAACAATAAGTGGAGAACACAAATATAGGTAGCATCAGTATGAGCAACACTCAACTAAGGAAAGCCAAGTCTAGGCAAATTGAAGCTCACTACCCTACCAAGGATATCCATCCCAAGTAAAGACAAAGATGGTTGAACCATCAAGTCCCTATGAATAGTATTACTATAAGCCACACCACTGGCATAAGCGATTGCCTCAGTATGGAACGTACCCTGATCCTCCTCAAAATGAGATTCAGATATCCTCCAATGTCGCTATAGATAAGTTCTTATAAGTCATGTCAATTGTAGTTCATTACTAATAAAGTTTACTACATACTTACACCAAAACAGGAATAAAGGCTTACCAGATCAAAAGAAGTGACTCTCGATGACCCATGTGATGGCCTAATCCTTGAACCCAAAGGACAAGATGCATCCACCTAAGAAGGGGGAGATCAAGGAAAGGTCTTAATAGCTATAGTATCAATTAGCTGATTGATCAATACATTAGCATAAGGCAAACCCGTACATTCCAAGAGTCTCTTAAAGGGGAATCCTATCATAACAGTAGCATGATCATCACCATAAAGCTCGTGACTCCAGTACATGTCATTAGGGGGAAGGACGGGAACTCTCTTCATATATGGGCCATCCTAACAATAATGGACTCGCTCACCCAAATATTACACTCTACCGATGAGGCCAGAGAGCAACACTTGTCTCTCTATCTGCTACCATGCAGCTAAAACCTCTACCATCCAATGAGACCTCACACCTACTAGCGAAGAAAGATCTGCTCAAAGGGTAACCATGAAAAAAAGACCCTTAAGAAAGGAATAACCAACACAACAGTAATTAAACATACCTGATAAAGAGATAGCTTCCTCATATGGTCCTGAGCTACTGTGAAATCCTCAATCAAATTAGTAGTCCTCCTGATCCTACGAGAATAATGAGGAAAGCCATCCTCCTAGAAATGCTCGATGGATAAGGGAGAATCCTGAACTCATATGCCTAGATATGTCAAAATCAGAGGGTCAAAAATAATAAACCCAAAAGTAAAAGAACAAACAACAGAACTCCTACTCACATCCAGCACGAACAAGCATCCGTAGATCCTCGAGCCACCTTAGCATGTTGTGTCAAGTCCTAAGTACATATGAGCAAAGGTAGCAGTAACCTAGCAATAGCCCGGTAAGCCATCTAGATCTCTTAAAATAGGCAGCAATCGCATATCACATGTACCCGAAGGGTTCGGGAAGATAACAACACTCAATAAATAAAATAAAAAGCAATGAGCTAGTTGCTCTACTGAGACAAAACCATCATCATACAAAGCCCACACAAAAGAAACAAACTCTGTGTTTCGAGCAAGATACAAACAACTAGACTTTATAGGTGTGACTACCCTAAGTAAATCCATCGTGAGCCTCTCCAAAAAAGCTCAAGCCCATGATAGTAGTAAAATTGAATAGGGTAATAGTTATGTCCCAGTCATGCAAATGGAAAGTATGTGTTGTGTCCATCCACCACTCTATCAATGCATACACCACTCTATCAATGCATAAATGGTGATCAAACTCAACACATATGAGTTATAAGATAATATAACAATCACCCTATTAAAGCCCTTCCCGAAAACCATCTACTTCATACACAATGAGAGACCCTGATAATACATGTTGACTCTATTGAAACTACCAGGCAGCACAGTGACATACCTACAGGGCTGCAAATGACAAGTACGCTATCAAACATTTGCACAACTACTAAATACTAACACATCTCTCTCTCTCTCTCTCTCTGTCACTTAATAGGATCAAAACAATAAAGGCTTGAAAGAAAAGCATCACAGTAAGTAGATAATCATAAAAAGAAAATAAAGCAAGATCTATCAGCCATCAGCAGTTAAGATAAAGCTAGACAGATAGTTATAATAAGAGCTACAACTATAACAACCTAATACATCAAAATAAATAGCAAAACAGCCAATGAATAGTCTTTAAAAAAATAAGGGCAAAGAAGGACCTACCTCACAATAATGCTGCACCCAAGCATGAGTCTTTAAGCTATAAAATAAGGATAAGATCTCCCTGAGAAAGCTTGGATGGCTAAGAACTCTAAGCACTATATGTGCTAGTCCCTACAACGAATGTGTCAACTCTAGTGGCCTCTGTACAGTCACCCTCAAGATTAACATCAACATCAATAAAAATGTCTTCTAGACCCTCAGGAATGTTGGGGAATTCCATTTTACATAGAAGAAAGTGGAAGTACAGAAGCAAAAGTAGAGCAAATATCACCCAAAACATAAAAAGGGTCAAGAAAAGTCAGAAAACACTTCAAGAAGTCTAATATGAAGCCTCCCAAGTCCTCTGAAATAGTTGTTTAAATAAAATTAGAGGGGGAGAAGCATGTCACCATGCACACAAGCATGTGATCATGCTCTTACCACATACAGTCACGCGCACTTCCCCTTTCCACATGCTCTTCTGTGGATTTATAAGCACTTCGAGACTTTTCACACTCACTTATACAGTCTTAAACTTCCATTTGAGCATAATATATGCACTAAACAATGCAAAAGTACATTAATAAGGACTCCATTTGTCTAAAGACACTGCATGTGCACCATTTTTTCAGGAAACTCAACATCCTACAAAAGAAGAAGAATAAGAAAAATTCATTGTAAGGATATCTTACTTTAAATCATCAAAATAACATCCTCAACATGACAAATCACTACATTATTACTACATCATCACTACTACTTCATTCACATTGCTTATGAGCATTCATAGTGCTTGGAAGCATCTTCTCATTGCTTGATAGCATCCTCTCATTGCTTAGAAGAACCCATATTGCTTAGGAGAACTCTCATTGCTTAGAAGCACTCACACTTATTTCTTAGGAGCATTCATATTGCTTAAAAGCACTTTCACTATTTAGAAGAATCTTCTTATTTGCTTAGAAGCACTTCCACTACTTAGAAGCATCCTCACATTACTTAAGAGCATCCACACTGCTTTAGAGCATTCTCATTTGCTTAGTAGCATCCTCATTTCTTGTGACACTTAAGAAGGTTATAATCATATGTTCATTTGTGTGAAACTTAAGAAGGTTATAGTAGTATGCTCATTCGCATGACACCTAAGAAGGTTATAGTCGTATGCTCATTCGCATGACACCTAAGAAGGTTATAGTCGCATGTTCATTCATGTGACACCTAAGAAGTTTATAGTCACATGTTCATTTACGTGACACCTAAGAAGGTTATAATTGCATGATCATTTCGTGTGACACCTAAGAAGGTTATAGTCGCATATTCATTCGCATGACACCTAAAAAGGTTATAGTTATATGTTCATTCACGTGACACCTAAGAAGGTTATAATTGCATGATCATTTCGTGTGACACCTAAGAAGGTTATAGTTGCATATTCATTTCATATAACACTTAAGAAGGTTATAATCACATATTCATTTACGTGACACCTAAGAAGGTTATAATCACACGATCATTTCACTTGACACTTAAGAAGGTTATAGTCGCATGCTCATTTTTGTGACACCTAAAAAGGTTATGATCATATGTTCATTCATGTGACACCTAAAAAGGTTATATTCGCATGTTCATATGCATGACACCTAAGAAGGTTATAGTCACATCTGCATTTTGCTTAGTAGCATGTTCATTTGCATGATACCAAGAAAGGTTATAGTCACATCTCTTTTTGCTTAGTAGTATCCTCACTTGTTTGACACCTAAGAAGGTTATAGTTATATAAATCCTAGTGCACTTTACATGAATCACAAGCTTGTATATGTCCTAATACCACCTTGCATGACAACCAAGTCACAAAATAATAATAATAAACAAAACACAATAACATCAGTCAAATCTTGATAAGACGTCTAAAGAAAACCCATAGGTAAGTACCTCTCTCCCTACTAAAACATTTTTTGCATATTTGCATTTTGCTTCATGTGTATTGACACTAGCGCGCTAGGTGGCTATGCAACACACATGAAGCAAAGGGGCAACTATCATACCTCAAATTTGATTATCCCTAAAAGACTCCAATGATTAAATGAATCCTCGAGATGACTAGAGTTTGCTCATTCATAACACCTCTAAAGTGTACAACCTTAAAAAACATTAGTGTGCAAAATCGATCATCGAGCCATTAAGTTATGCTCTAATCTTGTGAAATATGAATTATCAAAATAATGAGAGGTTTTATTTTAAGAAAGCTCCTCTTGGAATACTCAGCTAATTGGGCTGGTGCGCATTTTATTAGACTAGGACCTGGCTTCGTGAAAAAATGGAAATCGATTTTGATAAAATAAACTTTGGAAACACATCCGGAAGGCTCCAAAACCTCTCAAAGTGGTCCCGAAATGGTCTAACACAACCCAAGTATTAGCGCATATCGCTCAGAAGTGCACGTAAACACTCTTAGGTGTCATGTACTACATTCAAGGCTGAATTTGGCAAAATAGACTTCAAAAACATGTCTAAAAACCCTAAAAACCCTACGAACCATCCCCAAAATAGTACATAAAATTAAGGAAGAGTGTGTAGAGCATTGAAGTGCGTGTGAACATAGGTGACCATGGGCACTTGGCGTGGCCATGTGAAAAAATCTCATTTTGCGTGAGTGACCACACCCCTACCACCCTATTCTACCCAATTTTCCCTATAAATAGTCCCCTTCACACCCCATTTTAGAGGGGGGAGCAAGTAGAAACACATACACTCAAAAATTAGTTTGATTGACAGTGTTGGAAACCCCTTTCCAGATAGTTTTTTCTCTCCCACAGCCTTTTCCTTCGGTTGTTAGATCCCTTTTCCATGAAACTAAGCATCATCTTTATTAAAGCAGGCTTCAAAAGTCTACAATCTAGCATCATTCTATTATCATTTTGAACCTCTCAATGAGGAAAGCTTGATAATCTCTTGAAGCTAAAGCTTCAAAGCTCATATAAGCTTAGTCGAGTTTGAGGATCATACAATTATTTTAGCACATTTATTTTACTACATTGCATTTTATTTTACTATTTCCAGCATTTAGGAATATTGTTGTGCTTGTATGATGAGACTAGCAATCTTGCATGCTATATGAATAATATATGCTTTATTATGCTCATTTGACATCATCATTCTACATCCTCTATTTTTGAAATATGAATCACACCATAAAAATCAATAATGTGAAATAGTTCATGTTTCAAAATAGAGTCATCATGCTCTCGGTCCAATGATGACCTCATGCATCATTTATATTATCATCATTCATCATTAGAGCATATATAATCACTATAAGCATGATCATCCTATCATTCATCGAGTAAGCTGTGTAAATGATTGTGTTATCTTTGTAGATCAACCATATTAGATTTAATTTTCTGTAATCTTTTCCTTTTTATATGTATTTTATTAAGAAAGAGATGTAATAAATTTTTTAGCTTTATTATCTTATACTATTTGATGTACTATGTGAATGCTATGTAAACTGTCATTACTGAAACTAGGGTGTTACGATAGCTATACATCAAATATTGTAAAATGAGAAATAGTAAAAAAGTATATGCAATCCCCCAAACCTAGAAATTTTTACTGGGGATAATACTCACTGAGTGACCTGATGTTGTCTGTTTCTTTTCTCTATTTTCTAAACATCGAGTGGTGACTCCATAAAATCAAAAGTGTCTCATCCCTCCAAGACCAATCATTTATCCTTATTCAGTAAAGTTTCCATGTCCTTAAAAAATGGAAAGACCCATTACACGTCCCAAATAAAACAACCCATATACCAAGGTTGCTCATAAATATCATCAACATATACTTGAAAAATTAATAAATCATGCTTTAGATTTCTTTATAAAAAGGGTTGTGTCAACTTTTCCTTTAGAGAAAGCTTTCTTTCATAGGAAGTTGCTCAATCTTTTATATTAAGCTCTTGGAGCTTATTTCAATCCATACAATGCTTTCGACAATTTAAAAACATGATTTAGAGAATCAAAATTTTCAAAACCCAGAGGTTGCTCAATATATACCTTATTTTCAATGAAACCATTTAAAAATGCACTTTTAACATCCATTTGATAAAGTTTAAAATCCATGTATGATGCAAATGCAAGTAAGCGTTATAATAGCTTCTAACCTTATAATAAAGGCAAAGGTTTCATCATAATCAATGCCTTCCTCTTGATTATAACCTTTAGCTACTAGTCTAGCTTTATTCCTAGTTATGACACCTTGTTCATTCATTTTAGTTCTAAACACCCATTTGGTACCTATAATAGGATGATGTTTTAGTCTAGGAACTAAGGTCCAAACTTTATTTCTCTCAAATTGATTTAACTCTTCTTGCCTAGCAAGAACTTAAAATTCATTACTCAATACATCATCTACATTTTTTGGCTCAATTTGAGAAATGAAGGCTAAATTGATAATAGACTTTAATTAAAATTTAGTAATTACCCCTTTTGTAGTGTGACCTATAATGAGATCTTAAAGATGAGCTTTCTTGAATTGCCAATCCTTTGAAAGTTCATCCTTTATGGTAGGTTGAGATGTCTCCTTATCATCTTTTTTACTTACATCTTCAAGTTTCAAAGGGTTACTAGCAATTTCTTTTAGAGTTTCTAAAATCTCATTGTCACCTACAAGATCATCAATATTATAAACATCCTTTTTAGGATCAACTCAGTTTAATTCATCAAATACAACATCTATTGATTCTTCAACCACTAGATTTTTCTTAGTAAAAACTCTATATGCTTTACTAAAAATAGAATAGCCTAGGAAAATACCTTCATCAGTTTTGGAATCAAATTTTCCAAGATTATCCTTAGTGTTTAATGTAAAGCACTTGCATCCAAATACTCTTAGATACGATATTTTAGATTTTCTATTTTTCTATAGCTTATAAGAAGTTTTATTTAAAATTGGATTTTTGAAAATTCTATTTGAAATATAACAAGATATGTTAACAGCTTTTGCCCAAAAGTATAGAGGTAAATTATACTCATGAAGCATTGTTATAGTCATTTCCATAAGAGTTCTATTTTTCTTTTGACTACCTCATTTTGTTAAGGAGTTTTAGGAGAAGAAAATGTATATGAAATACCATTTTCATTGTAATGGGTTTTGAAAAATTCACTTTCAAACTTGATTCCATTATCACTTATAATTAAATAGATATAAAAACCTTTTTCATTTTGAACTCTTTTTGCAAAATTTTCAAAAGCTTTAAATGCATCATTCTTATAAGTAAGAAAACATACCCAAGTTAATATAGAGTAATCATCAACCAATACATATACATAGTGCATTCCATCGAGACTAGAAACTCTAGTTGGTCTAAATAAATCCATATGTATAAGTTTAAGTAGTCTAAAAGTAGACACTACATTTTAAGCTTAAATAAGGATTTGGATTGTATTCACTTTTGACAAGCATCACAAGGTTTATCCTTAGTGAATTCAAGCTTAAGTAAACTAATCATAAGTTTATATTTATAAAGATCATTCAAAAGCTCAAAATTTGCATGTCCTAACCTTCTATGACATGTCCATGTGTTGTGGGAAATAGACATTAAGCATTTGATGCCTTAGTTGTCAATTTTGTTCAAATCAATAACATAAACATTATTTTTTCTTTCACTATTAAAAATTACTTTATCTTCATTAAGACTACTAATAAAGCAATTTTTAGGATAGAAAGTCACCTTATTTCCTATATCACATAATTGACATATACTATGTAAATTATGTTTAAACCATTAACAAGCAACACATGATGTATAGATAAGGATTGAAAATTACCTATTGCTCCAATGTATATTATCTTTCCTTTGGCATTGTCTTCGAATGTGACATGTCCTCTATCCCTTGCATTAAGCTTGTTAAATTGTTCCTTGTCTCCCATCATATGCCTTGAATATCCACTATTAAGATACCACTTGCTTTTCATTCTTATGGATGTTAAGCACACCTACACAAAACAATTTAAGTGTTATTTTGAACCCAAACCTTTTTTGGTGTAGTTTGGTTAGTTTTAAGATAATCTAAAGGAAGCAAATTAATGTGTAGTCTTCTATAGAAGCATGCATTCTTGGTATATCCTTTGATCATGCAATATGAATATATGAAATTTTCACATTTATTTCTCCTAGAATGATATGCTTTCCTAGTGTGAGAAGCATGTCTTTGATGTTGTGTTAGTATGTGCTTCTTATAACTCTTTTGAGTCATAGTGTGAGACATACATTGACAATGACAATGTGTATTTTGATACGTTTGTGCAACATGTTTATATGCATTGTGTTGTGTAGCATGCCTAATATGATTGTGTCTTATGTATATATAAGCATGCTTGGGTCAAGGTGCTCTAGTTTGACCTTACCTCTTTATGTCAATGAAGGATGAGTCAGGTTTATGCAACATGTTTACATGCATTGTGTTATGTAGCATGTCTAATATGATTGTGTATTATGTACATATAAACATGCTTGGGTTAAGATGCTTTAGTTTGACTTTACCTCTTTATGTCAATAAAGGATGAGTCTTATAAAACTTTTCCTTGTTGTTTAACACACAAGATCTTTTAGCTTTGAAAGCTTGAGTATCATTTGTTTTGGAGATAGAATGAGTGGAATTGCATGATGCTTTAATAAATTGAATATGTGATGATGATGAAGATTAGGCCATTCTAATAGTATATCCAATTCTATGAGTATTTCCATGAAATTTTTGAGAGTCAAGTAAATTATCTAAACTCTCTTATACTCTTTAAAAATTTGATATAAAATTTTTAAGCTCAACTACCTCATTAGAAAGTTTTGATTTTCATCATTAGCTTTTTTGAGTTGCTCTTCCAAGAAATTAGAAGATTTTAACTCATTAGTAAGTTTATCATTTAATTTAACAAGACTAGAAAATTCAATTTTCAACTTCTTAAATTCCTTGGTTAAGCTATTTAACTCATGCTTATAATGCTTCTCTCTAGAAAACAAGCTTTTACATTTAAGCAAGAGTTTTTTCACAATAGAACTCTCAACATCATCATCATTATTATATTGATTATAAAAACAATATTCATCATAAAAAGAGTTAGAAGTAGATGGTAACTCTTTTTCATCTTCAAGAGTCATGAAGCAAAGATTGGCCACTTCTTGTTATTCCTCTTCCTTTTCAAATTTGAAGGAGTCATAATCCTAGGTAGCTTTGAAGGCCTTCTTCTTATAATTTGCTCCCTTATTCTTGAATTTGCGTTTGAGCACTCACTTCTAATATGTCTTAGTTTCTTGCATTCATAATAAGTAACCTTTTTGGTTTTCTTCTTGCCTTCTCCTTTTCCTTCTTATTAAAGTCTCTAGTTCTTAAGAAATTTTTCTTTCTTAAGAATTTTTTGAAACTTCTTATAAGCATGACAACATCACCATCTTCATCACTAGAGTCTTTAAGACTTTTATCTTCACTTTCATTTTGTGAAGCTTTTAGTGTAATACTTTCCTCCTTTTCTTCATATTCTTCTCCTTTTTGCTTAATTATAAGCTCATGTGTTGGGAGCTTTCCAATAAGCACATCGGTGGAAAAAGTAAAAAGGTCTTGAGCTTCCTTAATTGAAGTAACTCAAGATTCCTAATCCTTATTAAGTAGGATTCTTAGAATCTTTTTGTTTACCTCTTCCTTAGTGAAATGTACTAATTTTCTTGTGGGTTGTAAGAAGAGCATTCAGTTAATTTGTCATCTCTATGATTGACTCTTAAGGCTTCATCTTATAGAGTTCATATTCATACATATGAAGTTGAACCTTCTTGCTTCTAACTTGCACATTGCCTTCTTAATGATTTTCCAAGGTCTCATACATTCCTTGGCCGACATGTAATGTTGAAGCTTGCCTCCTTCTTCTCTTATCATGGAAGAGACTAGAGTGATTATAGCCTTTTTATTTTTATGATTTTCCTCCTTTTGTTCATTATTCCATTGGCTTTTTACAAGAGTAGTTACCATACCATTAATGGTAGTTGTAGGTGGTTCCCAACCTTTAAGGACAATATCCTAAAGTTTGATGGAATCACAATCAAGGTATAGCTCTATTTTGAACTTCTAATGAGGATAGTCATTACCATCGAAGAATAGTCTAAGTGAAGAAATATTTTGTGATTCTCTCCCCGTGATCTTATATTATAGTAATGAAGTTGCTAGAATTCAAGCTCTGATACCAATTGAAAGAGTCCTAAATGGGGTGAATAGGACTATAGAACAAAATTAAGAAATTAAAAAGATTTGAATAAGAATTAAAAAGAAAGTTAAGAAGGAAGAATGATGAACATAAGAATTTAAGGAGTTTGAATTCTCAATAATCCTATATCTCCATATAACTTATCCCCAAGTTAGGATTTTGAATCACTATAATCTATTTCCCTATATTGATTTTTACAACTTGATTTTTAGGCTCAACTCAAACCTTACAACTTGAGTTTTCAAGGCTCACTCAAAAACCAATTTACAAGTGTTTTCAAGGCTCACATTAAAACCAAATTCCCAAGTGTTTTAATGGCTAAACACTTAAACCAATTCCTTTATAATAGAATTTCACTTCCCATTTTCTTAACCTCCAAAAATAAAAGAATAAGAATTTTTATTCTAACACTTACTAACTCTCATAAGATTATACAACAACAAAATGAATTTTGAAAGAGTTTAGAGAGCTTAATTGAATGCTTGAAATTATATAATGAATAAAAAGGTTTCTTAACCTCAAAATAATATTTAGAAGTTATATTTATACTTGAGCAATTCAATTATAGCTATTGGAAGCAATAATTTCATTGCTAATAAAATCAAAGTCCATTTAAATGAAATTTGGACTTTTGAGCTATAATATGTTAGATCCTAATCGGGATATCAATAGTCCTAATTAGGATGAGCATTGAACAGCCATTATGAGCCATCGTATTTGAATTTTTGCATTGGTCCTGATCGAGATATTAATGTCTCGATCAGGATATCATTTTGCTAGTCAGGATATTAGATCAAGATCAGATCTACCACAAATTAAAGTTTTATAAAAATTGATTTGTGTTGGTCCCTATAAGGAGTATGATAGCATTTGCACTTTTTATGTAATTTAGTCCTTGTGTTAAGTTCGACTGAGATAGTGCATTATGATGTCATTTCAAGACTAAAGATAATCAAATTAGCCTTAACTTTCTTTATAAAAGTTATAGATAATTATCTTATCTTTCCATATCACTTTGAATCACCTTAATTGAACCTTTATAGCTCAAGATATTACTAAAATACTAAGAGCTATGCAACCTAAAATGAAAGCTACACTTGTTGACTTAGACTTAAGATTTGAATACCCAAATGAGCTCAGATTTTGATAATTAAGCTTAATTCAAAAAGCTAAAATGTTTACTTTAAAAGTGATGGAGATCATTTTCTCATTATAGAGCTCTAAGGATGTCAAAAAAGCCTTATTGAATCTCAAAGATTAAATTAGCCCAAAAATATACTTGTCAATCCAAGTCATGAGGTAGCTTGTCGGTAGATTATTATATATCCAAAAATATATATTTTTGGTATATAATTGTTTCTTAAAGATTGTAGATTTGTATATCTTAAGATATTTCATCGAAATGCATATTTATACTCTTTTAAGGAGTATTTCATTGTCTCCAATCATTTAATAATTAAACTTCATGATAGCTCAACTTCCTACATACTTAGTTGAAATCATTAAAATTAAACTTGTTTGTCAAAGTCTAAAATTAGGAGTTTGATAATGAATATGGTCAACAACTCCTCTTGAAGAAGTTTGTGCCCAACTATCTATGAAAGATGGTGTACCAGAGTATGAGTTGGTTGAAGATGATAGTCTTGACGTTCCTGCTAATTTACTTTATTTCTTAATTGGTAGGTCTCTTATGGACAAACCAATCAAATTTGATCCTGTGAGAAACATAATGGCATCTATATGGCATCGAGTTTATGGGGTGGCTATTCAGGAATTATCTCATGGCTTATACACTTTTCAAATTTATCCTAAGAAGGACATGAATAGAGTTTTAATAATAGGCCCCTATACTTTTAATAATCAAATGCTTTTAGTCAAGCAATTGCTTGAGGAAGATAATCCTTTTTAAGTAGAGTTATTCCACATAAGTTTCTGGTTCATGTATATAATTTTCTCATTAGTTATAGATCAGAAAAGGTTATTGCTCATATTAGCTCATTTCCTAGTAATTATCTTAAGTTGAATCTTAATAAATTCACTAGTGGATTGAGGTCCTACCTTCATATTCATGTTATACTAAATGTTCTTTTACCTCTTTAAAAGTGAATGAAAATTAAAAAACCTAGGGGTCAATGGATTTGGATTCATTTTCAATATAAATGATTACCCTTATTTTATTTTGTTTGTGGAGTTATAAAGCATACAGAGGTTTTCTATGAGAAAGCATTTTATTCTACTGAGGTGCTTACTTATGCTTATGACCCTTAAATTATTGTTTAGAATTATGAGACTCAAAATCAAGTTAGGGTATGGTGGTTGCAATATGGTCCAACTGTTGTTAAAGATGATGACATGCAAGTTTACCCTAAAACTAATGTTATGCCTAATTTTTTAGTAACTTCCTTTCATTATGAAAATAATGGTAATGCCATAAAAATCATGGAGATGGATAGAGGAAAGTTTGTTAACAATATTAGTGCCATTAAAGAGGGCATTATCCTTACAGAGGTAAAAAGATATAGAATTGAGGAAGAGCCATTACAAGTTTCAAGTGTTATTGGGCCTAATCCAAGCCCTGCTACCCTAGCTAAAATGGATTTAAAAAATGGGCCAATCGTGGGATCTATAATCTAGGCCTACCAAAATCAATGAGTGTGCTTATTTAGAACTTCCATGGGTTTGGCAACCCATGAGCAATGCATGTCCTATTAGACTTGGTGAAACAAAAAAGGCAAGACTTTATTTTCTTAACTGAAATGCTATCTAGAAGAAGTATATTAGAAATCCTTAAAACTAAAATAGGTTATAAAGGTTTGTTTGTGGTGGATCCTTTTGGGTCGTAGTGGTCAGTTGGCTCTTTTTTGGAAAACTACAAGTATGGGTCAACTCATTAGTTTATCCTAAAATCACATTGATATTTTGGTTTACATTAAAATTCATATCTTTTGCCACTTTATTGGATTTTATAGGTTCCTAAAGCAAGCTAAAAGGCATGAGTCTTGGAATCTTCTTTGATCTCTCTCAACTACTTGCTCTTTCCCTTGGTGTTATTTAAGAGACTTCAATGATATTTTAGCTAGTCATGAGAAGATGGGTCAGGTGGATCAGCCCTAATGGTTAATTAATGAGTTTCAACAAGCTATGGAAGATTATAATCTCTCAGAGGTTCTGATGTTGAGTGGGATTTTTACCTAGAGTCGAGGCTGTGAATGTGAGAATCATGTGGCAAAGAAACTTAATAGGGTCTTGACTAATGCTTATTGGTTTTTTACTTTTGGTGAGGCAAAGGTTTGGAATTTGGGGCTTTTATCTTCTTATCACATGCCTTTGTTTATGTGCCTTATTCAGTCTCGGCTTAAGCAGTAGTCTCATCATTTTTGCTTTGAGAACTAGTGACTTCATGAGGATAAATGCATATTTCTTATTACCATGCTAATAACTCTACTTATGTGCCTTTACAGATTGTTTGGTGTGCTATGGAATTGGGTTGTTGGGGTGGTTTGTCTAATGGTGATTTTCACTTTAAGCTTAAATCGTGTAAAGATAAAATGTAGCGTCTCAATAAGCTTTGGGATATTATTTCTGTATCATCTTATAATGAACTAAGAAGAATTGCTTTGAGACTCTTGCTCATTGTGAAACCTTCTAGAAGCAATGTGCCAAGCATAATTAGTTAAGGGAGTATGACTTGAATACTAAAAATTTCCATTCTTCTGCTTCAGCTCGGTGGGAAAAAAAATAGTATTGACAGATTGAGAGATTCTTCTAGTAATTGGTGTGGTTAGCATGATGGATTAAAAGAGCTTATATTGAATTATTTTGATGATCTATTTTCTTCATCGTGTAGATCAGATATTACTATTCTTGATTGTGTTTCCCCTTGTGTTACTACTTTGCACAATGAATCTTTACTAGCTATTTTCTCTACTCAAGAAGTTAAAGATGTCTTATTTTTTATGCACCGAGACAAATCCTTGAGTCCCTATGGGATGAATCCAGGGTTTTTCCAAAAGTGCTAGGATATCATGGGTGATGAGGTTTCTTAGGCTTGCATTGAGTATTTAAATAATGATAGTCTTTCTCTGGGTCTTAATGATACCTTCATAGTCCTAATTTCAAAGAAGTCTAATCCATAATTATTGAATGATTTTTGGCCCATTGCTCTTTGCAATGTGCTATACAAAATCATTGTTAAGATTTTAGTAAATTGTCTTAAGCTTATTCTCCCTGCTACTATTTTTGATTCTCAATATGCTTTCATTCCAGGGCATCTTATTTATGATTAAGTCATGGTAGCCTTTGAGTTACTTCACTATATGAAAAGGAAATTGCAAGAAAGAGAGGGTATAGCTGCTTTAAAGATCGACATCAATAAAGCCTATAACAAGTAAGAATGGGGTTATTTTAAAGCTATTATAATAAAATGTATTTTGTTGAGAGGTGGATCAATCTCATCCTTATGTGCATTACTACAATTTGGTATAATGTCTTGCATGATGGTAATGATATTAGACCTATTCTTCCTCAAAGAAGCTTATGCCAAAGTGACCACTTGTCCCCTTATCTTTTTATAATGTGTGTTAAAGGTTTATCTATGCTCATTCATCATAAAATCTCTTATAGGGCTTTGTATGACATTAGAATAGCTAGAGGTGCTACTCATGTATCACACCTTTTCTTTGCTGAAAATAGTTTATTTTTCTTTAAAGCCAATTATAATGAGTTTTGCACTATCAAAGCTATTCTTATTTATTATAAGAGTGCTTCTGAGCAGTCCATTAATTTTTCTAAATTTTCCCTTTTCTTTAGTTCCAATATAGATAGGACTTAAAAGTCTTTAGTTCAATCTTAGTTGGGTATTCATAAGGATGGTGGTCATGATAAGTACCTTAGTCTTCCTTTTTTTATTAAGAAAATAAGAAGGTTATCTTCTTTTTTATCAAGGTTAAAATTTGGCATAAGATTCATGGGTGGTGGAAGAAATTCTTATTTAAAGTTAGGAAAGAAATCTTACTTAAAATTGTTATTCAAGCTATCCCCAATTATACTATGAGATTCTTCCTCTTTATCTGTGTACTGATCTTGAGAGATAATGAACTCCTTTTGGCAGGGTTCAGGTAAAGAGTCTTCCAAGGGTATTATTTGGAAAAATTGGGATCGTCTTTGTGTGATAAAAAGTAAACATTATGTGAACACCCAATTTTGGGATGATGAGTTATGGATGCAACATAATACTCCAATGATGAAAATGTCATGAATAGGTCTTCAATATTTGAACTTTAAAACTTCAGGGATCTTATTGCATTTTTTAAAGAAAGAATTTAATATTTTCATGGACTAAATTGTAATGCTTTTTTAGGGACCTAATTGCAAAACTTAAATTTTTTCAAGGACCTTTTTATAATTAAAAATTTTAAAAAATGAATGGTCGAAATTACATTAATTCTTATCAAAATTGTATAATTCCGATCGAAATTACACGAATTCTGATCAGAATTACACTAATTCCGAATGAAATTATGTAATTTCAATCGGAATTAAACCTCTTCCGCCCCGAGTTCTCAAATTTTCTAGAAAATTTGAGTCCTAATGGGTCTAAAATTCTCTTAAAATTATTTTGATAATGTTTTTAAGGAAATAGAAATCTTTTAGGAATCAATTTATAACTAGGGTTTAAAGATGTATCCCTTTATAAGGAGTGTTTTGGCTCTGAAAATAAGGGAGGCAAAAAAATGAAAGAAGGAGGGGGAAGAAAACAAGAAAAAAATCAAAGGAAAAAAGAGGAAAAAAGAAAGAAAAAATAAGAAGAAAAGAGAGGAAAAGTGAGGTGAAGGAAAAAAGAAAATATTATTCATTACAAATTCTTTTTTGTTTTATTAAAGATCTTTGAAGAATTTTTGAAGAATAATATTTGAAGTCCTATCAAGAATGATGATTCTACAAATCTGAGCACTCCATTAAAATCATCCATAAGCATCTTCTTCTCCTTATTTTATTTGATTGATTGATTTTTAATTTTATTTTATTATTGATTCACTAATCATAATTTTGTTCTTTTTTATAGTGATTATAGAGGAAAACGCATGATGATCATACTTAGAGAATCAAATCCATAAGAGATCCATAAAATGCCATGGATAAGACCTTGTAGAGATATAGTTTCTAGGGTTTTTTTATTAATATTTTATTTTATTGTTTTATTTTATTTATTTATTTTAGGGTTGTATTAATTATTTTATTATTATTTTCTATAGATTACTGTAATAGCCCCAATAATGGGAATAGTGGAATTATGTATGATTGCATGTTTATGTTAATTAATTGGTTAGTAAAATTAGAGTCTTAATTGTGTAATTGATTAAAATCAATGGTGGAAGTATATTAATTTAGGTTGCATATTAATAGAAATTAGGGTTTTAAAATGAATTAATTTAATTAGTTGTTTGATCTTTTATTTAATTGTTATAATATGTTTTATTTGTTTTTTTGGGCTTGTTTATTTATTTTTATGTGTTTTGGGCCTTAAACCCACATTAGATTCTAATTCACCCATTTAAATTTAGGTTTTTTAGGTTTAACTAATTAAAATACATTTTAGACCCATAATTAATTAGATTTTTAGGGTAGAGATAATTTAGACCCATTTAATAAATTAGACATAGACCCACCTAATTTAATTTAATTAATTTAGACTTCGCCCACTTAATTTAAGCCTTTTTCATCATTTGTAGATTTAAGATCACCTTAGCATTAAAACATGTAGAATTAAGCCCATTAATTTAAATACCTTCATAATTTGTAGATTTAGGCCTATTTTTGAATTAAAATAAATAGAATTAGGTTTATTTAATTAAAATTAAAAGGAATTAGTCTTTAGCTCACTTGTAAATTAAAACATGTAGATTTAGTTCATTTAATTAAAATCTATGTAGATTAGACTAACTTAGGGATTATATATTTGAATGAATGCATTATTTACTTGTATTTTCATGACTAGTTTGCCTTGGAGTTAATTGCTAGAATAAGGGTTTATATGAAATTGCATATAAATAGAGGATACTATAATAATTCTAAATGAACACAAGACTAAAGAAGTTAGTATTTCGTACCTAGAATCTCCTGGTTGTGGTGCTAGCTTACTTTTAAGGAATTGAGTACCACCTTTTCGATTTATCCCAGTTATTACCCTGGGTGGTGACTCCTCATCTCAATGTCATGTCTTTGTGACAGTGGTTAGTGTGTAGTGTTGTGGTTACTAAAATCTTAGACGCGCGCTAAACCCTACCATCTATAAGTGGTATGGGCTTCTGTAATCTCTCTCTCTTGGGAAAGCAAGCCCAAAAATTTCTTATTAATCCTTCATGTTTGGTGTCTAGCATCTATAAAGCTTGCTACTTCCTTAAATGCTCTTTTTTGAATGCTTCACTAGCACACAATCGTAGTTATATCTAGTGTAGTGTTTTGGTTGCTCATAATTTGGTTAGGGAAGGTTTTAGGGTTCAAATTAGTTTTGGGGATTCTGTTCATGTATGGGGTGACCTTTGGCTATTAGGACCTTAGTTTTGTATCAATTCAGATGCTCCTGATGAGTTGCTCTATAGTACTGTTAATTAGCTTATGATTCATGGGGTTTGTCAATGGGATAGGGATGTCATTGGTGATTTATTCAGTGCTACTAATTAGTCTTTAATCTTTTAGGTTGCTCTCAAATTGAGCTCCACTTCAGAATCTTATTTCTATAATTATGAAGCTAAAGGTGCTTATATAGTCCAAAGTGCTTATATATTGTGTACTAAAGACCTAATTTCTCATTATTCTGATGATAGTGTTCCCTTATATATGAAGTTATAGTCTATCCAAGCTCCTTCTAAAGCTAAACACATGGTGTAGAGAGCAGCCACTTCTTGTCTTCTTACTTTGGACATTTTATGTAGCAAGTGTATGGAGATTAGAACTGAATGCTGCTTATGTAAAAGATATTTTGACAGCATTTTGCATATTTTTGTGCACTGTCCTTTTGCTGTTGCTTATTGGAGGATGTCAAGTTTAATTTTAGGTATTAGTTCAGTTGTGTCTTTTAACGAGTGGCTTTCATTAATTTTTAGCACATTGAAAAGTGATGATTTTAGTATGTGTTTAATGATATGCTAGTCTATTTAATGAGCTCAAAATGATTTTGTGTGGAAAGAAAAGATTTTTACTCCTCGTTAAATGATAAAGTTTAGGGGATCTCAGTTTTTTCATTAGTCGCAGGCGTAGCTTAAATGCCTCTTCTTTGTTTCCCCATCACAAGGCTATAAGCAATTGTTTGGTGCTTTTAATTAGAACAAACCTCCTACTGGTATCCAAAAGCTTAAAATTGATGTTGCGCTTTTTGCCTCATTAAATAAAATGGGTTTTGTTTAGTTCTGAGAGATGAAGATGGAGTTTCCATTTCTAACAAGTTAGTTCCTATTCTAGGGTGTTATGATGCCCTTATGGCCGAAGCTCTTGGTGTCAGTAAGGCTCTAAGTTGGATAAAATGAAATTCATGGAGTTCTGTTATCATAGAGACTAATTCATTAGTGGTTTTTATGCCATTTAGTAGCATAGCAAAGATGATTCCCCTTTTGGTATTCTTGTAGATGATTGTCATAGTCTATTATCTACATTATTTAATGTTATTTTATGTTTTATTAGACGATCAACAAATCAAGTATCTCATTCCTTAGCTTGAGTTACGGGTTCTCTGCCAAATCCTATGCTTTGGGTTCAGCATCCCCCAATCTTTATCATTGATGTACTTTATTATGATTTGCTTTATTAATGCAGTTTTCATTTTCCTCTAAAAAAGAAACTATAATGTTTTGTAGGGTTATTTTCACTCATGGTATCCAACGTTTTAACTTATAACCATCATAGTACCCAACTTTTAAATCGTAACTTAAAACTTCCCAACTTTTGTTCCGGTTACCAGTAAAGAGTTAGAAGTACTTTTTCGGCTCGTGATCATGACATGGTGCTAATGTGCCAATGGGTCTAGCCATATGGACAAAAAGATGCAAGTTTACTTTTGGGTTATTTTCATCCACGGTACCTAACATTTTGACCTGTTACCACCATGTTACCCAACTTTCAAATTATGGAAGGGTGTGTTTATCGAGGTCATGATTGTGGTGGTAGTGCTATTGTTGTTATTATTGTTGTTTTAGTGGATGCAATGGCAGCAGTTCCTATGATGTCTAAGGCAAGAATAGGGGAAATGAGCAGTGTGAGTTTGACATCTCCCATGGCTAGACAGACCCATAGTAAGAGGCGGCTCCACTAGTTAATTAAATTGTGCATATACGAAGCATGCACTGGCCTAAAACACACTCTATGTGTTAACTGATTCACTGGGACAACAGTAGTGGCAGCAACATCGCAAGCCTAAGAATGAAAAGTAGCAGTGACGTGTTTGGATGATGGGAAAGGATATGAGATCTTTTTTTTTATGGTTGGAAATATTGGGTACCATGGTGGTAACAGGTCAAAATATTAAATACCATGGATGAAAATAACTCAAAAACAAACTTGCAAGTTTTTGTCCACATGACCAGATGCACCAACATGTCAGCGCCACATCATAATCACCTATCGAAAAAGTACTCCAAACTCTTTACTGGTAACCAAAACAAAAGTTTGACAGTTTTAAGTTATGATTTAAAAATTAGGTATCATGATGGTCACAAATTAAAATATTGGGTACCATGAATGAAAATAGCCCATATTTTTTTGTATAGGGTAAGGTTTACTATTACGGTCCGACGTATAAATAATTTTGCCACATACTATAATTTTATTAAATTTGTTTTTCTCTTCAATTAATTATTCTCTTAGATGTAGTTTATGGTTATTTTATTTTTTTTATACAAAGTAAAGTTTACTTTATTACTAATCACTATTAAATAATTCAATACACTCTTATTCAATAGTAATAAAGTAAAATTAGAATAAAATAAATAAAAACCAAAGTTACCCTAAAATTTCACATTCTCTTATATTTAAAGGTGATCGAATAATTAAAAAAAATAATCATACCGTGATCCGTTGGACCACTATAAATATTAATTCTTTTTTATATAACGATGAAAATTATTTTTGGCCA
The DNA here is from genome assembly GCA_947683625.1 of Mallotus nudiflorus. Classification (NCBI taxonomy): domain Eukaryota; kingdom Viridiplantae; phylum Streptophyta; class Magnoliopsida; order Malpighiales; family Euphorbiaceae; genus Mallotus; species Mallotus nudiflorus. The sequence continues at coordinate 984,224 of CANTUR010000856.1, forward strand.
ACGTGAATTAAATTCAGATCCAATAATTGTTGTCCATACTTACTTAGTTTATTTTATTTTATTAGGCTTACCAGACAGATATTCAAACCTTGAACATCTTTAAAAAAAATTAAATCAATTTCTTTTTTTTTTAGAAATAATTTCTATGTATTTTTAAAAATTATTTTTTAATGCAATTCATGAAAAAGAAATATCTCTTATTATATGATTTCACCAACGTATTTATCTCATTTCATTTATTAATAAAAAGGTTATTTGCTTTTTATTTCATTGAATGTTTGTTGAATTGGAAAATAACAAAACTATCATCTAAAAATAAAATATAATAAAAATTATATTATCAATATAATGCTTGTGTTAAATTTAATAGATGAAATAACAATCAAAATGAAAGAAACAACAAATAATTTTCTTTAAATTTTGAAGGATTAAAAATAAAAATTAAATAATATTATTACAAAATGAAAAAATAATTTAATGAAAAAAAATTTTATTTCTCAATTTTGAAAGAATATAAAAGTAAAAAATTTCACCGATCATAAATAGTCCCTTTTTTTCCTATTTTATTTTAATTTTAAATAGAAATTAATTCATCAAAATTGAATAATGTAATAGTATAATTTGTATTTATAGATTAAAGGTTTAATTATTATGAAAAGTTAAAAAAATAAATAATAATAATTTATAAGATAATTCATATCTCATTTTTTTTCTTTCTTTTTTTTTAATCCTTCCATTTAAAACAAATAGTTGGTGATTATAATAATTATAATGCCATGGCTACAACCACCATAATAATTATTACTTTTTTTAATCCATAAGGTCTTGTTTTCTTGACATCAGTGGAATGGACAATTTTTTTTATTTATTATTATTGTTATAGTCTGAAATTTTATATTATTGTCTCCGAAATTTAATTACTTATCCTTTATTTTTCATAATATAATTTTTTTAAAATAAATTAAAATTTATTCTTTAAACTTAAAATGCTGATTCCGTCGCTCTGTTGATTCGATGATGTTGACAATTCTTGCAGGTTTGCTCTTCGCACTGTTATTATCACTTTGCTATAAATCTACTTGGTGCCTGTTTTTAACGATACAAGTGAAGTACTCATAATAGGTTGGCAATATCCCATGTAACACACCCCAAATTAAAGCAAAATTAAATCTTCAAGAATATTGAATCTAACCCAGTACATAGTCTAGACTTTTGTCGTCATTCATTTCTAGTAGTTGTTTCCTTCTCGAAAACTTTATTATTGCCATGAAGTCTGCCTTGATTTTCGTATCTCCTATTATTCCTCTTTGCTAGCATCCACTGTCCATAGACCTCCGTGATTTCAGGATTAATATCTATGATTGCCGGATCCTACTGCCGTCCGACCTGCTCCGAAAGTCATTAGGCTGATCATTTGCCACCTCCACCACATCTCCACAAAATTCCTTACGGTTGCCATATTTACCACACTGAAAATAGATTAGATGCATCGCTTCATATTCTATCATACGTATTCGTCGACGCAACCTGAACTTGGATAGAAGGGGCTTGTCAAGGTCCATCTCAATACATAGCCTGGCATACTTACTCCGAGTCCTTGCCAAGGTGGTAAAGGAACGGACCATCATCAATTTTTAGCAGCTTTCCGATTCTATTCCTAATTTTGGAAAGGAACGGACCATCGTAATATTCCATGGGCAAATACGGAAGCCTAACCCATACAGCTAGTTTATTAATAAAAAAAAGGAAACGGATCAAAATTAGGGTACATTCACTCAAGGCCAGTTAATGGTCGGATATAATCCAAGGTCCCCCTAATAGAGCTCGTTCATATTCATCTTTACAGGCAAACCTTACCAAATAGCAGCCATTCCCAACATCGAAAACGTTCGTGCATGATTGAACCTTCCGGAGTGTGGATATCCTTCTCACCAAGAAATTATATCCAATAGTTTGTCCCACCAATTTAATGATTAGTGTGTTTCTCCAACGGTTACGCAATTTAAGTTTCTCTTCACGATCCAACTTAATGGTAGGGCATTCCTGGTCCTCCTCATCACCATCGTCTTCCTCATCATTTGAAATCTTATCTAGTTGATCAAAACAAACTCTATCACCTGACTCGGACGATAATATCGTCTTACTCATCACTACGTCGTGGAAAGAAATTTTTCAAGTCCAATTTTCATTTAGACTCACATCCCCCTCCTTATTTCTCTCATGTCTTGTGTTCACTCTATCCCCTTTTGTTTTAACCTTCTTATTACTTCCGGCTAGGAAGTAAATTTCCTCGTTGGACTTAGAGATATTAGAATTCTCCGTCTCCAACTCCATTAGGGTTTTAGTATAAATGCACTTTATATTTGATATTTTAGTAATTCAAATGATGTTATGCTAATTGTTTTTTAAACAACATGAAAGTGTTCCATTTGAAACTAATAGTTAGTGATAATAATAATTATTATGCCAATGGCTACACTCACTTGTTGTTCTATAAGGTCTTGTTTTCTTTAAATTAGTAGTATGAACACCCTTTTTTTTTTTATTATTATTATTATAGTCTCAAAATTTATATTATTGTCTCCGAAATTCAATTACTTATCCTTTATTTTTCATAATATAATTTTGTAATAATATATGTATAATTATTTAAAAAATAAATTAAAATTTATTCTTTAAACTTAGAATGCTGATTCGGTGGCTCTGTTGATAGGACGATGATGGAAACAATTCTTGCAGCTTTGCTCTTTGCACTGTTATTTTCACTTTGCTATAAATACACTTGGTGCCTGTTTTTAATGGTACAAGTGAAGTACTCATAATAGGGTTGGCAATATCCCACACAACAAACCCCAAATTAAAGCAAAATTAATGTATTTGTAAATTATTTCTTGATATTGAAATCAAAAGAAGAAATTAGTTATTTTTCTATTTTTAATTTTTTTTTTACAAATATATCTCTACTTCTATTGTGTAAATGTTAAATTTTTAATTATTTTTTTCGCACAAAATTTTTTCTAATCCAAATTAGTGAATTTTTTAAATTTCTTTTAGTTGAATTATAGTTGTTATATTAAATTTCATCACAATCACTTGATTTTATTTATTATTTTAATACATTGAAATTACAGTCAAGTGAAAAAAAATCCACCATAAAATTTAAATGTATTTTTATAAACATTTAAATAAATTTTTTTATAAAAATATGCACATGATCACATAAAAAAATATTTCTAAATATAATTTAAAATTAAATTAATTAGTGAAGTTGATAAAATCTGCAAAGAAGATGAAAGTTAAGAATATATTTGAAAATAAGATGAAAGTTATGGATAAAAGAATATTATCAATTTTTTCTTGTAATTTCCACATTAGCATATAATTTTCATATGTATACTATGTCAACATGCCAAATCGGTATGGGCACACGCTATTTTGATAATGGATAGATTTACAACAAATCAAAAAGTTTATATATCAATTCACCATAATTTTAAAAATAAGATAAATTGGTAAAAATAAATAAAGTTGATAGTATAATAATGTAATAACACTGTGTATGCACTATCATGTCTACTTTTAACTAGTTGTCCATTCTCCTTTTTTATCATGTTCTTGAAGCAAACTATAATATAATAGTTAATAATATAAAAGCAAATTATATTTTAAACTAGTTTTAGCTAATTATTAGCTTTTATTACTTTAACATTAAAAATTACAAAAGTTAATAATATATATATATATATATATATATATATATATATATATATATATATATATATATATATATTACATTTTTCATTTATATTTTCAAACTATAAATAAATTTAAACGTCAGATGTAATTTTAAAAATTAAAAATAATTTATAAATAAATAAAAATTTAATATTTCAAAACTATTAAAATTATTAGTGAGTAACTAAATTGATATATTAGTATAATATATTTTAAATATAATTCTAAATATTTTAAAAATTAATTCTTTTATTTTTTTATTAAAAAATTTTAGTTTACTAAAATATGGACTAATTTCCAAACTATTTAAAATATTAGAGGTATTTGTAAATGTATAGATAATCTTTCATTAATTTGTGAAAAAATAAGAAGTGTAATATTTAGGGGCCAATTCGGCCCTTATCCCAAAGTCAATGCTAAATTAGCCCAAAAAGTGTAAAAGAACTAATTTCACATTGAGTGACAATTTCAGAAGTCAAATTAATCTTTATTCTGGGTAATATATAAGTGTATTATTTTATTCTTATAATATATTAAAATCTTATTTTCTTATACTAAAATACCACAATCAGGTTTTGCCATTAATTCGGGTTTCTTTTTTTTTTTCCAAAAAACAATATTGCATTAATGAATGAAACATCATACAATACGACAGTTGCTTTTACACAACTCTTGAAGCCAACTCAATAAAAGGGAGGGATGAAACTGAACATTCTCATTAACTAGGGCTTTTTTTTTTTTTTTTTTAATCTAGCAACATAAACAAAGTTAATTAAAGTAAAATTAAAGATTAATGCCCGAATGTCCTGCAAAATAATGCCTGTCATAGTCCTGGCAGCAATAATTCAATATAGTCAGAATAACTTTCAAAAATAACTTTCTTAAACAACAAATCGAATGGGTTTATTGCATCATCAATACCTTAATTTTATCACATATTTCATTTTGATATCAAAATTTTAATTTTTTCCTTTTTAGTTACTGAAATTATATTTTTGTTTCAAATGAAAATACTTTAAATATATCCAATCAAATTTAGCATACGTAGTAGTCAGAGTAAATATATTCTTAGTATATTCACCACATAAGTACCATATTAAGTAGTCTAATAATCTTGTAGGCCATAGAAAGCAACTTTATTTTCTCATTTTCAATTTTGTTCTCTTTATTTTGCACCCATAAGATGATTACGTTGTTTACTAGGATGCAAGTGAACTCCATCAACAAAAAAAATTATAGTGTGCGATACCCTATAAATTCATACTCCCTTGCCAACTCTTTTTCCACAAAAGCATTACCTTTAGCAAACAACAACTTGCCCTCTAGCATCAATGTAGCTTCTTTTTATTCTGAAGCTCGAGCATCTCTTCTATAATCCCATGGCAAATAGAAATGCACTACAACATATTTGTTCTCTAATACAAAGTTGTTGAAGTTTCTCTTGCTCAATACTATACCACCCATTTCTTCAAGTGGCTTGTTCGACACAGTTTTACCATCATAATATTTATTCTCTAAACCATTAGAAGATTGATCAAAACTTTCAATGAGAGTGCCAGTTATTATTTCTTCTGTTTGATCGAAGTGTTGGTCATCGATTAGGGAGAGAGATATACCCTCTTTGTTTTATGTAATTAAAAAATCTGGCAAGACTTTAGAGCTTCCAAAATCATTGCTAGAACTTATTTCCATAGTTCCTTTATCTAGGATTGCGTATGATGTGTGTTCCTCATCTTCATTGACAACTTCAACAAATTTTAGTTCCTGACTAGTGAATAACTTATAACTTGATTCTAATTCAATCAGACATTTTAATAGTTAGCGAAGATAGAAATAAAGAGATTTCAAAGAAAATTTAATGAGCAATATTCAATTATTATGTGGAGTTAACAAAAAAAATGAGTGAATCCACACTCATCACGTCATATAATAATAGAATAATTATCATTCAACTAAATTAAAGTTGCAGTTATCATTCTAATGATGATAAAAATAATAATTTTCAAATAAATGGCAAAGAATAAGCACAAAAATTGATCATTGTATTGATCCATATGTTATTTTAAGATGACAAAAAGATTAAAAAAAAAGCACTCAAAAGCTCAAAAAGAAAATCCAAGTCTATTTGGGTTCAATGTTTATAAGTTTAACTCACATCAAGTATGACACTGTTTTGTTATTTCAGAAACTTAATTCTTATTAATATTGCTAGTGAGTGTATGTGGGTTCATGAGACAAAAATGTAGGTTGGTAGTGAGAAATTTTCTAAATTATAATGATCTTTCACAAATTGAGGAGTGAGGACCCAATAAAAAAGATATCGAGTTGGATTTTATCTTATAGTAGCCATGCATGCCAGTACTCTTTCAAGACCATGAAAATGATAAATAGTGGGTTAGAGCCAAAAATAAAAAAGATGGTGAATGAAGTGAAGAGTGTGAACTTTGTATGTTTTTGTATATTGAATCAATGATTGTTACATGAGTATTTAATGTATATAAAGATAAGATGAAACTAAAGTAATATATAAGAATAGTAATTCTCTGACTAATAACAATAAGATAAGATATGCTAACACACCCCTGCAAGCCTAGGACCATCACAAAGAGGAAAAAGACCATATAGATGCTAAAAATGAGTAATGGAGAGGGGCTTAGTGAATAGATCAACAACTTGGTCATTAGTGGAAATAAACTGCACCTTGAGAAAACCATTTGAGACTTGTTCCCTATTGAAGTGAAAATCCAACTTTATATGCATGGTACGAGCATGAAAGACAGGATTAGAGGTAAGATAAATAGTGCTAATATTGTCATAATGAAGTTGTACTTGAGTTCACCTAGGAGGGACCAAATCCATATGAGTTTAGCTATAGCATGGGCAACAGTTTTGTATTCGCTCTTAGTAAAAGATTTGGCAACTCTAGGTTATTTCTTTGCCATCTAGGAAATGAGTGACTTACAAAGGAAAACCCCACAACCACTAGTAGATCGATAGTCATCAACATCACCACCCCAATCACTGTTAGTATAATAAAAGAGTTGGAGAGAAGAATTATGAGCAAAGAACATCCTTTTATGTTATGTACCTTAAAGAAATATAAGCATGCATTTCAAAGCAATTCAATGTGTAAGCCTAGGATTATGTATAAACTGACATAATTTGTTCAAACTATAGGCAATGTCAAGTCTTGTTATGATGATATATTGAAGGGTGCACCCACAAACTTCCTATAATCTTCTACTTAAGGAATCAGCATACCATGATTTTTCATGAGTGAAGGCTTGGTAGTAATTGGTGTATGACAAGAGTTGGAGTCTAACATGCTAGTTTTATCAAGAAGGTCACAAATATATTTGTGTTACGAAACAACAAGGCCAATTGGTTGCTAATTGACTTTAAAACTAAGAAAATAATATAATTCTCCAAGACCATGAATAGGAAACTCATGTTTGATTTTAATAATCATATGAAGAACAAGATCAAGTTGTGAACTAATAACAACAAGATCATCCACATAGACTAAAATGTAAATAACCACTTATTTTTGCTGAAATATAAAGAGACAATGATCACTCCTAAAGGAAATAAAATTCAAAGAAAGTAAATATGTGCTGATTCTTTAAAACCATGCTCATAGGGCTTGTTTTAAGCTATACAAAGAATTCTTTAAATGACAAACATGATCAAGATTAGAGGGATCAATAAAACCTGTAGGTTGAGCCATGTATATAGTCTTTAAAAGTTTCCTATAAAGGAAGGCATTTGATAAATCAAGTTGTCAAATAGGCCATTAATTAATTATAGTAATTGCAAGGATAATTTAGATGTTATTACTTTAATGATTAGACTGAATTTATCTTTATAGTCCAAACTCAGTTTCTAAGTGAATCCCTAAGCAACCAAGTGAGCTTTATGTCACTTAATAGTACCATCTAAATGCCGTTTATTTTTGTAAATCCATTTGCAACCTACAACATTAACATAAGAAGGTCTTCGTACCAATGTCCAAGTAGAATTAGCTAAGAGTGCATTAATTTCATTAGACATTGCATTATTCCATTCTACATATTTTATTGCTTGAGCAAAAGTTTGGGGTTCAATGTGAAGGTAGTCAGGTTTGGAAGTATTTTTGATAGCAAGGTTTGCATGTCATTTTTAAAGAGTGGAGGGACATAAATTCATGGTATAGATGCAGGGTGGTTAAGTTGGTTAGGTAGGCTAATCGCTTAAATAAATAATTAATTTAAATCTAGGAGATGATGAGTAATCGAGTGGTTGAGGTGTGTTATTTGCGAAAGGATTAGAAGACGAAGTAGATGTGGTAAAGTGAAATAGGAAAAAGGAAAGAGGATTGGGTAGTGTTGGAGTGGAGGTAGAAGTGTGTAAAAGAGAAGAAACAGGTGTTCATCTAGGAGTATGAGAGTGTGAGTGTTGAGTATATAAAGTGAGGGGAGTGGATAAATTACCTATGTTAAAAAAGTTGAGTAATGATGGATTAGAGACTGTGAGCCATGGTTAGGATGGAAGAGATAGTGTTAAAGTAGGACTACTAAAGAGGAATTTGAATGAAAACAAACTCTAATCAAATGATATATGTCTAGCAACATAAATTTTATCTTTAGTAATATCTAAACATAAATGCTCATAATGAGTAGGAGAATTATTAAGTTAAACACACTTTTGAGTTCTAAATGAAAATTTATTTTTATTAGAAGGTCTTAACCATGGAAAAGTAGCACATCCAAAAATTTAGATTTTATTTTATTTGGGTGGTTTGTTGTACAATAATTCAAAGGGAGTAGAATTATTAACAACTTTACTTGGCATATAGTTTATCAATTGCACACTAGTTTAATGGCATAAGGCTACAAACAAAAAGGAATATGAGCATGAGCTAACAAAGTAAGACTATTATTAACAATGTGTCTAATTTTTCTCTCTGAAATTCCATTTTGCTCATGTGTATATGGCATGCAATTTGATGAATTATGCTAATCTTTTTAAAATAATAATTGAATTTTTGAATTTCGCCACCCTAATTTGAGTGAAATGCCTTTATTTTCAAATTAAATTAGCAATTAATTAAGGCTTCAAATTCTTTAAACATGGAGAAGACTTGACTTTTATTTTTAAGAAAATAAATCCATGTAAAACGTGTAAAATCATCAATAAATAAAATAAAATATTTAAAACCTAAATTTGATAAAATGGGAGCAGGAATTCAAGCATCGAAATGAATAATATCAAAAGGTCATTGATTAATATATTGAACATATGCTAATGGCATTTTAGCTAGTTTTCTTAACTTATAAAAATGACAAATCAACTAAGAAGAAGAATTAGAATAAGGTAATTTATTTTTGGCAATTATTGATGAAACAATAGACACTTGAGGATGACTTAAGCAGGCATGCCAATTAGTAAAAGAAAGTAATTTACTGGAAAAAGAAAACTTGATACTAGAGGGAAGGTAGTATAATCCATCCTTACCAATCCTCATAATAGGATTACCTTGGTTTTATGGTCCTTAACAATAAAATGATCAAGCCAAAATTCAAAAAAGCAATAATTGTTAGTTGTAAATTTTTGAACTGATAATAATGATTTTGTTAAGGCAGGAACATGGTAAACATGTTTTAATTTTAAAGAGGAAGAATGCAAAAAAGTATATTATACATTACCTTTGGAAATTATAGGCAATCCTTGGCCATTTCCTACTCGAATTTGGTCCATATCATGGTAATGTTGAATGTTATAAAGTGCTTATGGATTGTGAGTCATGCAGTGACTACCTCCTATGTCAAGAGTCCATCCATGAACATTCGGTGTTGCATATGCAACATGAGAATGCACCAAAGTGGGAAGAGGTAAAAACGGTGAAGATTGGGAATAAATAGATTCATCACACTAAATAATGTTGGCTTGTAGTTGTGAATTGTTGAAGCATCAATGCTGGTTGTATCTATGATGATAAGTTGCTACTATGCAATTATTAATACCACATTTTCATGACCTAATCCGGGGAGTCATGACCGGCGCTAGGGAATGAGAATTCTTTCGAATCTAAAACATGTAGCAAGCCTTAAAAATGAAAACACATGCAATAATAATATAAAAATATGTCATAATTAGAACTTTATTTAATTTAAAAGCAAATCTTTATTTTATAACATAATAAAAATACCTTTTCATACAAAGCTTCAGGTACAAGGTTTCTAATAATACAACACACTACAATACAATAACGCCATTACTGCAGTGATTACTAAAATACAAGAAAATAATAGTTCATTATTACATAAATTAGCTAGGGAGGAAAGAGTCTAGCGAATACTACTATGGGGGACATTTGAAGAAGAAGAAGATCATGTAAAAAAAATATTAAGGGGAGTCATACCTCACTAAATGAATTATTATAATATATATACATGCAACCTAAGGTCATATATAGTTAAGCATCAATATAAATAAATAAATATATATATATATATATATATATATAGAGGAATTTCACATAGATGTTAAAATCCACCTTTATATAATAATAAATGCAAAAAAAGTTTGTTTGATTGAAGGATCAAAGTAGAACCTAAAAATATTACTTAACCTCAATTAATAAATCTCACTAGCCAACAGGCTTATTTAATTCCAAAATAATTCTTTTTTCCATTTTTAGATGGTAAACTAGTCCCGAGACACTAAGTCAATCGAGCTCCCGCAATTTCACTATTAGTGTGATTGGCCCCAAGACACTAGGTCAACCGAGCTACTGCAATCACAATTCTCTTACCACAATTCTCAATAATTGAATAATCAAATCTCATATGAAATAATTTCATAATCTCAACCCTAAAATCTAATGTACTGGTACGTATATAGTCCTAGTGCAGCCCACTAGGTAGCACGTTCTACTGCTATCCTTCAATAAATTGTATAATTATTAAAATAATAAAATACATAATTTAAACATAAATGACATCCATTTTTAAAGAAATATACCACTTATATACCAACATATACCAAGCATATACTAAATATATACCAATTGTATTCCAAATATATATGCTGAGTATATACTAAAAATATACCAACATATATGTCACATAGATACCAAATATATACTAAAAGTATACCAACATATACATAATCATTTAATAAAATAATTCATGTTTAAATAAATTATGAAAACATGGATGCTCATAATTATGTATTCTACATGCAATGCATATATAAGATGATAACTCATAGCTTTGCACTCCTCTAAATAGACTCGACTAGCTTGATCCGATAGGCCTCGGTCTCAGTGCAACTATAGAAAAATATAATCATAATAACAATATTAGAATAAATCCTTAACTTTACACTTCTAGGAATTCTAAAGAAAGACTTGATCTAGGACATGACTCAATCTAAAATTTAAAACTTAGGATTGACCCGATGTCACATTTTATGAGAATTCTATCAAAAATTTGGCAAAGTCTCATATATAAAACAAACATCTCTCTACTAAAAATAAAGCCAATACTGTAAGCAAACACACTTCAATAATACTCAAAAGCACAACACCTCGGGTTAGAATCCCGAACTACACAATTTCCCAACTGAGAAACACAATTCTCAAAAATCAATATTTAATAATAATATAATAAAAATTATTAAAATCCATAAACATCAATAATAAACCACAATACAATTTATTTAAATAACAAAAACATTAAAGCTAATTATTTCCAAATTAGTAAATAAAATCTCAGTAATATATATATATATTCAATTATTTAAAATTAAATAGTAAAATTCACAATTAATTATTTAAATAGTTCAAATATGTAATAAAAATAGTTAAAAATTCATTTAATAACAAAAACAATAAATAAAATTATTATTTGAATATATTTTTGGAATTTATTATTAATTAGTTAAAAATAGTAAATAATTTGTAAAAATCATTTTAATACTAATTAGTATTCCAAAATTATTCAAAACACACTAATTAACAATAATTTCAATTAAAACACCAAATTTACCAATTTATATTAATTAATTTTTCACATAAACTTTCAAAAAATTTTAATAAATAATTTGGTCACAATTTTCATATACTTCTTTCACAAACTATAATAAAATAAAAATAAAAATAATTTATTAAAAATATAAAAGTTTTCCAACAATGGTCACCAGAACAGTGACTCACCGGAAACCGAAACACCCAAAAATAAAAATAATTCAGAAAAATTAAACAAAAATATATTTGAATAGCTCAAGCTACACACAACAACATTTCTAAAGGCATCAAACATGAATTATTGGAAATCAAGCTAAAAAAAAGAAAAACTAAAATTAACCTAAACTAAAACTTGAAAATATATGGATTACCAGACGTTTCTAGTACAAAGAGAATAGAGAATCATTAGCTCATGCTGAGAGGAGTTGAACGAGCTCGAGATCGCGAGCTAAAACCATTAAAAACTCATCGGCATCACTATAGGAACAACTACTGTGCCTCGATGTCTTGCGATGTGGAGGCATTTTGACGGTGGTTGAAGGAAGAATGGAAGGAGGGAAGGTGATGGTGAGCTTCGATGGTGGCTGGCGAGCTCATGTGGTGGCGCTGAAAATCGAAAATGGAAAAAGAAGAAGAAGAAGAAAGAAGAAAAGGAGGAGAGAGAAATCTTGAAAAGATATCCAACTTTTTTTTATATATTAACTTACTTTAATATATATACATATATATTTAACAACACAATAATACTTATATATATCAATTAAATTTAGACTTAATAAAAGTATACCACAAATATTTAAATACAATAAATATACTAAAAATACACTATTCATAATTTAATAAAAAAAATAATATTATTAAATAAATAAATAATATTTAACAATGAACTAACTTTTAAATCACAACATAATATTAAACCATAATAAAATAAATTAAACTCCAATACTTGAGTTTAATTAAATGACACAAAATAATCATAATATATAGAAATTTAAAATATTATTAGTACTACATATCTCAAAATAATTTTTAATAATTTAAAATATTGGGTCATCACACACATATTTGGCAAGTGACCATTGGTGAAGTAAAGGGCTTGCGAGAAGAGAAGCGAGGTTATGGTGATGGAGAATAACTAGTAGAATAATTCAGTGACTAATGGCCAAAAGAGACCTGATTATTACGATAGGTAACATAAACTTGTGGAGGTTCACTAAAATTGCGAAGAAGAATTTCATGAGACAAGAAATGGTTGTGCAACTTTTGAAATAAGACTAGTTCAGGGTGCAAATTGAGAGCATAAATTAAGGGATGAAATTCACTTCCAATATTCCTATAAATGATGGTATTAAATTCAATAGTGGATAGAGCATGCCCAGCAAAAGCTAATTCATCCGCCAAACTCTTGGCTTTGTGAAGGTAAGTAGTGACATCCATGTCATGTTTCTTGAGTTCCTGGAGCTTAATATAGAGTTGTAATTGGCAATTTTGGGAGATAGAGAAAGCATGCCAAACCAAGAATGAGGAAGTAAGACCAATTACATAAGGAAACACTTCTTCAGTAAGAGAGTTAAGACCAATCATGTTATGATAATTGAGAAGTGGTAAAAATTATGTTTTCCAGATGAGGAAGTTCTTAGGATTGAGCTTAATAACAAAAGTGTGTTGGCTGGTGGTTGCAGGAGGATGAGAAGTGGGTATGGCAACCTTATTAGTATTATTAGCCATTATAAAAGTGAGTAATAGAGGAAAAAGAAGGTAGACAAATTAGAAAGGAAGAAGAAAGGCAAAAAATTCAGGTTAATAGCTCTAATACCATATGAACTTTGTATGTTTTTATATACTGAATCAATGATTGTTAACTGAGTACATAAGGTATACAGAGATAAGATGAAACTAAAGTGATAGATAAGAATAACACAATTATCTAACTAATAACAATAAGAGAAGATAGGCTAACAAAAAGAAGTTCAAGGGTTCTTAATGTTGTTATTGCTATAAGAAACTCAAAAAATTTGAGCAGACACTATCAAGAAAATAAGGAATCAACATAATTAGTTTAAATGGCAGGTGAGTTTTGTTCTTCATCATTTTATTTTTCAAATTAAATTCTTATAATTGCTGAAAAGATAATTTCTTATATATATATGAATTAAATAATTTAAAACAATTTAACTTTTTGTAATTCTAATAATCCATATTGACTTCATCTTTTAGTGATTGATTATTTTTTACCTTGAGACTAAATATGTTATTGGGTAATAAAAATTGTAATAAGTGTGTTGGGTTAAAATTTGTTCGAATATATTCTTGAATTCATTTGAGATGTGAGCAAAACTCAAATTGGAGAGGAATATAGTTTTGGATTTGTCTTATTGGAACTATATTTCTATTTATTTTTATTTTTAATTGGGTGGGGCGCTTTTAACTTTAAAGCTCATAAAATTACTCTATAATATTTAGGTACACGTATGAATGATATAAATACTACCATTGCTTTCACTTCACTTACCTTAATAACATAATTTGAAAGAAATTGTCTGAAATGTGATGTACATAAAGATTGATGTTATTCCAAGGCAATTGGCCAGTAATCGGCTATATATGTGTTTGATTTTAGTTTAGAAGTCATTATTACAAAAAGAAAAAAACTATCTCATTATCATAGGATTACCTAAAATAATATTTAAGTAATTACAAAAAATTTGGCCAAAAAAAATAATTACAACAAAAGAAAAATGTATCACACAAGACAAGGTGAACTAAGCTAAATCTTTTTTGTGGTAAAATCCCTATCAAAATGGGTATAAGTATTTGGGTTAAAATGATTCAATGCACTAAGTGAATAGAAAAACTTCTAACCCATCTCAATTGGGCATTTGAGTTAACAAATGTACATCCAAATATTGCTCATTTCTAAAAAATATAATCCTATTAAGTCAAATTCTAACTAGTTCAAGTTTGGTTCGCTTATAATAAAGCCATTAATGTTTGTAAGTTATTCACAATTGTAAACAACTCTAAAAGCATTTCAAAATAAAAATTATAAAATAAAATTATTCATTAAAATTTTTAAAATAAATTACTTACTAAATAAATTATTATACATAATAAAAATTATATTTTTATTCTAATAATATCTTTTTAAATAATTTTTGTATTTATTAACACATTAAAGTTACGAGCTTACTCATAAGCTTTTTATTTGAGCTAGTTCATAAATTTTATGAATCAAACATCACATTATTTGAGCTTAATTTATTTATTAAATAAGTTTTAATATATGAGCTCAAATAAATTTTTGTCAAGTTGAAATCTAATTAGCTCTCGAGCACCTTAACTCGTTTACAACATTACTCATTTCACATGTTGCACCTAATATTGTGATTTGAATAATTATCTTCTTATTTAATTGTTATTTAACTTTGTTATAAATATTAAAAGTAATATTGGATATTTAATTGCAATGGTATGATATATTTGTCCATTATACTGGGTTGTAGCACCATGTCACTACCAATCTAGTAAAAAAAATTTAGTTTAGTTATGTTTGGGCTCAAAAATATGTGGATCGGGCTTAACCACCTTTAGATTATTTTAAATAATGGGTCTTGCAGGCATCTCTATACAAAAAATGGGTAGAAGAGAATGAGTTTTGTTACTTGCTCAGGGTGGTAACAGAGGGCAAGAAATAGGTTTTTAACCCTTTTAACTTGCTTGAAGTGAATCAAACAAGAGTTTTAGCTTAATTGGGAAACCTTAATCATTATTATTAGATGATAATAGACACTTGGTTTGGAGAGAATAAAATTGTATTATTGATTTATGTGTCAAAATGTATAAAGGGAGTTTACAATACTAAGGCTCCAGCTTTTATAAGCCTCAAAGCCTGAATAAAAAAGGAAAGAAAATTAAAAAAAACTTCCTAATCTAGCTTTAAGGCAACAAATCATGATTAAGACATTCCTAAATAAAACTAAGGTAATAATATACTTATAAAGGCAGTAGAAGACCTTCCTAGAATAAATCATACCAACTGTATTTCCTTAGTCAATGCCTGAGTAGAACATGTACGCTTCTAGGAGTATACTAGACCTATTGGAGGTTGAAGCATAATAGACCCTATCATGATCCTAGTTAATGGCCTCTTTAGGATGACCCAGTGGGCTTAATCCATTTAGGTTGGTACAAACAATGCCCCCATGATCTATCCCGAAGCTAAAAAGTTGAGGAAAAGATTATGTTTGAGCCCAAATAGTCCTTTAATTTAAAGGCCTTGGCCTAACTGTTGCTTGGTAATTGCATTTTTATCGTTCAAACTAAGTGCACTTATGTCATTTAGCTCGACTCCTTAAATTTTAGTAACCATCCAAAATTTAAAGGAATAATGATAATCATTTCACCCACTTGCCAAAAAATAATAATTTTCTCTCTCTACCTTTTAGAGCTTCTCTCTCTAGCCATAAACTTTGCCACATCTTCTAACTCTAGAGTTCTCTAATATGTGCATTCTTTAATATTGTGATTATTTATGATATTGACCTTCTTGACTAACTATGATTTCTTTGTTTGTCCCAATCACTATGGGCAAATCCAAGAAAGCAGCATCTATTTAAATTGACCTTAAAGATAATCTGCAAACCTGATTGGAGAGGGCTAACAATATTGTTAAAGCCTCCATAGCCACCCTTAAGGTACTTCTCAGATCCCCTGATCATCTTAGTGCTATAATCCTAGGCCTTATGCTAGTTAAGGAGGACAAATGGGTTAGAAACTTCATTCCCACATCCAAAGAAGATCCACCTAGGTTTAATTGACCTAATGATATGAATTTATGGAATAAAAACATACCAATTTATTTTTAGCTGAATCCTAGCAAAAACTATGTAGTATGGTTAGCCCAATTAGAAGCTACCTTCTCTAATCTATGGAAGGACTTAGGTATTTATAATGTCCTCCAATTCTCTAAAACTAATATCCCTATAAACATACCTTTGCTATTAGCCATCTCACTATTTTGTTTCCATTCTAGTAATGTTTTAATGTTAGGGAAGGCATGATGTCTATCACATTATATAATTTAGTAGCCATGTTCGACCTCTAACCTTTCAAAGAGGGTATTAGTCCTCGGCTCAAGGTTAATGTTTCTAGATTTAATAGTTCCTTAAAAAAGGAATATATGAGCTATGACCCCTTTATAACAATGAAAAGGAAGTAAACCCCTACTCTTAATAAGGCCAACTATGTTTCTTTCCTATTGTACTAGCTTTATCGATTCATTGGCTGCCTTAGTTTAATTAAAGTGACAAAGGAATTCCTTTCCCTAGCAATAGCTTTAGTTGATGGTCATAAGTTAGCACCAAGCCCTTTTATCTTAAGCCAACTCTATAAAGGTACACATTAACTAATCCCTTTTAAGGATAGAAGTGATTTCAAGTTAGGTTTTTGCCCCTTTGTGGATTGTACAGCTATGGTTCAATGCTTATTTCCTTGAGTTAATGCATTGGCCTTTAAAACCAGCTTTTCAGATCTTTATGATGTTATGCCTCTTAGTTATATAAATATGAATATAAATATTCTTCTTTTAGTGAATTCTTTCACTTCTTCTACAACACTGAAGATAGATCAAATATATTTCTATGCCTACACGTGCCTACTAGTTTTGGC
The DNA here is from genome assembly GCA_947683625.1 of Mallotus nudiflorus. Classification (NCBI taxonomy): domain Eukaryota; kingdom Viridiplantae; phylum Streptophyta; class Magnoliopsida; order Malpighiales; family Euphorbiaceae; genus Mallotus; species Mallotus nudiflorus. The sequence goes on from CANTUR010000856.1 coordinate 1,001,634, forward strand.
CCTTCGTGGGTCTTTAAGGATTATAGTGGGCACAATCCTTCCCCTGATTAGGAATCGACCTAGAGGAGTATACTAGTGGGCCAGGATATTCCTTTTATTCTTGATCTCTATTCAAGAAATAATAAGTATAAGGTCAAGCTCAAGGCAGATCAATATTTACTAATCCTTACCATTTCCAATCCTTCAGCCGTGCAACTTCTGTTTCTATAATAAGCCTATGTTTACGACTATCATTTCTATAATAAGCTTTCTTAGGCCTATAAATAATCAATCTCCAACCTAAAGCTCTGCACATTACCAATCAACCCATGTAAAACAAAGTTGTTCACCAATTAATGGGACCACTTTATTAGCAAGCAATCTTATTGACCATATGATGAAGTAATAAATTTTCAATTATAGGAATTGGCCCATGATCAGGCCTTTTTTTTATAGGTTTATACCAAGTCCTAAGGTGAATACATTAAAGAAATAAGAGAATTTGAAAATTTTTTAGCACTGTAATTACAACTACTGAGATTAAGAAAAGATGTGAAGGAGGATGGTGAAGGTTAAGGCCGAGCTACTATAGGAACACTAGCTACCTACAAACTTGCTCTACTTATCCTACAGTGACTGATTTCAATTTGTGCTCTTGTTCTTTGTTAGTGTCAAATAACATATAGATTTAGGACTTAATATTGCAAGCATTTATACATTTTTATTAGCATTTTGTATAGCATATTGTAATAACCCGTATATTCATTTATTAATTTAAAATTATAGATTATCAAGTTTTAATTATTATTTTATAAAATGAGTATTTTATGAGTATTTTAATAAATTTTAATATATATTAAGAGGAAGTATTTATAAATATTTATGTGTATATAATTGGTGATAGAATTAAAGGTTTAGTGTATTGTATTTACTTTTTTTTAAAAGAAGGATTTGGTAGGAAAAGTATTTATTTTAGTATTATATATATATATATATATATATATATATATATATATATATATATATATATATATAATGTGTTCAATGTGTGTAAGTGTGCAATGTGTTCTTTCTCCATTTTTGAAGAAACTAGTATGTCATCAATGTACACACAAGTAAAAGTATTGCATTGTCTAAATGCCTCATCCATTTTTCTTTGAAAGATTTGTAGAGCATTTTTAAGTCCAAATGGCATCACAAGCCATTCAAAATGTCCTTCAGGACAACTAAAAGCTGTCCAGGGGATATTGTCTTCATGCATATTAATCTGTCAAAAACCTGATTTTAAATCAAATTTACTGAAGATTTTTGTATTTTTTATTTTATTGATTAATATATCCTTTTCTGGTATTTCATACCCATCTTCATGTGTGTTATCGTTGAGTATTTTATAGTTAAACACCATTCTAGATTGTCCTCTTTTTAATTCTGATTCTTTATGGATAATGAAGGCTAGTGATCTATGTCTAGAAATAGTTTGTCTAATTACTTGTAAATTCAGGAGTTAGTTGAAATGCATTTTGCATTCTTCCATTTCCCAAGTATTAAATTTAATTTTTCCTGCTTTAATGGTTAAATCAGGATTAATTATCTCTAGCTTACAAGTTATTTTATTTTTTTTCCTAATGTATAGTAGGATTTTCTCCTATAGTTCTAAGTTTTTCTAGTCTGTTGATTATGTCATAAAGTTTAGTATGGTGTTCTAAAGTTTTTCTTGCTTTAGATAAGTCCACTAAGTCTATTAAGTCTATATCCCTAAGTTCTTCTTATTTTGGGATAAGTTCTTCAGGGTTAGCTTCATTCCCTAATAAAACTATGTCTTATTTACATTGTCCCTTAATTTTGCAAGTACAATTTTCCAAGTTGTTTTCTCAGTCAGTAAGAAAATTTGGCAGTGGAACAAGTACCCTATAATTTTCACCACACTGTGTAAGTGCATACTCTGATATTACAGGGCTAAGTACGGGTTTTCTAACAAAGAAAACATAGTCATTTGTAGCAAATACCCCACCCATGTCTCCAAAAAAAAATGATAATCCTAGTATCATTTTAATGTATTTGTGGTTAATTATGTCTACCTAAAATGGCTGACTTTACATGCTTGTCCACATTGGTTACAATTATCAACAATTTTTAAATGTGCATTAGTGATGTATTTATGTATGCAGAATGTTGTTCCATCATACTGTGTACTCTTTCTTCCTTGGGGATGGTGTCTTATAGAATTTTTATCTAAAAATTCTACTATTTTTATGGTGTTTTCTAAGCCTCCTGTGTCTGTAAGGGCTGGAAGAACCATTTATTTTCCCTTAATATGTAGTATTATAGAGACCTTAAGTTTAGTGATAGGTGTTTTATTGCATATAGTTGGTATCTTATGATACACAATTTTTGCCGTTTAAGAATTAGGTGTCTCTAAAGCCATCAAAGTATGGAACTGTAAGTCTGAAGATTCATCTAGTTCAGAAATATGTATTCATGTACTAGGTAGTCTGTCTAGTTTTTATTATTATTTTCCTTTAATAAGTTTTCTAATTTCTTCAGAAAGAATGTCATAAGAGTCTTCAATTTTTGCTACTTTATTTTCTAAGGTAGAGAGTCTTTGGTTACTTATACCTACTGGTGATGTATAAGTTGTATCATGTCTAGGGAATGTAAGATTGTAATGTTGTTCTAAGCATATCTTACATATTTCTAGCATGCATTTATGCATCTAACCCTAACAATAATATATGGAAAATGTCTACATTTAAAACATGGATTAAGGTTTGATCCTGTATTAAAATGTTAGTCATGCACACAATCTGTTGTCTTAGAGTTTTTTAAATATGAAAACATAAAATTTATATTTTCATCTTCATCATCAGATGTTGATGTTTCTGTGTTAATGTCTTGTATTTTATCTGTATCTTTTATAAATTGATTTATAAAAGAGTAGCCTTTGTGAATTTTTTCTATTTCCTTATATATATCTTTTGAGATTATTGAGTAAATAGATTAGGAGTCTGACATGTCTTCATTAACATGAATTAAATTCATATTAATCTATTTTATAATTTATGCACTGCGTGTATAAAAATTATGTTTATAAGGACATTCTTTTGCAAAGTGTCCTTCTTTATTACAGGCAAAACAAATAAGTCTATTTTGATAAGTCTTATAAGTTTTTTATCTTCTTACATGTTTGTCTTTTTTAATGTATGGCTTCTTTTCATAAAATTTCCTAATTTTGTAAGATTTTCTTTTAATCTTTTTAGGAGATCTATGAGTCTTATGTTTACTGTGTTTTCTAGTTTTCGAGCACTTAGATTCATAAGCTTAGGGTGTGTGTATTTTTCTACAATGCCTAGTATTTTATGTCTTAAGTTGTTTTTGTACAACAATTGTTATACATTTGTCTTTTAATACTCGCATTATATGTTGTATTCTATGTCCTATGTTATCCCATCCTATAACTATGTCTGGAGGGATTATCCTAAGTTTTTCCTTCTATTTGTTATGTATTTCAAGTCCTAATTCTCTTGGAAGTTTGGAAAAAGTCTATTTCCTAATTCTTGAGAAAAATAATTTCTTGAAATTAATGTAAGATGTAAATAATCGTAGGAAAATTCTTTTATATATTCCCATGAATTAAGTTATAATTGTTCTAAGTCTCTGAGTACTTGTTCTTGTCTTATTTTAGGGCCTATAATAGTCTTTTATCTTATTATCATCCTATAGACAAGTCCTATAAAGTTTAGGATGTTTGGACCTAGGGAAATAATGTGTTGGAGTTTTTGAGGATTTTCTCTTTTGTATGTTTCCCAAGCTCCTCTAACACTTTCTCCTAAAAAGGTTTCTCCTTTATTAATCATGTCTTCACCAATGGTGATGTTATAGTCATATTGTATGTAATGTCTTAAAACTAATGGAGAATATTGTTCTATGTATGTGTCCCATTCTTGAGGGTCTATTTTGGCAATATTAAGTAATATTTGATTTCCAAAATAATAGTCTTTATCAGGAACTAATCTTTGTTCTATATTGTGCCTTCTAATAGGTATGGTTTTAGGTTAGAGTTATGCGGTTCTCCTAGGTGGTATACCTACTTCATAAGTTGTTGTATATGAGTCTTCAGCACTATATTGTGTGGGTGTAGTCTTAGATATAGGGCTTTTTATTGTCTGTGCTGATTATATTTGATTAGGAGTGCTAAACTGTGTACTAACTTTAAGATTCATTAATATTTTATTTGTTTCTTCTGTTTATATACTTAATGAATCTATGTCTAGATTTTCAATAGTCTTTTTATATCGAATTAATTCTTCAATTTTATTAAAAGATTCTTAGAATTCATCAATATAGTCTGAATTTTCATTAATGTCTAGTTTAACATCTAAGTCTAATAAGTATTAAAATTTTCTAATATTATTGTCTTTGTCTAACCAAAAGTCATCATTATTAGAATTAAAGTCTGAGATTCTTAATAAGTACATTTTAATGTATGTCTTTTTTCTTAATGCAGATTCACCCTATATATGTCCTTTGACAAGTATTAGTGAATTTTCATTAAAATTTGATGTCCTAATCATTAAGTTTTAGGTAGATTCATCATCTATGTCTTCTTCTATAATAGATTTACCTTTTTCATAGTCTATAAATCTAACACTATATGTATTGTCTGTATGCTGATAATATTCAACATTAGTGGGTGTCAATGTTTCGTTTATAGGTCTTAGATGTCCTAGATTCCATTCTAATCCTACTAATGTTTGAGAATTTATTTGTCTAGGTTGAATCATTCTAGTTCCAGAGGTTGAAATGATGTCTACAAGTCCTCTTAAGTCTAACTTATATGTTATATATGGCTTTTCCTATGAATTGTATTTGTAAAAGGATGTTGTCTCCCATAAAGTCTTGGTATCCTTTTATGAACATTTTGATTTTAATGTATTTTTTAAAATCATTTATTATCATATTAAACTATGGGGTAATATAGTTTATACTGCCATTGTTATTCATATCTGCCTCCATTATTCCTATAATGGCTTTGTCAAAGTCTGAATGTCTAGTGTCATAGAGTACTACTAGTACCTTTGTCCCTATTCCTGCCCTGGCTAGAGTTCTTATGCCAATAACTACAAGTCCAAGGTGGACATAACAGAGTCTTCTATGAGTCTTGAGTTGATTACTTCCCTCTTGTGAAACTAAGGGAATAATTACCTCTTATCCATCTGGACAAGCAACTTTAACATTTTGTCTAAGTGTAATGAGAGAGGTAATTCTCATTAATGTGTCTATATATCCTTGTTGGTATATAATCCTAGGATTCAAAGTTCTTAGTTTTCTATTAAAAAATATACTTGTATCATTTTCTAAGTTAATAGTTTGTTCTAGTGTTTGTCTACAAAATAACCATGATGTTCTATTGTCTGGGTTTTATTCCCTAATAGTCCTAGACCTTCCTGTAAAAGGTCTAGTCTTAATTTGAGTTTGGGTTTGGTTACTCATTGTGTCTTAGGCTTTCCTACAAATAAAAATTTATATGCTTGTTTTTTGTTTAAAAAAATCTTGTTTCCTTTGTCTATTTCAATTTTTAGATTACCAAGACTATATGAGATAACGTATAATTTTGTTTTAATGTCAAGGGGAGTTCCAGATAATTTTGAGTCCAATTGTACTTTTCTTAATTCTATTTTATCAAGTCTTTGATGTATATGGGCTAGTAAGGCTATAATAGTATCGGGCTATTATTATTTTTTCTGGTAAGGCTTGGACCTTAGAGTTTTGTGTATAGCCAGTGTCAAATTAGGCAGATGAATCGTTATATATTTAGGTATATTTTATTGCTTCTTCATAGTAGGTATTTTTATAATAATCCATTAATACCCTAAAACTATCTTTTTTAAGTCTTTAACCATGTCTTTAATAAGTGTAATTTCTTTTTTAATTAATGTCTTATTATGGTCAAGTTGTTAATCAAGTTTACTAATAAGGTGTGTAGTTTGGATCTTAATTTCTTTTGGTTTATTATCCAAAATTAATTGAGATAATGTATTTATGTCTTTCTTACTTGGTAAGTTGTCAATTTTAATTAAGTCAAGTCTTTTATTAAAGATGTCTTGAGTATTTTTAAGATAATTTATTTGGTTTTTAAGTTCAAAAATATTATCTTTAGTTTGATTGTATGTATTATTAAATGTTTCTAATGTTTTATTAAGTCTTTCCTAATGTATGGTTAATGAATTTCCTAAAGAAATTATTATGTCTGTAATAGAGTTTAGATGATAATTTGTCGAATGTAAATAATGTGTATAGTCTCTAGAATGTCCATAATAACTAGTATGCTTGGATTTGTCTAAAGAGATTATTGTCTTTTCTTTACTATATATAGCTAAGTCTAAATAGTCAAAATTTTTATACTCAGAGTTATCCAAATTATTATTGCTCTGATACCACAAGGGTTAGAGGATACTTTACCAAAATATTATTTTTGAAAAGTATACTAGTGCTATATGTGTTGGTGTCTAAAGATATACAAAATTATATCTAAAGAAGTTAAAAGTGAGACGATTACTCTATAGTCTTCTAAGTATTTAATACGCTATCTTATTCTTTGAATGTTCCATTTAGTGATTGTAATGCTGTGATTTAAGCTAGTATTCTTAATTCTAGCAAAATATAGAGTATTTCATCTTATGATAAGTCTTCTATATTGTTGCTCAAATTCTTAAAGTCTAAAGTTTTCTTCTAGTATTTGCAAGTTTATATTATCTAAAGCTTGTCTACTCATTAAAGTGTACAGATAACCTGATAGTCTTGTAGATGTTTTATTTTTTGTATAATATGTTCTATGTCTTTTTTAATAGTATTATGTATTGCTGAAGTCTTGGTGTATTAGAATAAGTCCTTATTCTAATGTCTTATGTATTGTTCTTCTAGATTATAAAGTCTAATTTCGTTTTGGCTTATCTGCCAGTCTATCCTGCATATGGTTTGTTTTATGCTCATGAAGAGCCAGAGTTTGATTTAGGTGAAACAAGTGGCTCAAAACTAAATGTCTGTTCTTGAAATTATAAGTATGGAATATTAGGGAATTTTCTAATTAATATGTCTAGTGAGTTTGCTAAAGCTTGAAATAAAAATAATCTCCTATTTACTTCATTACAGTCACAGTCTTGGCCATGGTTTTCAGTATGTTTGTTGTCTTCTATGTTTATATATTGCCAAGTTTGTTGTCTAAATTCAATTAAGCTTTCAGTATCTTGTAAATTTAACAAACAAAAGTTTTCTAATACTTTCTCAATAGTGGTCATGAATAATGTGCAAAACAACTGTTGTGCAAATTAAGTATGAAAACAAGATTCAACCATTCAGAATACTCAAATAAATATCAAGAAAATTCCCATCATTCCAATAGTATTTATAATATGATTTCTAGATGAATCAACCCTGGATAAATAGATAACCATAATAAATTAAAATTCCAAAATAAGAAACTCATATAATAATCCTAAATATATCATTACAAGTTCTTTCCTTGTGAAAATTCCTAGAATTTTCTATCCTTTCATAATACTTTCCATGGAGTACTTCCTTCAGCCTTTCCACATGGCCTTCTTTTCCTCGAGTATAATACTCAAGATTACTATAAGGAACTAAGGAACTTCTGATATATGTTAAAGAACTATTATTTAAGTTATACTTATTTTAGAATCTTTAGATAATTCATTTCATCATGCAGGGATTCAAACATAAAGAAATTATAAAATAAATACCTAGAATGAAGAAAATCTTCTATTATTTATCTTTTCTTCTTAAGGCTGAATCCTTAAGAAGACTAGCCACACATTACAATATATAAGCCAAATGTATAAGAGAAGTTATTTCTTCCTAGATCACCTATGGTATAAGGAATGATTTTCTTTTATATTGCTCTCTTATTTGAGAGAAATTTAGCTTGAGAGACTTATTTTATTTGATATCTAAAATTGAAGAGAAACTCTCCTTATATAGGGAGAGGGGGAAAAGAAGATTATAATTTTTACCCTTTAGTGGAAGGGTAATAACGTAAAGAAGAAAAAAAATAGTCTGGATTATTCTTTATAGATAAGTATTAGTACATGTCTTCACATAGGTTGGCCCACTTTTTTCTTTTGCCTTCTTTAAAGTCTTTATTCTTCAGGAATGGTGGAGGGGTCCACCATTTGTCTTCTGTTGTTTGTTGTGGAGTGGCTATCAGAGTCATTGTCTTTTAGCTTTTGTTCTTTCTTATAGAGTGCTTTATATACTTTGACAAGTGTAAAAAATTCAGAGGTTCCTTTTAAATAAAAGCTTATTGAGCTGGATTCCAGTAGTCCTTTAGTGATATAAACTTTTTCATAATGAGTTCCATCACATAAGTCACAAATGTCTGTTTTAGGAGCATCATTATTAAAGAAAAAGTTATTTGCTGAAGTTTGGGCCTTCCAGTGTGTCAATGCCTTGGGCCATAATTCTTTTGGTAAAGTCCATGAAGTTTCTAAATGTAAGTGTTTGGAAGGAGTGTTTATGTATTTTGGATGTCCGAGAGTATGGATAAAAGATATGGAATATAGCTCTATTTGTCCTTCAATGTCTTATGAAGGTATTGCTATAATTTTGACATGAATTGCGTTATGTACAATAGCTTTAAGTAGAGGAAGTTCTAAAATTTTTGGAATATCTATAATATTTTATGGATCATGGACCCATAAGTCTATAAGGAGCTTGTGTTGGTAGAACTGTATTGGGCTTATGTCTACATTTTTGTATTTTTTCCCAAATGGAAACTTATCAAGTAAAATCCCACAAGATCTGAAAGAATATACTAATTGGCAATGACATATGCCTGTCTTTCCACATAAGTGATGTGTGTTCCTAAAATGAAATCTAATGTCACCATGAGATATATATCCATAAAAAAATTCCATCTTTAAGGGCATTAGAATTTTGGAATTGATCATTGTGGCATAAGTCTAAAAATTCTTATAGTATTTTGAACTTTGTCCATTAGGTGTCCATAATATCTTTGATCCATCCATTTAATGAATAATGAATGTTATGAACTTCTTTTATTATTATAGTTTCTTTAGAGGATTTATTTGTAGGGGTTGTATGTTCTATGAGTGTAGTAGAGTAGGATGTGCCAGGCTTGGTTAAGGATAAGCTTGTCTAAGAGGTTGGGTCTCTAATGTATGGTCTTTTAAGTAGTTCTAGAGAAGTAAAATATTTGTAATTGGGAGGGAGAAAGTCTTGAAGATCTTTTTGGGCCTCCTTGAAGTAATAAAATCCTTTAAATTTAGGTGTCTTTAAAGTCTGGTCAAATTTGGACATTTGTTTATGGACTTCAATTCTGTCATTAATTTAAGTCCAGTTATCATATAGTCCTGCATATGGGCTATTATAAAGGACATAACATGTGTATTTTTTGCCTAATGGTGTTTGAGATGTCTGGAAGTAGTTTATGAGGGCATTCATGACTGCCATCTTTTTGGATATTCCTCTTTCTTCAGTTGGAAGATTCCAAATACTATTTATGAGACATTGTTATGGTTTGCTAAAGTCTTATCTACCTGAAAAATTAAAAATGTAAGAGTCTTTAAAGACAGGTAGTTCTTGTTGTCCAAACTTCATTGTAGTAATAGTCGCATTTGTCTTTATATAAATTATAGGCTTTTTAGAGCCCATGTCTGATCCCAATGGATGTGTCTTTGAGTCTTTGTCTTTGATTCGGTTCTTTTCTGCCAAATCTTATCTTAATTTTTTGTTTGAGGACTTATCCTCTGTATTTTCCTACATATAACACATTAAAATGTCAGTATTGATAGATTATCTACAGGAGTGTTCTTCTTGTCATCTATGTGTTCAAAGGATGGCTTAATGCCTTAGTTAGCGATTAAATTTACAAAATTTAACCATATATTGGTATTATTCTTTTTTTCAGTCTATTTATTGTAAAACTTAACAATGGCTTCACAATCAGTCCTTATTATAAATGGTTTATCACATATATATAAATAAAAGTTTTCAATTCCATTTACAACAATAAGTATTTCAAAGTCTAATGAAGTAAGTCCTTTTTGTTTGTAAATACCTTATGAGTATCTATAAATTTATTCATCAGTCTTGGGTGAATACTTATGGGGCTTAGCATAAAGCACTACTCCCCATCCTAATTGGTATCCATCTGTTTCTACTATAATGTAGTCTGTAGTTAAAGGTAGTCTAAGTAGAGGAAGATTTTGTACCTGTCTTTTAGTATTTTGTACAATTTTGACATCTTCATCATTAAAATGTCTCTGTCCCTTAATAGATGTCTTATTATATAATGGGCATGTTAGTTTAGATAAGTCTTTAATAAAAGGCCTAGCATAGTTTAGTAGTCCTAAAAAGGCTTAAAGTCTTTTTAATTCCCCAATCTTATTAGGAAATTCTAAGATTTTCCTAGTAATATATGGTTGAAGTTTTATTTTTCCTTGTCCAATTTCTGACCTAGAAATTCTATGTGTCTTTTATTGAGGACCATTTTCTTTTTAGATATGATCATACCATGATTCTAAAATATGTTAAAAATAATGTGTAAGTGTGCAATGTGTTCTTTCTCAATTTCTGAAAAAACTAGAATGGCATCAATGTACACACAAGTAAAAGTACTACATTGTCTAAATGCCTCATCCATTTTTCTTTGAATGATTTATGGAGAATTTTTAAGTCCAAATGGCATCACAAGCCATTCGAAATGTCCTTTAGGACAACTAAAAGCTGTCCAGGGGATACTATCTTCATACATCTTAATCTGCTAGAAACTTGATTTTAAATCAAATTTACTAAAGATTTTTTCATTTTGTATTTTATTGATTAACACATCTTTGTTTGGTATTTTATACCCATCTTCATTTGTGTTATCGTTCAGTCTTTTATAGTTAAACATTGTTCTAGATTGTCCTCTTTTTAATTGTGATTCTTTCTAGACAATGAAGGCTAGTGATCTATGTCTAGAAATAGTTTGTCTAATTACTTGTAAATTTAGGAGTTGGTTGATAAGCATTTTGCATTCTTCCATTTCCCAAGTATTAAATTTAATTTTTCTTGCTTTAATGGTTAAATTAGGATTAATTATGTCTAGCTTACAAGTTATTTTATTTTTGTCCCAATGTCTAGTAGGATTTTCTCCTATAGTTCTAAGTTTTTCTAGTATACTGATTATGTCATCAAGTTCAGTATATTGTTCTAAAGTTTTTCTTACTTTAGATAAGTCTATTAAGTCTATATCCCTAAGTTCTTCTTGTACTGGGATAAGTTATTCAGGGTCAGCTTCATTCCCTAATAAAACTGTGTTTTGCTTACATTGTCCCATAATTTTACAAGTACAATTTTCCAAGTTTTTTTCTAAGAAAATAATCTCTTTAGACAAATCTAAGCATACTTGTTATTATAGACATTCTAGAGACTATACACACTATTTACATTCGATAAATTCCCATCTAAACTATGTTACACACATAATAATTTCTTTAGGAAATTCATTAAGCATACATCAATAAAGACTTAATAAAACATTAGAAACATTTAATAACATATACAATCAAACTAAAGATAATATTTTCGAACTTACAAACAAAATAAATTGTCTTAAAAATATTGAAGACATCTTTAATAAAAGACTTGACTTAATTAAAATTGACAACTTATCAAGTAAAAAAAACATAAATACACTATCTCAATTAATTTTGGATAATAAACCAAAAGAAACTGAGATCCAAACTAGACACCTTATTAGTAAACTTAATCAACAACTTAACCATAATAAGATATTAATTGAAAAAGAAATTACAATTATTAAAGACATGGTTAAAGACTTAGAAAAGACAGTTTTAGGGTATTAATGGATTATTATAAAAATACCTACAATGAAGAAGCAATAAAATATAACCAAATATATAACGATTTATCTACCTGATTTGACACTGGCTATACACAAAACTCTAAGGTCCAAGCCTTACCAAACAAAATTATAATAGCCCAAAACAATACTATTATAGCCTTACTAGCCCATATACATCAAAGACTTGATAAAATAGAATTGAGACAAGTACAATTGGACTCAAAATTATCTAGAACTCCCCTTAACATTAAAAAAAAAATTATACATTATCTCATCTAGACTTGGTAATCTAAAAATTAAAATAGACAAAGGAAAAAAGATTGTTTTAGACAAAAAACAAGTAAATAAATTTTTATTTGTAGGAAAGCCCAAGACATAATGAGTAACCAAACCCAAACTCAAACTGAGACTAGACCTTTTACAGGAAGGTCCAGGACTATTAAGGAACAAAACCCATATAATAGGACATCATGGTTATTTTATAGACAAAACTCTACACAAACACTAGAATAGACTATTGACTTAGAAAATGATACAAGTATATTTTTGGATAGACAACTAAGAACTTTGAATCCTAGGACTATATACTAACAAGGATATATAGACATATTAATGAGAAGAACCTCTCTCATTACACTTAGACAAAATGTTAGAGTTGCTTGTCCAGATGGACAAAACGTAATTATTCCCTTAGTTTCGCAAGAGGGAAGTAATCAACTCAGGACTCATAGAAGACTCAGTTATATCCACCTTGGACTTGTAGTTATTGGCATAAGAACTCTAGACAAGGCAGGAATAGGGACAAAGGTACTGGTAGTACTTTATGACACTAGACATTTAGACTTTGACAAAGCCATTATAGGAATAATGGAGGCAGATATGAACAACAATGGTAGTATAATCTATATTGCCCCATACTTTAATATAATAATAAATAATTTTAAAAAATATATTAAAGTCAAAATACTCACAAAAGGATACTAAGACTTAATGGGAGACAACTTATATATATATATACCAAAATTTTGTTTTTGAAAAGAATACTAGTGCCAAAAATTATTGGCAGATTGGTCATTATTAAAAAGAAATTATTGGCAAATACTTGAGCTTTCCAATGAATAAGTGCTTTTTCCCATAAGTTGTTAGGAAGGGTCCATGAACAGTTATTATGGGAATGTCTTTTAGGTATGTCCAAGTATCGTGGATGTCTATGTGGATGGATTAGCATCATAGAGTAATAACTCTCTATGGATCCATTAATCTCTTTTGATGGAACAACAATTACTTTTATTGTACTACTCCAAGTCCAGCTGCTTCAATTAATTGGGTTTCTAATACTTTCAGAATTTTTGTAATATTTGAAGCATCAAGAACCCATAAGTCTGTGAGAAGTCCATGTTGGTAAAAAGTCAAAGGGCTTATTTCTAATTCTTTGAACCTTTTTCCAAAAGGAAAATTGTCTAATAAAATGGCATAAGTTCTAAATGAGTAAACAAGCTAACAGTGGCATGGAGTGTCTTTTTTACAAAAATAAGATGCTTTTCTGCAAGGAAACCAAGGATCACAATAATATATGTATCCACAGTAAATTCCATCTTTTAATGCATCCGAATTTCGAATTGGTTTTTATGGTAGAGTTCTAAAATTCTTGTAGAATCATGAATTTAGTCCATGAAGTGGATATCATGTCATCAATCCAACTGTTTAGTGAATATGGGGTGTTATTAAGTTCTTTAAAAATCATAGTTGGTTTTTTGGATGTCTCTGTAGGCACTATATGTTTAGTGAGAGTGTTTGAATAAGAAGTGTCTAGTTTGATTATTAAAGAGTTAGGTTGTGTTTTTGGGTCCTTGATATAAGGTCTTTTGAGGATTTTAGAGGAAGTAAAGTATTTGGGGTTTGGAGGAAGGTAGTTTTGTAAGTCTTTTTGGGCCTCTTTAAAGTCATAAAAGCCTTTAAATCTAGGTGTTTGTAAAGTCTTATCAAATTTGGACATTTGTTTATGGAATTCAATCATTTAATTGATTTCAGCCCAACTGTCATATAATCCTACAAATGGTCTATTGTAGAGAACATAGCAAGAATATTTTTTCCTAAGTGAAGTTTAAGAAGTCTAGAAGTAGTTGATAAAGGCATTTAGAACTGCCATCTTCTTCGATCCTCCTCTTTCTTCTGTGGGAAGATTCCAAATGTTATCTATCAAACATTGCTGAGGACCACTTAAGTCTTATCTTTTTGTAAAATTAAAAATGTGTGAGTCTTTAAAGACAGGCAATTCTTATTGTCCAAATTTCATTGTAGCAAGAGTTGCATTTATCTTAATATAAGCAATGGGCTTTTTAGAACCCATGTATGATCCAAATGGATAAGTCTCAAAGTCTTTGATATGGGCCTTATTCACCAATTCTTGTTTAAAAAAGTCTTTGAGGAGTTCGTCCTCAATTAATTTTCTATCCTGCATTAAGACTTATCAAAATATTCGTCTTGATAAGTTATCTGCAAGATTATTTTTCTTGCCATCTATATGTTTGAAGGATAGCTTAATGCCTTTGTTAGTTATTAAATTTACAAATTTTAATCATCTATTAGTATTAGTCTTTTTTTCTATTTGTTTATTGTAAAACCTAACAATAGCTTCATAATTAGTTCTAATAGTAAATGGTTTATCACAAATGTATAAATAGAATTTTTCAATTCCATTTATAATAACAAGTATTTCAAAATCTAGTGAAGTAAGTCCCTTTTCTTTATAGATACTAGAGGAGTATCTACAAATCTATTTATAAGGTTTAGCATACAATACTACTCCCCATCCTAATTCACATCCATCAGTCTCTATAATCATGTAGTCTATATTTAATGGAAGCTAAGTAAAGGAAGATTTTGTACACATTTTTTAAGGTGTTGTACAATTTTAACATCTTCATCATTAAAGTGTCTCTAACCTTTGATAAAAGTCTTATTGTATAATGGGCCTGTTAGTTTTGGTAAATCTTTTATGAAAGGCCTAGCATAATTTAAAAGTCCTAAAAAGGCTTGGAGTCTTTTTAACTCCTCAATCTTATCAAGAAATTCTAGAATTTTCCTAGTAATATGAGGCTATAGTTTTATTTTTCATTGTCTAATTTTTGAACCAAGGAATTCTATATGTATTTTATTTAGAACCATTTTCTTTTTGGATATAATCATTCCATGATTCTCAAATATGTTGAAAATTGTGTGTAAATGTGCAATATGTTCTTTTTCTATTTTTGAAAAAATTAGAATGTCATCAATATACACACAAGTAAAAGTACTACACTGTATGAATGCTTCATCCATCTTTCTTTGAAAGATTTGTGGAGCATTTTTAAGTCCAAATGGCATTACAAGCCATTCAAAATGTCCTTCTAGGCAACTAAAAGCTATCCAGGGAATATTGTCTTCATGCATCTTAATTTGCTAGAAACCTAATTTTAAATCAAATTTATTAAAAAATTTTGATTTTGTATTTTGTTTATTAGTACATCTTTGTCTGGTATTTTATACTCGTCTTCATGTGCATTCACTAAGTCTTTTATAATTGAATACCATTCTAGATTGTCCTCTTTGTAGTTTTAATTCTTTTTGGACAATAAAGGCAAGTGATCTATGTCTAGAAGTACTTTGTCTAATTACTTGTAAATTCAGGAGTTGGTTGATATGTATTTTGCATTCTTCCATTTCCCAAGTATTAAATTTAATTTTTCCTACTTTAATGGTTAAGTCAAGATTAATTATTTCTAAATTACAAGTTATTTTATTTTTTTCCCAATGTCTAGTAGGATTTTCTCCTATAGTTCCAAGTTTTTCTAGTATACTGATAATGTCATCTAGTTGTATATGTTGTTCTAAAGTTTTTCTTGCTTTAGACAAATCTACTAAGTCTAATAAGTCTATATCCCTAAGTTCTTCTTGTTCAGGGATAAGTTCTTTAGGGTCAATTTCATTTCCTATTAAAAATTTTTCTTATTTGTTTTTACACTATCCCTTAATCTTACACGTACAATTTTCTAAGTCTGCATTTGCGTCTAAAGTTTTTGGAAAGGTTAGAAGTGGAATAGGTACCCTATAATTCTCACCACGTAGCGTGAGCACATAGTCTGATATTATAAAGCTTGGTACAAAGAAAATATAGTCTGAAGTAGCAAATAATCCATCCATGTCTCAAAAAAAATGATAATCCTATAATCATTTTAATGTATTGGTGGTTAAGTGTGTCTACCCAAAAATGGTTGACTTTATATGCTTGACCATATTGGTTATAGTTGTCTATAATTTTTAGATGTGCTTTTATTATGTATTTATGTATGCGGAAGGCTATTCAGTCATACTATGTATTTTTACGTCCTTGAGGATGATGTTTTATAGAGTTTTTATCTAAAAATTCTATGATTTTTAAGTCTACAGTATTTTCTGAGGCTCCTATACCTGTGAGACCAGGAAGAACTATTTCTTTACCCTTAATGTTTAGTATTTTAGAAACCTTAAGTTTAGTAAGAGGTGTCATATTACAAATTGTAGGTATCTTATGATACACAATTTTTTCTGGTTATAAGTCTAGAGATTCTAATGCCATTAAAGTATGGAATTGGGAGTCTGAGGATTCACCTGGTTCATTAATTTTAATTCAATTACTAGGTGGTCTCTCAAATTGTTTTCCTTTTTTTAAGTTTCTGAATCTCTTCATTAAGTATTTTGTAGGAGTCTTCTAAGATTACAACCCTACTTTCTAAAGTATTAAGTCTTTGATTACTTATTCCTATGTAGGATACATTGTTTGTATCTTATCTAGGGAATGTAATATGGAAATGTTGTTCTAGGAATATTTTACATATTTCAATCATGCATTTTATACACCTAGCTCTTACTGTTATGTGGGGAAAATGTCTATATTTAAAACAAGGATTGAGATATGATCTTTCTTTAAAATTTCAGTCATGTATACAATCTATTTAACTATTCTTAGAGTATGAGAACTTAAAATTTATGTTTTCATGATCTGAATCTGTTGTTGTGTCTGTATCAGTATATTGTATTTTGTCTGATTTTTTTATAAATTGGTTAATAAAAGAATAATCTTTAAGAGTCTTTTCTATTTTCCTCATATATATCTTCATATATTATTAAGTAAATAGAAGAGGTGTCTGACATGTTTTCATTAACATGAATTAAATTCATGTTAGTTTATTTTATAATCTCTACACTATATGTATAGAGATTATGTTTATAAGGGCATTCCTTTGCAAAATGTCCTTCTTTATTACATGCAAAATAAGTGATTTTTTTATAAGTTTTATCAGTCTTTTATCTCCTAACATGTCTGTCTTTTTTAAGATAAGGCTTTTTTTCATTTGATTTCCTAATTTTATAGGATTTTTTCTTAGTCTTTTAGGTAATTTTTGAGTCTTTTGTTTTTTTCATTTTCTAGTTTTTGTGTATTTAGACTCATATACCTGAGGAGTTTGCATTTTCCTACAATATCTAGAGTTTTGAGTCTTAAGTTGTTTTTGTACAACAATTGCTATACACTTGTCTTTTAGTACCTGCATTATATATTGTATCCTATGTCCTATATTGTCTGATCATGTTACCATGTCTGGTGGAATGTCTCTAAGTTTTTCCTTCCATTTATTATGTATTTCTAAGCCTAATTCTCCTGGAAGCTTAGAAAATAGTATATTACCTAATTCTTGAGAAAAGTAATTTGCTGTGATAGATGCTAAATGCATGTAATCACAAGAAAATTCTTTTATAAATTCCCATGAATTAAGTTGTAATTGTTCCAAGTCTTTAAGTGCTTATTCTTATCTAATTTTAGAACCTACACTAGTCTCTTGTCCTGTTATTATTCTATGTATACGTCCAGTGAAGTTTAGTATGTTTGGTCCTAGGGAAATTATGTGTTAGAGTTCTTTAGGGTTTTCTTATTTATAAGTTTCCCATGCTCCTCTAACACTTTCTCCTAAGAATGTCTCTCCTTTAGTAATCATGTCTTCACCAGTAGTAACATTACAGTCATTTTGTATATAATGTCTTAGAACCAAAGAAGACCATTGCTCTATGTATGTGTCCCATTCTTACGGGTCTATTTTTGCAATGTTCATAAGTATTTGATTTCCAAAATAATAGTATTTATATGGTGTCATTCTTTGTCCTATGTTATGTCTTTTAACAGGAGCTACATCTGGTGGTATTTTAGCTGTTCTCCTAGGTGTTATGCCTGCATTGTATGTAGATGTATAAGAGTCTTATGCACTATATTGTGATGGTGTAGTCCTAGATATAGGATTTCTCGTAGTTTGTGTTATCTGTGTAGGATTTGGAGTATTGGACTATGTACTAACTTCAAGATTCATTAGTATTTTATTTGTGTCTTCTATTTGGATACTTAATGAATCTATGTCTTATTGTAAAGTATTTTTATATTGAATAATTTCTTCAATCTTATTAAAAGATATTTGAAATTCATCAATATAGTATGAATTGTCATTAGTAGTATTAGGTACATCATCATTTGGTTCAATACCTAGGTTTTCTAATGTCAAGTATTCTACTTTTCTAATATTATAGTCTTTGTCAAACTAGAATTCATCTATTTTTGGATCAAAGTTTGTAATCCTAGATAAGTAAATTTTAATGTATGTCTTTTTTCTTAATGCAGATTCACCCCATATATTTCCTTTAACAAGAATAGGTGAATTTTCATTAAGATTAGTCTTTATCATTAAGTTTGTATGTGATTTTGATTCATCATTGTTTTCATCTTCTATGATAGATTTGCCTTTTTAATAGTTTATAAATCTAACACTATAAGAGTTGTCTGTATGCTAGTAGTATTCAGCACTAGTAGGTGTCAATGGTTCATTAACAGGTCTTATATGTCCAAGGTTCCTTTCTAAACCTACTAAGGTTTCAAAGTTTATTTGTCTAGGTGGAATCATTTTGGTTCCTAATGTTGATATAATGCCAACTAGTCACCTTAAGTCCAATTTATAGGAAGTCACTATGTTATGCATGGCTTTTCCTATAAATTTTATTTCTAAAAGGATGTTGTCACCCATAAAGTCTTGAAATCCTTTAGTAAGTATTTTGATTTTTATTTATTTTTTAAAGTTGTTAATTTTTAAAGTCTAGGGCAATATAATTTATACTGCCATTATTATTCATGTCTACTTTCATTATTCCTATAATGGCTTTGTCAAAGTTTGAATGTCTAGTGTCACATAGCATGATAAGTACTTTTGTTCCTATTCATGTTCGGGCTAGATTTCTTGTTCCTATAACTACTAGTCCAAGATGGATATAGTTTAGTCTTCTATGAGTCCTTAGTTGGTTACTACCCTCTTAAGAGACTAAAAGGATAATAACTTCCTGTCCGTCTAAGCATGTTACCCTAACATTTTGTCTTAATGTAATAAGAGAGGTTCTTCTTATATGTGTGTCAATATATCCTTGTTGTTTTATTGTCTTAGGATTTAAGGTTCTAAGTTGTCTATTAGAAAATATACTTGTATTATTTTCTAAGTCAATAATCTGTTCTAGAGTTTGTGAATAATTTTGTCTTCTAAATAACCAAGAAGTCCTATTATTTGGATTAGACTCTCTAATAGTTTTAGACCTTCCAATGAGAGGCCTAGTTTATGTTTGAGTTTGTGTCTAGTTATTCATTGTGTCTTGGGGTTTTCTTATAAATAAAAATTTATTTATTGGTTTTTTGTTAAGTACTATTTTCTTTCCTTTATCTGATGTCTCTATTTTAGGATTACTAAGTGTAGAAGATATAATGTCTAATTTTGTCTTTTAATATAAGTATCTATTCTTTAAAATGTGTCTTATTAGAATCAATTTGCTGTTCTAATTTTTTAAATATTTGTTTAGTATGTATCTCAATATCCTTAGGATTATTTTCTATGATAAGTTAAGATAAAGTATTAATGTCTTTTTTACTAGGTAAGTTTTCAACATTTAGTAAGTCAAGTCTTTTATTAAAAATATCTTAAGTCTTTTTAAGATAATTGATTTGATTTTTTAAATCTACCAAATTATCTTTAATCTTAATAATAATATTATTAAGTAATTCTATAGTCTCACTAATTTTGTTTGAATTAGTCTTTATAGAATTACTTAATGATATTATTAATTCTGTAATAGTATTTAAGTGTGGGTGATTTATTTGCTACTTCAGACTATGTTTTTTTTGTTAGAAAATCCATACTAAGTCATGTAATATCAAAGTATGTGCTCACACAGTATGGTGAGAATTATAGGGTACCTATTCCACTTCCAACCTTTCCAAAAACTTTAGACGCAGACGCAAACTTAGAAAATTGTACTTGTAAGATTAAGGGACATCGTAAAAATAAACAAGAAACATTTTTAATAGGAAATGAAACTGACCTTGAAAAACTTATCCCTAAACAAGAAGAACTTAGGGATATAGACTTATTAGACTAAGTGGATTTTTCTAAAGCAAGAAAAACTTTAGAACAATATACAGAACTAGACGACATTATCAGTATACTAGAAAAACTTAGAATTATAGGAGAAAATCCCACTAGACATTGGGGCAAAAACAAAATAACTTATAAATTAAACATAATTAATCCTGATTTAACCATTAAAGTAGGAAAAATTAAATTTAATACTTGGGAAATGGAAGAATGCAAAATGCATATCAACTAACTCCTGAACTATATCCATTGTGAAATTTGGATGCATTAAAAGAAGGAATTTACTAGCGGATACATATATTATTGTGATCCTTGGTTTCCTTGTAGAAAAACATCTTATTTTTGTAAAAAAGAAACTCCATGCCACTGTCAACTTGTTTACTCATTTAGAACTTATGGCATTTTATTAGACAATTTTCCTTTTAGACAAAAGTTCAAAGAATTAGAAATAAGCCCTCTGACTTTTTACCAACATGGACTTCTCACATACTTATAGGTTCTTGATGCTTCAAATATTACAAAAATTCCTAAAGTATTAGAAACCCCATTAATTAAAGCAGTTGGACTTGGAGCAGTACAACAAAAGTAATTATTGTTCCATCAGAAGAGATTAATGGATCCATAGAGCGTTGTTACTCTATGATGCTAATCCATCCATATAAACATCTACGATACTTGGACATACCTAAAAGACATTCCCATAATGACTGTTCATGGACTCTTCCTAAAAACTTATGGGAAAACGCACTTATTCATTAAAAAGCTTGAGTATTTGCCAATAATTTTTTTTAATAATAACCATCCTGATATTGATGACTAAGATTTATGTGATGGGAATCATTATGAAATTTTTTTTATTACTAATGGGATATTAGACTTTGGATTCATTAGTTTCTTCATTAATGGAACTCCTAAATTCATGACCCTTGTTAGGGTATATGAATCCCTTCTTAAAAAGTAGTGGGCTCAGATAGATAAGACATCCTCATCATCTGAAGAAAAAGACAATGAAGAATCAAGTGGAAGACAAATGATGGACCCCTCCACTACTTTAGAAAAGAAAGACTAAAGACTAGCGAAAGACAAATGGTGGACCCCTCCACTGTTTTAGACAAGACTTAACAGTGGGTAAACCCATGTGAAGACTTGTACTAATGCTCATCACAAAAGCATGTTACAGGCTGTAAATTTCTACTTTCCTATTTTCCCCCTCCACTAAAGGGTATCTTTTGTATTTTTTCTTTTTCCTCTGCCTATATAAGGAGGATTCACTTCTTAGTTTATGATATAAAAAGAAGTCTCTCAAGCCAAGTTCCTCATGAATAGAGAGCAATATAAGAGAAAATCATTCCTTGCACTATCAATTGATTTGGAAAGAAATCACTTCTCTTATATAGTTGGCATAAATATCATAATGTATGGCTAGCTTCCTTAAGGTTTAAACTTAGGAAGAAAAGATAAATAAAAGAAAGTTTTCTTCATTCTAGGTATTTATTTTTAAATTTCTTGATGTATGAATCCTTGCTTGATAGGATGAATTATTTTGAAAATCTAAAGCAAATATAACTTAGATAATAGTTCTTTAAGTTATATAAGAAATTTCTCAAGTCCTTGTAGTAGTCCTGAGTATTATACTAGAGGAAGAAAAGGCCGTGTGGAAAGGCCGAAAAAAGTACTCCATGAAAAGTATTATGAAAGGGTAGAAAATTCTGGGAATTTTCAAAAGGAAAGAATTTATGATGATATATTTAGGACTATTATATTTAAGCCTAAATGAGCTCCTTAATATTTTTATTATATGTTTGAATTATTTAAATAAATTAGTCATATTAAACTTTAATTATATTAAATTATTAATTTTGATTATGTTAGATAAGAATTTTATCAATGGTTTTGAATAGAATTTCTTTTATATTTTAATTATTTAAATGAATTAATTAAAATGGTTTAACTAAATTTTATTTTGTCATATTATTAAATTAAATAAAATTATGCTATTTCTATATGTGCGTTTGTGTTGGGTCTTGATTGGGCATAAAGTATAGTTAAGGGGCCTAGCTCAAGTAATTGGATTGTGGAGGTTGCAAAAGTGTTGTTTTATATAGCAATGACTCTATTTTTAGTAAAGAGATATCTGTTTTACAGAGGAGACTCTGCCGAATTTTTAATAGATTTCTCATAACACGTGACATCAACAAGTGTTAGTTTTTCAGTTTGAATAGTATTGTGTCTTAGATTGAGTCTCCTCTTTAGAAATCTAGAATGTATAAGGTTAGGAATTTTAATTTTATTTAATTTTATCATTTTTCTATAGCCGCACTAGGAGTAAGGTTAGTCGACGACACATTGGTCCACCTATGAGTTAATACTATAAAATGTTTGTTATGTTCATAAATATATAAGAATTTTCATGAGATTTATTAATTATGAATATAAATATGTTTTTGAGCAAGAATTATTAAGTTATTATTGCTAAGAACTTTTAAAATATGTTTTAGCTCAAAATTCATTCTATTTTGTTTAATCCTATTTTATTTCTTTGTATTAATTTATATGATAACCACATTTTGGAAAAAATGGTAGAACATGCTACTTGGTGGGTGTCACCAGGACTGTGTGTGCATTAATATTAATTTGGGTTGTTCACCGGCTATGTTGTGAAATGTTGGCCCTAGTTAAGCTTTATTCTCTAGGCAGAGGTATGATTATGGTTGAGCCCTGGTCGAGCTTACTCTATGGGTAGAGGTATGTTTGCTAGTTGGACCCTAGTTAAGCATTCTCTTTAGGTGCTAGTAAACACTTAGAATAAGAGATCGACTATGGTTAGACCATAGTTAAGCTTGCTCTTAAAGAGCAATAGCCAATTGGACTAAATGAGCCAAGTGGCTATTAGATCTTCAGGTTTAGAGTTCTACCATGATTTCCTTTAAAGATTTATTTTATATGAGTTTTACTGAGAAGTTTTGCATAAAGGAATTTATGAAAATTTGAAAGCATATTTTATAATAGCTAATTTTTTAAAATAAATTAAATGATTTTTAAAAAATATTATTTATTCCCTTGGTTTATTAGTTTTTAAATAAAATTTTTAAAATTAGCATGCATTTTATAGCATTAATTCAATCAGTGAGGTTTGACTCCCCTTAATTATTTTTTTCAAGATCTTAGAGAGTCTACAGCTGGTTCCTTTACCTTGCACTGGACTTATTCCTTATCAGTTGCTCAATGTATGTTGTTTAATTAAAATACTATCTACTTGAATTTAGATACCACATTAGCTAGTTAAATGACTTGTATAATTTGTATTGGGATTTGGTATTTTAGTATTACCTTTGTTATGGATTTTATAATGTTAAAGATATACATATGTATTTGTGGTTTTGGTTTGGACTATTGGAGTATTGTGTGTGACAGTTGGGAAAATTTTTATTAAGGCTTACTATGGGTTTCGAATGCATTATGCATTTTCCATTCCCTAGCGCCAGTCATGCGCTTATGGGTTTGGGTTATGACATATATAGAAATAGATACTTTGGAGTTTTATTTGTTTTTTTATAGAGAAAAGGAGTTAGGAAGTGATTTATTGGAATAGAGGAGCAAAAAGAGGAAGACAAGAGCAGAGTAGTAGTAAAGTAGCCTAGTGCTACGATTGCAATTGGATGCACGATCATAGGGATGCCTAAATACAAGCCCCAAGTGATATTAAGCCTTATTCAATTGTGTCTCATATACGATCACGAGTTCCTATCAAGCCATGCTTTAATTGTGAGCATGGAAGATGCACAATCATGACTCTTTCATGAGAGGCCCTTCTATGTGAGCACAATTTGTGTGCGATTGTAGGCAGCACATTTCTAACACAACACATGTTGATGTGTACTGATTTGAAGAAATATCTAAGGAAGGTGAAAGGATATGTTCTAGAAGAGGGCTAGAAAGGACAAAAGACATGAATTATTTAAGGAGGAGACATTCTACACACCCACACTCTCTCACATATAAGAAGAGACATATAATAGAAGTAAGAAAAAAAAGAGGAGAGGAGAAAAAAAGCTGATAACATGAGCTTCATTGGAATATTCAAGCTTCTTGGATAACATTTATTGCTCTCTTTTTTATTATATTCTCTTGTATTTCTAAATATTGAATGATAGTTTATTTAGCCATGTGTGGCTAAGTTCTTGAATGTTGTTGGGATTTTGAGATCCATTGGATTTAATGTTAATTTAATGTTTATTTTTACTTCTTAAATGGATATTTTGTTTGTTGATTTGATTGAATGTTATATTATGGCCAGATATAGCTTAAGTTTATATCTATACAATGAGAGTTAGTGGATCTAATAGACTCATAAACACATGTTAGATGGATTAATGTCTTAAGAAAGCTTAATCAGATCTAATTCTCATTTGGGTTTTGTATAATGCCTTGCATACTTTATATGAGTTTATATTCATGGTGATAATGGGAATTAAGCTATGTCTATAAATCTCATTTGATTTTTGCTTATGGATTTGAGTAACTACTTGAGAAAGAGTACTCAATGTTAGAGTACTCAATGTTTATTGAAAAACCTAAGATATGCATTGAGAAGTTAATAATTTACATCAAGTTAACTTAATAAAAATATGGTGCTCAATCTCCTAACAACATGTAATTTTCATTAATAATTACCTTACTTATTTTAGTTATTAATAGCCTTTTTTACATCCTTTCATTTATTTGTTATTTCAATAATTTATTTGCTTTAATTGAATCAGTATTGTAGCTTTAAACATATACAATTAAGATTAATAGGTATTTAGTACTAATCTCTGTCTGAAACAATACTCTACTTACTACTATATTATCTATTGACTCATGCATTTATGGTGAATAATTCAATCAATCAATAAGTTTTTAGCACTATTGTTGGGGATTGAGCAACTAACATCATAATTAATCAAGATTTTTTTGGATTAAAGTATTTTTCTATTTTTGTACTATGTTTTTTTTACTTGCATAATTTTATCTTTAGGTACTCCAATGGTCGTGTATGCACAACACTAGATGTGCAATAAAAGAACCACTATTATTTGTCCAGAATTTATTAAAGTTTGAGAAGGAGAACCATAGGAGATCAAGCAGTTTATTTAGAACTACGGCTATATAGCAAGGAGATCAATAAGCTGAGGTAAAAGCATACTCTTCTTTAGTTTACTATGCCCAATTTGGATGGGGCTCAACAAAGTATCACTAAACTGAATGTAAAAGACAATAGCTTTAAAATTAAGCCTACTCTTTTACTAATGATTCAATCTATTGTTAAATAAAGAGAAGTACAAGAGTTCTTACTATTGCCATGAGTATTATTTAAAGAAACTCAAAAAAATTGTGCAAAAATGGAAGCAAGTAGAGGTAAATATTGTCAATCATATACAAACAAGATTATGAATAATTAATCTAATTCCTTGACTTTTTTTGTGTTAAAGGGTAGTGTTCAAGAAATTAAATTAAAGATTACATGGTTATAGGAATCAACCTATTGAAACAAGAAAATAGGTCTCATCATCAATAGCATTATCATAAAATTGATAATCTTATCATAGAGGAAAAAAAATATTAAAAGCTTATTTTGACTTCTATATGCACGATGGGTAATCATTTTCTTATTATTCACTATAAATTTCATAAAATTCCAACAATTCTTACAATTCAAATAATCAATCGAACATTTAATATTTAATGAAGATAGTAATAAAGAGGTTTCAAAGAAAATCTAATGAGCAATATTCAATTACTAAGTGGAGTTCACAAAAAAAAAAGATTGAATCCACACCCATCATGTCTTATAATAATAGAATATTTATCATTTAGCTAAATTAAAGTTGTGGTTATCATTCTAATGATAAAAATAATATTTTTTAAATAATTGGCAAAGAATAAGCACAAAAATTTATCATTGTATTAATCGATATGTTATTTTAAGATGACAAAAAAAAAACTCAAAAGCTCAAGAAGAAAATCCAAGTCTGCTTGGGTTCAATGTTTATGAGCTTAACTCACATTAAGTATGGCACTGTTGTGTTATTTTAGAAACTTAATTCTTATTCATATTTCTAGTGAGCATATGTGGGTGCATGAGACACAAAAATGTAGGCTAGTGGTGAGAAATTTTCTAAATTATAATGATCTTTCACAAATTAAAAAGTGAGGACCAATAAAAAAGATATTAGTTTTAGTTTTATCTTATAGTAGTCATGCATGCAAGTACTCTTTCAAGACCATAAAAATGATAATTAATGGGATGGAGCTAAAAATCAAAAAATGGTGAATAAAGTGAAGAGTGTGAACTTTGTATGTTTTTGTATATTGAATCAATGATTGTTACATGAGTATATAAGGTATATAAAGATAAGATAAAACTAAAGTGATATACAAGAGTAATAATGCTCTAACTAATAATAGTGAGCCATCACAAAGAAGAAGAAGACCATAGAGATGCTAAAAATGAGTAATGGAGAAGGGCTTAGTAAAGAGATTGGCAACTTGGTAATTAGTGGAAATAAATTGCACCTTGAGAAAACCATTGGAAACTTGTTCCCTCACAAAGTGAAAATCCAACTCTATATGCTTGGTACAAGCAAGAAAGATAGGATTAAAGGTAATATAGATAGCACCAATGAAGTTGTACTTTAGTTCACCTACGAAGTGAACTCAAGTCACAATAAAGTTGTACTTGAGTTCACTTAGGAATGACCAAATCTAATTGAGTTTAGTTATAGCATGGGCAATAGATTTATATTCACTCTTAGTAAAAGATATGGCAACTATAGGTTGTTTCTTTGCCATCCAGGAAATGAGTGACTTACCAAAGAAAACCCTATAGCCACTAGTAGATCAACGGTTATCAACATCACAACCCTAATCACTGTTAGTATAATAAAAGAGCTGGAGAGAAGAATTATAAACAAAGAAAAATCCTTTATGTTGTGTACCTTGAAGAAATATGAGCATGCACTTCAAAGTAGTCTAATGTGTAAGCCTAAGATTTCGTAGGCAATGCCAAGTCTTATTATGATAATATACTGAAGTGCACCCACAAACTTCATATAAACTTCTACTTGAGGAATCAACATACTATGATTTTTTATTTATGAAGGCTTGGTAGCAATTGGCATATGACAAGAGTTGGAGTATAACAAGCCAGTTCTATCAAAAAGATCATAAATATATTTATGTTGTGAAATAACAATGCTGATCGATTGCCGATTAACTTTAAAACCATAAAAATAATATAATTCTTTAAGATCTTAAATAGGAAACTCATGTTTGAGTTTGGTAATCGTATGAAGAACATGATCAAGTTGTGAGCTAGTAATAATAAGATCATCCATATAGACTAAAATATAAACAACCTTTTATCTTTGCTGAAATATAAAGAGAGAATGATCACTCCTAAAAGCAATAAAATTCAAAGAAAGTAAATATGTGCCGAGTCTTTAAAACCATGCCCATGGAGCTTGTTTCAAGCTAAATAAAGAATTTTTTAAATGGCATACATGATCAGGATTAAAGGGATCAACAAGACTTGTAGGTTTAGCCATGTATATAGTCTCTAAAAGTTGCCCATGAAGGAAGGTGTTTGATAAATCAAGTTATCGAATAGGCAATTGATTAATTGTAGTAATTAAAAGCATAGTTTAGATGGTTGTTACTTTAATGATCGAACTGAATGTATCTTTGTAATTCAAACCCATTTTTTGAGTGAATCCTTAAGCAACCATGTGACCTTTATATCACTCAATACTACCATTTGAATGTCATTTGGTTTTGTAAATCCACTTGCAATCTACAATATTATAATGAGAAGACCTTAGCACCAATGTCCAAGTAGAATTCGCTAAGAGTACATTAATTTCATTAGACATTGCATTATTCCATTTTGTGTATTTTATGGCTTGAGTAAAAGTGTGGGGTTCAAAGTGAAGGTAGTCAGGTTTAGAAGTAGTTTAAGTAGCAAGGTATGCATGTCATTTTTGAAGAGTGGAGGGACGTAAATTCATGGTATGGGTGTAGGGTGGTTAGGTTGATTAGGTAAGATAATCACTTAAATCAATAATTAATCTAAGTCTAGGAGATGATGAGTAATCGAGTGGCTGAGGTGACTTAGTTGTAGAAGGATTAAAAGATGAACTTGATGTGGTAGAGTGAAATGAGATAATGGAAAGAGGACTAGGTAGTGTTGGAGTGGAGGTAGAAGCATGTAAAGAGAAGAAAAAGGTGTTCATGTAGTAGTAAGAGAGTGTGAGTGTGGAGTGGATGAAGTAAAGGGAGTGAATAAATTGCAAATAAATTACCTATGTTAAAGAAGTCTAGTGATGATTAATTTCAGACTGTGAGCCACAGTTAGGATGGAAGAAATGGTGTTAAAGTAGGACTACTATAGTGGAATTTGAATGGAAATAAACTCTTATCAAAAGATATATGTCTAGCAATATAAATTTCATCTTTAGTAATATTTAAACATAAATGCCCATGATGAGTAGGAGAATTACCAAGATAAACACACTTTTGAGTTGTAAATGAAAATTTATTTTTATTATAAGGTCTTAACCATGGAAAAGTAGCACATCCAAAAATTTGGATTTCATTTTATTTAGGTGGTTTATTGCACAATAATTTATAAGGAATATAATTATTAACAACGTTACTTGGCATATAGTTTATTAATTGTACACTTGTTTAAAGGCATAAGGCCAAAAACAAAAAGGAATATAAGCATGAGTTAACAAAGTAAGACTATTATCAATAATGTGTCTAATTTTTCTCTTTGAAATTCAATTTTGCTCATGTGTGTATAGGCATGCAATTCAATGAACTATACTAGTATGTTTAAAATAAGAATTGAATTTTTGAAATTTACCACCCTAATCTAAGTGAAATGCCTTTATTTGCAAATTAAATTGGCAATTAATTGAGGCTTCAAATTCTTTAAACATAGAGAAGACTTGGCTTTTATTTTTTAAAAAATAAATCCATGTAAAACACGTAAAATCATAAACAAATAAAACAAAATATTTAAAACCTAAATTCAATAAAATGGGAGCTATACCCCAAATATTAGAATGACCAATATCAAAAGGTCATTGACTAGTATATTGAACAGATGCTAATGGCATTCTAGCTAGTTTTCCTAATTTACAAGAATGACAAATCAACTAAGAAGAAGAATTAAAATAAGATAATTTATTTGTGGCAATTATTGATGAAATAATAGACAATTGAGGATGACCTAAGGGGTATGCCAATCAGTAAAAGAAAGTAATTCACTGGAAAAACATACTTGATGGGAGGGGAAGGCAGTATAATCCATCTTCACTCGGTCCTCATAATAGGATTGCCTTGGTCTTTTGGTCCTTAATAACAAAATGATCAGGCCAAAATTCAAAAAAGAAATAATTGTTAGCTATAAATTTTTAAACTAATAATAATGATTTTGTTAAGGCAGGAACATGGTAAACATGTTTTAATTTTAAAGGGGAAGAACGCAAAGAAGTGAATAATACATTACCTTTGGAAATTGTAGGCAATCCTTAGCCATTTCCTAGTCGAATTTGATCTATACCTTGGCAATGTTGAATGACATAAAGTGCTTATGGATTAAGAATCATGTGATGACTACCTCCTGTGTTAGGAGTCCACCCGTGAGCATTTAGTGTTGCATGAGAATGCACTAAAGTGTGAAAAGGTAAGAGCAGTGCAGATTGTGAATGGACAGATTCATCACTCTAAACAATGTTGGGTAGCAGTTGCAAATTATTGAAGCATCAATATTGGTTGTACCTATATTGACAAATTGCTACTGTGTGATTATTAATGCCACATATTTGGCAAGTGACCATTGGTGAAGTAAAGGGCCTATGAGAAAAGAAGTGAGGCCATGGTGATGGAGAATAACTAGTAGAATAATTCGATAACTGATGGCCAAAAGAGAGCTGATTGTTATGATAGGCAACATGAGCTTATAGAGGTTCACTAAAATCGCAAAAAAGAATTTCATGAGACAAGAAATGGCTATGCAACTCTTGAAATAAGACTAGTTTAGGGTGCAAACTAAGATAAAAAATTAAAGGATGAAATTCACTTCCAATATTCTTATAAATAATGACATTAAATTCAACAGTGGATAAAAGCATGCCCAGCGGAAGCTAATTGATCTACCAAACTCTTAGCTTTGTGAAGTTACGTAGTGACATCCATATTATGTTTCTTAAGTTCTTAGGGCTTAATATAGGGTTGCAATTGGCGATTTTGGGAGATAGAGCTAAAAGCATGGCTAATAGCTTACCAAACCGAGAATGAGGAAGTGAGACCAATTACATAAGGAAAGAAATCTTTAGTAAGAGAGGAGAGCAACCAAGAATGTAATAATTGGTCATATTAAAATCAATGGTGACGGCTAGATTGGGAACCATTTATGTCGGATCATTTGTGGATAGAATGGTAGCCTCTAATGCTTAAGAAGTGCCATCAATTAGACTAATCATATTATAATAACTGGGAAGTGGTAAAAATTGTGTTTTCCATATGAGGAAGTTTTTGGGAGTGAGCTTAATAGTAAAAGAGTGATGGGTGGTGGTTATATGAGGATGAGAAGTGAGTAAGGCAACCTGATTAGTATTAGTAGCCATTAGAAAAGTGAGCCATAGAGGAAAAAGAAGGTTGACATACTAGAAAAGAAGAAGAGAGGCACAAAATTCAAGCTAAAAGTTTTGATACCATGTGAACTTTACATGTTTTTGTATATTGAATCAATGATTGTTACATGAGTACATAAGGTATATAGAGATAATATGAAACTAAAGTGATACACAAGAATAATAATTCTCGAACTAAGAACAATAAGACAAGATAAGCTAACAAAGAGAAGTTCAAGGGTTCTTGATATTGCTATTGATAGAAGAAACTTAAAACAATTGAGTAGGCACTATTAAGAAAATAAGGAATTAACATAATTGGTTTAGATGGTAAGTGAGTTTTGCTCTTCATCATTCCGTTTTTCAAATTAAATTCTTATAATTATTGAAAAGATTATGTATATATATATATATATATATATATATATAAATTAAATAATTCAAAACAATTTAACTTTTTGTAATTATAATAATCCATATTGATTTCATCTTTTAGCATGACTGGTTATTTTTTACCTTAAGACCAAATCAGTTATTTGCCAATAAAAATTGTAATAAGTATGTAGGGTAAAAATTTGTTCGAATATATTCTTGAATTCATTCAAGATGTGAGCCAAACTCAAATTGGAGAGGAATATAGTTTTTGATTCCCCTTATTGGAACTATATTTCTATTTATTTTTATTTTTATTTGAGTGGGGCACTTTTAACTTTAAGATTATAAAATTTCTCTACAAAATTTAGGTACACACACAAATGATATAAATACTACCATTGCTTTCACTTCACTTACCTGAATAACATAATTTAAAAGAAACTATTTGAAATGTGATGTACATGAAGATTGACGTTATTCCAAGGCAATTGTCTTGTAATCGGCTATATATGTATTTAATTTTAGTTCAGAAGTCATTATTGCAATAAGAAAGAAATGATCTTATTATCATCAAATTACCTAAATTAATCTTTTAAGTAATTACAACAATTTTGGCCAAAAAAAGTAATTACAACAAAAAGAAAAGTGTATCACACAAGGCAAGGTGAACTACACTAAATCTTTTTTGCAGTAAAATCCTTATTAAAATGGGGTATAACTATTTTGGCTAAAATGATTCAATCCACGAAGAGAAAAGAAAAACATCTAACCCATCTCAATTGGGCATTTGAGTTCACATATGTACATCTAAATATTGCTCATTTCTAGGAATATAACCCTACTGAATCAAATTCTGACTAGTTTAAGTTTGGTTCATTTATAATCAAGCCATTAATATTTGTATATTTTTCACAATTGTAAACAACTTTAAAAACTTTTTAGAAAAATAAAAATTATAGAATAAAATTATTGATTAAAAAATTTAAAATAAATTACTTACTAAATAAATTAGAATATATAATAAAAATTATATTTTTATTCTAATAATATATTTTTAAATAATTTCTATATTTATTAATACATGAAAGTTACTCATGAGCTTTTTATTTGAGTTTGTTAATGAATTTTATGAATCAAACTTCACATTATATGAGCTCAATTTATTTATTAAATGAGTTTTAATATATGAGATTGAATGAATTTATACCAAGTCGAATTTTGATTAGCTTGTGAACACCTTAAATCATTTACAACATTACTTATTTCACATGTTGTACCTAAAACTATGACTTGAATAATTATCTTTTCATTTAATTGTTGTTTTGCTTCGTGATAAATATTAAAAGTAATATTGGATATTTTAATTACAATGGTATGATATGTTTGTCCATTATACTGAGTTGTAGCACTATGTCACTATCAATCTAGTTAAAAAAATTTAGCTTAGTTTTATTTAGGCTAAATAATATATGGGCCAGCTCAACCACCATTAGATTATTTTAAATAATGGGTCCTATAAGCCTCTCTACAATTTCAAAAAATGGGGAGAAGAGAATGAATTTTATTACTAGCTCAAGGTGGTAACACGGGATAAGAAACAGGCTCTTAATCCTTCTAACCTACCTGAAGTGAATCAAACATGAGTTTTAGCTTCACCGAGAAACCTTGATCACTGTGATTTAATGATAATAGACACTTGGTCTCAAGAGAATAAAATTGTATTATTGATTTATATGACATAATGTGTAGAGGGAGTTTACAATATTGAGGGCTCAGCTTTTATAGGCCCTGGAGCTTAAATAAAAAGGAAACAAAATTAAAAGAAAACTTCCTAATCTAGCTTTAAGGAAACAAATCATGATTAAAACATTCCTAAATAAAACTAAGGTAATAATCTACTTATAAAGGCAATAGAAAACCTTCCTAGACTAATTCATACCAATTGTTTTTCCTTGGGCAATGCCTAAGTAGAATATATAAGCTTCTAGGAGTATACTAGACCTACTAGAGGTTAAAGCACAATAGATCCTATCATGATCCAAGCTTGTGGCCCTCTTTAGGATGACCTGGTGGGCTTAATCCATTTGGGCTAGTACAAAAAATGCCCCCAAGATCTTTCCTGAAGCTAAAAATCTAAGGAAAAGATTCTGTTTGAACCCAAATGGTTTTCTAATTTAAAGGCCTTGGCCTAGCTATTACTTGATAACTGCATTTTTACCACTCAAAATAAGCATATTTATGTCATTTAGCCTGAGTCTTTGAATTTCAGTAACCGTCCAAAATTTAAGGGAAAGTCATAATCATTTCACCCACTTGCAAAAAAATAATCCTTTTCTCTCTCTACCTTTCAAAGCTTCTCTCTCTAGCCATAAAATTTTCCACATTTTCCAACTCTGGAGTTCTCTCGTAGGTGCATTCTTTAATATTGTGATTATTTACAATATCAACCTTCATGACTAACTATGATTTCTTCATTTGTCTCAATCACTACAAGCAAACCCAAGAAAGCAGCATCTATGTAAATTGACCCTGAAGTTGATCCACTAGCCCAACTAGAGAGGGCTAATAATATTGTTAAAGCCTCTATAGCCACCCTTGAGGTACTTCCTAAACCCTTTAATTGTCTTAGTGCTATAATCCTAGGCCTTATGCTAGTTAAGGAGGACAATTGGTTAGAAACTTCATGCCCACATCCAAAGAAGATCCACTTAGGTTTAATTAGCCTAATGATATGACTTTATGGAATAAAAACATACCCATCTATTCTTAGCTGAATCCTAGCAAAAACTATATTGTATGGTTAGCCTAATTAGAAGCCACCTTCTCTAATCTATGGAAGGACTTGGGTATTTATAACATCCTGCAATTCTCTAAAACTAATATCCTTATAAACAAACCTTTACAATTAGCCATTTAACTATTTTGTTTCCATTCTGGTAATGTTTTAATATTTAGGGAACGCATGATGTCAATCACATTGCATGATTTAGTAGTCATGTTCGACCTCTAACCTTTTAGACAGGATATTAGTCCATGGCTCAAGGTCGATGTTTCTAAATTCAATATTTCCTTTAAAAAGGAACATGTTAGCTATGACCCCTTTATAATAATAAAAGGGAATTTAACCCCTACTCCTAATAAGGGTAAACATGTTTCCTTCCTATTGTATTGGCTTTATCATTTTGTTGGCTACCTTAGTTTGATCAAAGTGACAAAGGAATTCCTTTCCCCTAGCATTAGCTTTAGCCGATAGTCATAAATTAGCACTAGGCCCTTTTGTCTTAATCCAACTCTATAGAGGTATGCATCAATTAATCCTTTCTAAGGATATAAGTGATTTTAAGTTATGTTTTTGCCCCTCTATAGATCGTACAACTATAGTTCAATGCTCACTTCCCTGAGTTAATGTATCCACCTCTAAAACTAGCTTTTAGATCTTTAGGATGTTATGCCTCTTAGTTATATAGATTTGAGTATAAATATTCTTCTTTCAGTGAATTCTTTCACTTTTTTTACAACACTAAAGACTGATCAGATACATTTATGTGCCCACTCATGGCTACTAGTTTTGACCCTTCATGGGTCTTCAAGGATTATAGTGGGCACAATCCTTCCCCTGATTGGGAATCGGTATGGAGAAATATACTAGTGGGCTAGGATATTCCTTTTGGTCTTAGTCTCTATTCTAGAAATAATAAGTGCAGGGTTAAGCTTTATTATCCCCATTTTATTTCAAGGCATATTAGTATTTACTAATCCTAACCATTTCCAATCCTTCAGTTATGCAACTCCCATTTCTACAATAAACCTACATTTGCCACTATGCATTTCTATGATAAGCTTACTTAGGCCTGTTCATCATTAGTCTCTAACTTATAGCTCTGCACATTACCAATCAACTCATGTAAAACAAAGTTGTTCACTAATTACTGGGGCCATTTTATTAGGAAACAATTTCATTTACCATATAATAAAGTAATAAATTTTCAATAATGGGAACTAACCTATGATCAAGCTTTTCCTTTGTAGGGCTAGACTAAGTCCCAAAGTGAGTACATTAAAGAAATCAAAGAATTTGAAAATTTTCTATCATTGTAAATACAACTACTAAGATCAAGAAAAGATGCAAAGGAGGATGGAAAAGTTAAGGCCGAGCTACTATGGGAACACTAGCTTATAAGTTACAATAGCTACCTATAAACTCACTCTACTTATCCTATGGTGACCAATTTTAATGCATGCTCTTGTTCTTTTTTGGTGTCAAATTACATATAGATTTAGGACTTAATATTGCATGCATTTATACATTTTTATTAACATTTCGCATAGTAAAGCATATTGTAATAACCCGTATTTTTATTTATTAATTTAAAATTTTGGATTATAAAATTTTAATTATTATTTTATAAAATTAGTATTTTATGATTATTTTAATAATTTTTAATATATATTAAGAGAAAGTATTTATAAATATTTATATATACATAATTGCAGCTCCAGAACGTCACCAACTGCTACATAACTCTGGTTGATTATTCTTCTTCTTCTTCTTCTTCATTTTTCACCACCAACCAACAAGAAGAAAGACCATTGTCGCTTGCTCCGGTGATGCCTGGTAATGTCATCAGTCTTATTTGACACATCTTCCTTTGGGCAGCAATTCCCCTCAATCAATTTCACTGATTAACACCAGCAACCACCTCGATTTGAGGTAAATTTCTTAGGGTTTTTAGTTAATTTAGTTATTTTGAGATTAAATTAGACTTAGTGGTAGTTATATGAATTAAAAGTGGAGTTGCGATTCGTAGGCGTATTTTTCATAATTTTTTGGAATTGTTGGATTTTGGGTTACTATTTCGATGTTTGTTTATTGTTATGGGTTATTGTTCCGAACCCGGATGTTTTTATATTTTTAATAAATCCTATAAATTGTGTAGATTAAACTTTGTAAAAGACATTTTTGAAATTCCTTGTAGAATTTAAGATATAAATTTCTGAAAGATTATGTTTAAATAAAATTTTTAGAGAAAATTTATATTTTATTGTTTATTCAAATTTTAATTAAATTAAAAGTTTTTTTTGACATGTTTAAGACTAATTCTAAATAATAAAAGTATAAAAATAATTTTTATAAGTAAATTGTAATATTTTTAGTTAATTGGTAGTAATTTCAGAAAATAAATAAATGAATTATGAATTTCTTTATTATTTTAAAAGCTTAAATGAGTTCCTTAATATTTTTATTATATGTTTGAATTATTAAAATAAATTATTCATATTCAACTTTAATTGTATTAAATTGTTAATTTTGATTATATTAGATAACAATTTTATGGATGGTTTTAAATTGAATTTCTTTTATATTTTAATTATTTAAATGGATTAATTGAAATGGTTTAACTAAATTTTATTTTGTGATATTAGCAAATTTGATGAAATTATGGTATTTCTATATGTGCATCTGTGTTGGGTCTTGATTGGGCATAAAGTACAGTTTGAGGGCCCAACTCGAGTAATTGGAGTGTAGAGATTACAAAACTATTATTTTATGTAGGAATGGCTTTAATTTTAGGACTGATGTCCATTTTATAGAGGAGACTTTGTCGAATTTTTGGTAGATTTCTCATAAAATGTGACATCAGTAAGCGTTAATTTTTGAGTTTAAATAGTATTGTGTCTTGAATCAAGTCTCTTTTTTAGAAATCTAGAATGTATAAGGTTAGGAATTTTAATTCTATTTATTTTTATAATTTTTTTTATTGCATCAGCAAGAGCAAGGCCTGCAGGGTAGTGCTAGCCGAGGACACATCGACCAACACACTCCACTTGTGAGTTAATACTATAAAAATGTTTGTTGTGTTTATAAATATCTAAGAATTTTCATGAGATTTATTAATTATGAATATAAATATTCTTATGAGCTTGAATTGTTAATTTATTATTACTAAGAACTCTGAAAATATGTTTTAGCTCGAAATTCATTCTATTTTGTTTAATGCTATTTTATTTCTTTGTATTAATTTATATGATAACTGCGTTTTAGAGGAAATGGTAGAACATGCTACCTAGTGGGTGTCACCAGGACTGCATGCACTTTAGTATTAATTTGGGTTATTAGCCGGTTAAGTTGTGAAATGTAGACCTTGGTTGAGCTTTGCTCTCTCAATAAGGGTATGATTATGGTTAAGCCCTGGTCGAGCTTGCTTTCTGGGTAGAGTTATGTTTGATGGTTGGATCCTAGTAGAGAATGCTCTCTGGGTGCCAGTAAATACTTAAAATAAAAGGCCAATTGTGGTTGGACCCTAGTTAAGCTTGTTCTCAAGGACCAATAGTCAATTGGACTAAGTGCTCCAAGTGGCTATTAGATCTTAAGGTTTAGGGTTCTACTATGATTTCTATTAAAGATTTATTTTATGTGAGTTTTATTACGAAGTTTTGCATAAAGGAATTTATGAAAATTTGAATGCATATTTTATAAAGCTAATTTTTTAAATAAATAAAATTATTTTTTAAAAAATATTATTTATTCCTTGGGTTTATTGGTTTTTAAATAAAAGTTTTAAAACCAGCATGCATTTTATAGCATTAATTTACTTAGTGGGGTTTGACTCCCCTCAATTATTTTTTCAAGATCTCGAGAGTCTACGGTTGGTTCCTATACCCTGTGCCAAACTCATCCCTCACCATTTACTTTATGTATGTTATTTAATTAAAACATTTTGTACTTAAATTCTAGATACTGCAATAGTTAGTTAAATGACTTATATAATTTGTATTAGGATTTGATATTTTAGTATTACCTTTGTTATGGATTTTATTGTCTTAAAGATATACATATGTACTTATGGTTTTGGTGTGGACTATTGGAGTATTGTGTGTGGTAGTTGGGAAAATTTTATTAAGGCTTACTACGGGTATCAGATGCATTATGCATTTTCAATTCCCTAGCACCAGTCATGTGCCTTTGCGTTCAAGTTGTGACACATATAAAAATAAATACTTTGGAGTTTTCTTTGTTTTTTGGTAGGGAAAGGAGTTAGGAGTGATTTGGTGGAAATAAGGAGCAAAAAGAGGAAGAAAAGAGTAGAGTAGTAGCATAGCATGCGATTGCGGCTAGATGCGTAATTATAGGAATGCCTAAATGCAAGCCCCAAACGATATTGAGCCTTATATGATCGCGTCTCATACATGATCATAGGTTCCTATCAAGCCATGCTTTCAGTCGTGAGCACGAAAGATGTGCAATTGTGACCTTTTCATAAGAGGCCCTTTTATGTGAATGCAGTTTATGCATGATCATGGGCAGTATGTTTCTAGCATAAAACATGCTAATTTGTACTAATTTAAAGAAATATCTAAAGAAGGTGAATGGACATGTTCTTAAAGAGAGCTAGAAAGGACAAAAGACATGAATTACTTAGGGAGGAGGACACATTCTACAAACCCACTCTCTCACACACACAAAAAGAGACACATAATAAAAGCAAGAAAAAAAAAGAGGAAAGGAGAAAAAAAAAGCTGATAGGAGAAGACCCATTGCAAGATTCAAGCTTTTTGGATAACATTTCTTGCTCTCTTTTTTATTCTATTCTCTTGCTTGTATTTCTCAATATTGAATGATAGTTTATTTAGCCATGTGTGTCTAAGTTCTTAAATGTTGTTGGGATTTTGAGACTTATTGAATGTAATGTTAATTTGATGTTTACTATTACTTCTTAAATGCATATTATATTTATTGATGTGATTAAATGCTATATTATGGCTAGATATAACTTAAGTTTAGATTTATGCAATGAGAGTTGGTGGATCTAATAGACCCGTAAACACTTGTTAGATGGATTCATGTCTTGAGAAAGCTTAATCAAATCTAATTCTCATTTGGGTTTTGTGTATGCCTTGCATACTTGATGCGAGTTTATATGCATGGTGATAATGAGAATTAAACTATATCTATGAATCTCATTTGATTGTTGCTTATGGATTTCAGTATCTATTTGACAAAGAGTACTCAATATTTATTGAAAAGCCTAAGATATGTATTGAGAAGTTGACAAATTACATCAAGTTAACTTAATGAAAACATGGTGCTTAATCTCCTAACAACATGCCTTTTTCATTGATCATTACCTTGCTTATTTTAATTATTAATAGCCTTATTTACATCCTTTTGTTTATTTGTTATTTCAATAGTTTATTTTCTTTAATCAAATTAATGTTGTAGCTCTAAACATATACAATTAAGATTAATAGGTGTTTAGTACCAACCTCTATGAGAAACGATACTCTACTTACTTTTATATTATTTATTGAGCCATGCACTTGTGGTGAGTGATTCGATCAATCAACAAGTTTTAGCACCATTGTTAAGAATTGAGCAATTAACATCATAATTAATATCATAATTAATCAATATTGATTTGGATTAGAGTATTTTTCTATTTTTGTACTCTATTTTTTTACTTGCATAAATTTGTCTTTAGTTACTCTTATGGTTATGTATGCACAACACTAGATATGCAATAAGAGAACCACTGCTATTTATCCTAAATTTATCAAAGTTTAAGAAGGAGAACCATAGGAGATCAATGAGTGACTCAAGAACTATGGCTATACAGTAAGGCGGTCAACAAGCTAAGGCAAAGCATACTCTTCGTAAGTTTACTATGCCCAGTTTGGATGGGGCTCGAAAAAGTATCACTAGACCGAATGGACAAGCCAATAGCTTCAAAATTAAGCATGCTCTTCTACAAATAATTCAATCTACTATCCAATTTCATGGTTTACCTTCAGAGGATCCAAATATGCATAAAGAAAATTCTTTAAAATTTGTGATACCTTCAAGTATAATAGAGTCTCTAATAATGTTGAGACATTTTCCATTTACATTTAAAGATATAGCCAAAGTTTGGCTTAACTCTCTACCACTAGCATCCATCACCATATGGGAACTTCTTGTAAAGGGATTCTTGGCTAAATACTTCCCTTCTGCGAAGACAGCAAAGATCATTAAGGACATCACTACTTTTTAGCAATTTAAGACTAAATCTTTATGTGATACATGGGAAATAATTAAAGAGATGTAGCAAAGTTTTTCACACCATGGTCTTCCTAAAAATGTTCTTATTCAAAACTTCTATAATGATGTAATGAGGTCCACAAGGGATACCATTGACATAGTAGTAGGAGACTCACTTATGCACAAGACTATGGATGGAGCTTTTGAACTTTTGGAAGAAATGACCAACAATAACTACTTATGGCCTTCGGAAGAAATTTAGCTCCTAAATAAAGAGGAAAACTTAGAGTTGATAATGTCACATCAATTCAAGCATAACTTACTGTATTAAATAAGAAAATTGGTGATTTAGCATCAAGAGGTAATGTTATTCAAACTTCTTCTTCAGCTATGTTTTTTGAGCATTGCCATATGCTTGATCATTCAACACTTGAGTGTGGTTTTGGAAATGTGTATAGAGATGGTACTTTAGAGAATTACAACTTTTTTGGGAACCAATTCCAACTAAGGTAACCAAACAACAATCCATACTCAAGTGCTTACAACCAAGGTTAGAGAAACCACCCTAACTTTTCATAGAGCAACAACTAAAATTCACAAGGATTTTCAAATCAATACTCTAAACTAGCACCACCACCAAGATTCCAAGCTAAGTCAATTGATGAGATATTTATAGATATGGAGACAAATCTTGACAAATTCTTTGATGTTGTCACCTCGAAAATGACTAGCTAAAATGACAAGTATAATCAAATCCTTAAGAATCACTCTTCATTAATCCATAACATTGAGGTTCAACTTGGTTATCTAGCAAATGTAGTTACTATGAGGGCTCAAGGTCACCTTCCAAGTACCATAAAAGTTAACCCAAAATAGCAAGTTAAGGCCATTACCTTAAATAGTGGTAGAGAACTTTAAGGTCCTTAATAAATGCCCTTGGAGGCTAATGAAGATAAAAAGCATCAAGAGGTTAAAATTGAAGATGTGAAAGCTAAAATGAAAGAAAAGAAACTTGAAGAATCAAGAGAAACTCAAGTAGAGTAGCCATTTATCATTGACACAGTAAAGTATGCTCTAAGGCTACCCTTTCCTTTGAGGCAAAAGAAGATGAATGATGATGAGAAATGTTTTCTAAGAATCATTGAAACTTTAAAGAAGTTAGAGCTAAAGAAACATCTCTCAGAAGCATTGAATGGATGCCAAAATATATAAAGTTCCTTAAAGACACTATCACTAACAAGCTTAAATGGAATGAAAACAAGAAAGTGCCTCTAAAGGAGACCTCATTTTAAGAAAAATTCCAGTTAAACTCAAAGATCTAGGGTGTTTTACAATTCCTTGCACTCTTGATTCTAAAGAATTTCCTAAATGTTTGTGTGAATTAAGAGTTAACATTAATCTTCTGCCTTTTTCTTTTTTTTAAGGGAGCTAAATCTTAGAGATGTGATTAACACCAATGTGATTCTTCAACTTCCTGATCACTCAATTAAAAAGCTATATAAAGTGATTAAAGATATGCTTGTAAGAATTGACAAGTTTGTATTTTTGGTGGACTTATTGATTTTAGACTTTGAACAAGACAAGCATTGCCCTTTGATTTGAAGGCGACCTTTTCTCAACATCGAAAGGGCTCTAATTGATGTGCATGAGGAAAAGGTCACATTATGAGTTGATAAGGAGAAAGTTGAGCTTGTCATGTCTAAGTTAATGCAATAGCCTTTATGTGAACAGGAATCATGTATGCGAGTGGACATGGTGGATGATTGTGTAAGAGAAATACAATAAGAGATAAAGTTAGCAAAGCGTGTTGAAGATGAACAACTTAAGGAATTAGAAGGAGATTATATTTATAAACCTAAACTCTTGATTCAAAGTGATTCACAATACCTCAATCTATAAAAAAAAAAAAAGCCACCTTAATTAGAGCTCAAACCTCTCCCTAGTCACTTAAGGTACACTTTCCTAGGAGAAGGCAACACACTCCATATTATTATCTCTAACAAACTCACCAAGGCACAAGGAGTTCAATTTTTGGAGTGCTTTAAAAAAATGGAAAGCAATGGGTTGGTAAAATTTAGATATTAAGGGAATTAGTACTACTTTGTCATGCATCACATAGGAATGAAGGATGGGTACAAAGCCACAATAGAGAGGCAAAGGAGGCTCAACCAAAATATGTAAGAAGTAGTAAAAAGAAAGATAGTTAAGTTACTTGATGCTTTAAAAATTTACCCTATCTTCGATAGTGAATAAGTAAACCCTATTCAATGCATACTAAAGAAAGGAGGGATGATAGTTATTGAAAATGAGGAAGGAGAAATGATTTCCAAAAGGGTAGTGAATGGTTAGAGGGTATGCATTGATTACTGAAAACTCAGCAACGTAACCCAAAAGGATCATTTTCCTCTTCCTTTTATTAATTAGATGCTTAAAAGGATTGTTGGACATGCATACTATTGTTCCTTATATGGGTACTCCAATGACAACCAAATTTGCATTACTCCTAAAGATCAAGAGAATACTACCTTTACCTACCTTAATGGCACCTTTATATATAAACGAATGCCATTTGGATTATGCAATGCTCCTACCACCTTCCTGTTAGTGATATGCACTAGGGCAATCATTTAATTATGTATTGACTTTCTTATTTTATTAATAAAGAAGTATTTCATTATCATTTGATTTTATGATTATTATATGAATGGTTAATTCTTACTAAGGCCATCAAGTATGTGACTTTATAGTAAAACCCTTAAATTAAAATAAGAGTTCTATTCTAATTATCCCTAGCCATTTATTAATTATATAAATATTAAAGTATTAAGGCTAGTATGATGTTGACTGATGGTTATGTTTTACTAATCATGAATACGAGATATTATGTCAACTCATAGGTACATGATGAGAGATCATGTACTGGATTAACCCACTATGAGAATACTGCATAGAATATTGTCATAAGTATTTCTCATCACAGTAATTTTATTTTGGTCCTTTGACCTTGAAATCATCATGGATTTCTACATAGCTATTTTATGTTTTGACACATTCTAACATTGTCTTTAACCGAACGATTATATAGGATGTTATTGGATATGAAATTAGTTATGTGAGGAATGTGAGTGATTTAGAAGGAATTTATCCCTCATTAATATGAGAAAGATATTTATGGGCCCCTTGATGAGATAGACTAAAGGAAAATGCAT
Source organism: Mallotus nudiflorus (assembly GCA_947683625.1). Taxonomy (NCBI): domain Eukaryota; kingdom Viridiplantae; phylum Streptophyta; class Magnoliopsida; order Malpighiales; family Euphorbiaceae; genus Mallotus; species Mallotus nudiflorus. Next base: position 1,045,247 of record CANTUR010000856.1, read on the forward strand.
GGCCATGCTGAAATGAATTGATAAAGAGTTATCATTTTTAGTCTACTTGGAATTAAGTTAGAATATTGAACTATATAAGGATGACATTCTATGCCTTATGTTCAATTAAGATATCATGTGATAAAGGGACGATAAAATTCACTGAATTAGGTTATGTCGGATTATTGACTTCACATGACTTTGGTAGTCATAATGTCTTGCTAGAGGCCACTTATAACTTGTAGGCCTAAATAGAGATTTAGGCCCACTGCCAATGTTATATGAACCTACAGGGTCACACACTTAGAACAAGCCCAAAACGATTATGGGTTTAATAAGCCCAAAATAAACTCTATGGAAATAAATAATTAAAGTGTTTTATTTATTTATTTATTTAAGATAACTATTATTTTAAATAAATAAATAAATAAGATATTATTTCTGATTTTTTTTAAAACAAAATTAGAATGTAATAAATGGAAATTACTAAAAAGGTTTTTGGTAGGTGAAAACCTAATTTAGAGTCTATAAATATGATATATTCTCTGGGGTTTAATAGTTTTGTTTTCCCTGCCTCCAAAAATGGTTTTCTCTCTTCCTAGAAAATAAACATAGAGTTTTTCTCTTATTCTTGATTTGTGAGACAATCAAGAAGGTTGCTAGCACACACTCCAATTCGTTTTATGAAGGGCTGTTCATGTGGATACCTATAGAGGATACATCCTTTTGGAGATGTCTTGATCCGAACAACCAAAGTAAAAAGCTCGAGGTAAGGTGTCACCGGTGTGAACCTCCTCTCATCCTTCCAGAAAATCTTGCCTCTTCTGCATTTTTAAGAGATTCTTGAAACTCTAAATTTAATCAAGTAGTCGAATTACATGGATCCAGGTTTGGAAATGTGATAAAATTTTAATTTTTCATTGTGTTTATATCACGAAATCCCAATAGTGGTATCAGAGCCACTTGTAATTTGATTAATTGATTCTGTGTATATATGATATATGTTAGGGTTTATGATTCATTTTGAAAAGGGTTTTCAAAATTATCAAAAAGGGTTTTGATTTGTTTTGTGATAATTCTTAGTAATCTATTTGAAAACAAAATTAAACATTAATTTGATTAATGTTTGTAATGGTTTAATGTGATTAAACTAAAAGCGATTTTTCATTATATGAATACAGAATGATGTTTATAAAAAACAAATTAAGTATAATCTGTGCTAGCAGGTAGCACAGCCGTGCACATTTGGCACACGGCCATGCGTGATACGACGTCAATCAGGTAGCACGGCCATGCGCATTTTGCACACGGCCGTGCGACCTGATGCACAGGCAAAGTTGAATTTGTACAAGTATACGAATTGATATGTTTATTGCCCTTTTTATTGTGATTTTTTATTGTGATCAAAATCAGCTACTAGCATAGATGTTTTTATAAAAAAAAATAAAAAAAAATTTGATTTGTTTTGAATAGAATTTTCAAACTATAAGCTGTTTACAGAAAGTGCTGTTGTTTTAGTCAGCAGCTGATATAGTAATTTGATTACAAAAATTGGTTGGTTGCTTCCTTAACACAAATTAGGGTTTCATGGCGGCTGTTTTAATTGAGCGTTTTTTCTATTTTTTAATAAGTTAATTTTATAGTAATTTGATTACAAAAATTCATTAATGTTCAGAAACTTGAAAGGCAATTCACTGAAGAACTAAGGTAAAGTCAACGGGACCGCCACCTAGGGCACTGCCCCCAGACCATGCCAGGGGCACTACCCCTTGACCCTGAAAGAATTGTCACATTATTTTATTTTTAACATAATAATTGGATTTGCTAACTAAATAGATTATTATGTTATAAAAGTTTATTGTTTTATGCATAGTGCATAGCATGGCCCTTAAACCAACGTGATTGGATTTTATTTTTTTATGGGTTGTAATTTTAAATATGGCCTATGAGTTGTTTTTGTTTTATTGTATTTATTTTATTAGAATAGTGTAGAATAAATTATGAAAATTTATGTAAATCAAGACCCATGGTGCAATTCAAGTTGGAGGCCCAGGATGGAGATCCAAGGTGGGAACCAAAGAAGGAGATGCATGATAGAAGATGGACATCTAAGTTGGAGGCTCAATTTGTAATTGTAATATTACCTAGGTTTGACCTTTGATCTTCATATTTGCTTATGAAGATCAACTTAGATTTGGGCCATGCTATGTCACATTTATTTTAGTTGTTATGTATGTGATGCCATGTATATGATGCCATATGATGCCATGCAATACAACATAATAATAACTGAATAAGATTAAATAAAGATGAACCCTCATTTAATATTAAGTCATTATAATGCCTCCCATAAATTCAACACTTGTCAAGCCTTAGATTATTATATATGGGCCTACCAAAGCAGGGTGTATAAATTTATCCGAGGAAGGCAAGTTAGATAATGGTGCTATCCAAACGTTTGATATGGTTTGACTTTACTAGGTTATCAAAATGGTTTTGGACCTAGGGCATTAGATGGGATTTTAAGCCATGACATGTGATGTCAAATCCCATACTATCCAAGAGTTACATAAGATGTAATTGATAAGAGTTGTCTACCTAAATAACCATATTTTAGGCGATGAGCCAAAGCTCACTTAGAGTATGGTGAAATATAGATCTTGGCCCAATAAAATTTGTAAAATTAATTTAGAGAGTTATTGATTTAAGTAAATTTAGTGGGAATTTTTAGTTATGCCTCATACATATTTAATAAAATACTGAATGGACTTTGAATATATTTGTTATAGAAAATGACTTCAAACACTACATCTACCATGTCACTATGATCGATCCTTGAGAAGGATAAGCTCAATGGGACTAACTTTCTTGACTGGTACAGAAACCTAAGAATTATTTTTAGGCATGAGAGAAAGGAATACATCCTTGATCAACCCATCCCTAAGGAACTAGCTGCCAATGCTCCTAAAGCACAAAGGGATGCTTATAATAAGCATCTCAATGATTCTACTGATGTCACTTATGTTATGCTGGGACGTATGGAGTCTGAGCTACAAAAGCAGCTAATGGAAATGGAGGCTTATACTATGATAGGCCATCTCAAGGAAATGTTCTAAGAGAAAGCCAGAATTGAAAGGTTCAATACCATCAGGGCATTGCTTTCCTGCAAGCTGATTATTGGCAGCTCTGTCAGTCCTCATGTTCTCAAGATAAAGGGTCATCTTGACCACTTAGACAAGCTTGGTCTCAAGATTGAATAAGAACTGGCTATGGATATTATTCTCCAATCTTTTCCTGAAGCTTATGATAGCTTCATTATGAATTACAATATGCATAGTATGGAGACGACTATTTCAGAGTTGCATGGGATGCTGAAAACTATTGAAAGGAACATCAAGAGTAACACCAAGGATGTTCTCATGGTCAAAAAGGGAAAGGGGATGAAAAGGGTTGGAAAGGGCAAGGGTAAGGTTTTTAAAGGCTTTTAGAAGCCCAAGCCCAAGTCAAAGCCTAAGCCCAAATCTAAGGCCGAACCTAAAACAAAGGAAGGAATTTGCTTTTTCTATAATGAGCCAGGCCACTGGAAAAGAAATTGCAAGCTCTATTTGGATGATCTGAAGAAGAAAAAGGGTGGTGAGACTACCTCTTCAGGTATTCATGTTATAGAATTAAATCTATCTACTTCTGATTCTGATTCTTGGGTATTAGAAACTAGATCAGGATCTCACATTTGTACAAATGTGCAAGGTCTAAAAAGGAGTAAATCATTGGCAAAAGGCGAAGTGTACCTACGAGTTGGCAATGGAGCAAGAGTTGTTGTCTTAGCTAGAGGAACTTATGAGTTACCTTTGCCTAGTGGACTTGTTTTATCTTTAGAAAATTGTTATTATATACCTACTATGCGTAGGAATATTATTTCTATTTCTTGTTTGGACAAGAAAGGGTTTGAATTTATTTTTAAGAATAATAAATGCAATATTTATCAGGATAACATTTTCTATGGATATGCTCCATGCACTAGTGGACTTTATGTTTTAGATGTTGAAGACACTAATGAAATGCCAATCTATAACATAGATACAAAAAAGTCTAAATCTAATGATTTAAACTTGACCTATCTCTGGCATTGTCATTTAGGCTATATAAATGAGAAACGCATTTTAAAGTTACACTAAAATGGGTTTTTAAATTCATTTGATTATGAATCATTTGATACATGTGAATCTTGTTTACTTGTAAAAATGACTAAAACACCTTTTACTGGACAGAGTGAGAGGGCTAATGACTTATTGGGTCTAATACATTCTGATGTATATGGACCATTAAGCTCAACTGCTATAGGAGGTTTTCAGTACTTCATAACTTTCACAGATGATTTCAATAGATATGGTTATCTCTATCTAATTAAACATAAATCTGAATCTTTTGAAAAGTTCAAAATTTTCAAGAATGAAGTACAAAATCAACTTGGTAAAAATATTAAAACACTAAGATCTGATCGAGGTGGTGAATATTTAAACCAAGAATTTATAGATCATCTTAAAGATTATGGGATTGTTTCACAATTGACTCCTCCAGGTACACCACAATGGAATGGTGTGTCTGAATGCAGAAATTGGACTCTATTAGATATAGTTCAATCTATTATAAGTCAATATGATCTTCCAATCTCTTTTTGGGGATATGCTTTAGGAACTGCTGCATTCATTTTGAATAGAGTTCCATCAAAGGCAGTTGAAAAGACACCATATGAGAAATGGACTGGAAAAACTCCCAACTTGTTTTTTCTTAAGATTTGGGGATGTGATGCTTTTGTGAAGCATCAAATCTCAGATAAACTAGCACCCAAATCTGACAAATGCCTTTTTATGGGATATCCTAAAGAAACTAAAGGATATTACTTCTACAATGCATCTGAGAACAAAGTGTTTGTGTCTCGAAATGGTATATTCTTGGAAAGAGAGCTTATTTCCAAAGGAACCACTAGGAGCACAGTGCAACTTGAAGAAATTCAAGGCCCACAAAATAGCATTGTACTTGATATGGAACCGCAGCTGAATCAATAAGTAGTTTTTGAGCCTGCACAAGTACCAGAAGGCCCAAGAAGGTCTGGTAGGACACGTCAAATCCCCATGAGATATGGATTTCTCATAACCGGTGATAATGATGTGTTAATTGTGGATCATAATGAGCCCACATCCTATCAGGAGGCCATAAATAGTCCTGACTCTGAGAAATGGCTTGAATCCGTAAGATTAGAAATGCAATCCATGTATGATAATCAAGTATGGACCTTGATTGACCCAAATGATGGTTTAAAAACTATTGGGTGCAAATGGATTTTCAAAAAGTTGACATGGATGGCAATGTGCATACCTTTAAGGCAAGACTGGTTGTAAAAGGTTTCAAACAAACACATGGTATAGACTATGATGAAACCTTTTCACCAATGGCTATGCTAAAATCCATTCGAATTGTCCTTGCCATAGCTGCATACTATGATTATGAAATATGGCAAATGGATGTCAAAATAGCATTTCTTAATGGAAATTTACTTGAGGATGTGTACATGACACAACGAGAGGGTTTTGTTAGTCCTGAGAATTTTGGAAAGGTATGCAAGCTTCAAAGATCTATTTATGGATTGAAGCAAGCATCTCAGTGTTGGAATCTTTGTTTTAATGAAGCAGTCAAAGAATTTGGCTTCATTAAAAATGATGATGAACCTTGTGTATACAAGAAAGTTAGTGGGAATGCTATTGTGTTTTTAGTGTTGTATATGGATGACATACTACTCATTGGAAATGATATCCCTATTTTACAAAATGTTAAATCATGGTTAGGGAATTATTTCTCAATGAAAGACTTAGGTGAAGCTGCTTATATATTAGGCATTAAGATCTATAGAAATAAATCTAAAAGGCTTATTGGCCTAAGTCAAAGCACTTATATTGATAAGGTATTAAACAGGTTTAGTATGCAAGATTCCAAGAGAGGATTCTTGCCAATGTCGCATGGCATTAGTCTCAGCAAGACTCAGTGTCCTATGACACAAGATGAGCGAGATCGCATAAGTAAGATTCCATATGCTTCTGCTATTGGATCTATCATGTATGCAATGTTGTGTATTCGACTTGATGTTTCATATGCCTTAAGCACAATGAGCAGATATCAGTCAGACCTAGGTGAAAGTCATTGGACATCAGTTAAAAATGTCCTTAAGTACTTGAGAAGAACTAAGGATGCATTTTTACTGTATGGTGGTCAGGAAGATGAGCTAGTTGTAAATGGTTACATAGATGCCAGCTTCCAAACTGACAAGGATGATTTTCGATCATAGTCAGGATATGTGTTTTATTTGAATAGAGGTGCAGTGAGCTGGAGGAGTTCCAAGCAAAACACTATTGTTGATTCTACAACAGAAGCTGAGTACATAGCTGCCTCAGAAGTAGCTAAGGAGGCTGTTTGGATCAAGAAGTTCATAACTGGACTAGGTGTTATTCCTAGTCTATCAGATCCAGTGAACTTGTATTATGACAATAATGGAGCTATAGCCCAAGCTAAGGAGCCCAGATCATATCAAAGATCCAAACACATACTCAGGTGTTATCATCTCATTCGAGAAATCATTGAGAGAGGAGACATCAAGATATGCAGAGTACCTACAAATGATAATGTTGCTGATCCACTGACTAAGCCTCTTCCACAGTGTAAACATAAGAGTCATACTAGGTCCATGGGTATTCAATACGATGTTGATTGGGCCTAGTGCAAGTGGGAGATTGTTAGTGATATGCACTAGGTCAATCATTTGATTATGTATTGACTTTCTTATTTTATTAATAAAGAGGTATTTCATTATCATTTGATTTTATGATAATTATATGAATGGTTAATTCTTACTAAGGCCATCAAGTATGTGACTTTATAGTAAAACCCTTATATTAAAATAAGAGTTCTATTCTAATTATCCCTAGCCATTTATTAATTATATAAATATTAAAGTATTAAGGCTAGTATGATGTTGATTGATGGTTACGTTTTACTAATCATGAATGTGAGATATTAAGTCAACTCATAGGTACATGATGAGAGATCATGTATTGGATTGATCCACTATGAGAATATTACATAAAATATTGTTATAAGTATTTCTCATCACAGTAATTTTATTTCGGTCCTTTGACCTTGAAATCATCATGGATTTCTACATAGCTATTTTATGTTTTGACACATTCTAACATTGTCTTTAACCTGACGATTAGATAGGATGTTGTTGGATATTAAATTAGGTATATGAGGAATGTGAGTGATTTATAAGGAATTTATCCCTCATGAATATGAGAAAGATATCTATGGGCCCCTTAATGAGATAGACTAAAGGAAAATGCATGGCCATGCTGAAATGAATTGATAAAGAGTTATCATTTTTAGTCTACTTAGAATCAAGTCAGAATATTGAACTATATAAGGATGACATTCTATGCCTTATGTTCAATTAAGATATCATGTGATAAAGGGATAATAAAATTCACTGAAATTAGGTTATGTCAGATTATTGACTTCACATGACATTGGTAGTCATAATGTCTTGCTAGAGGCCACTTATGACTTGTAGGCCTAAATAGAGATTTAGGTCCACTGCCAATGTTATGTGAACCTACAAGGTCACACACTTAGAACAAGCCCAAAATGATTATTGGTTTAATAAGCCCAAAATAAACTCTATGGAAATAAATAATTAAAGTGTTTTATTTATTTATTTAAGATAAATGTTATTTTAAATAAATAAATAAATAAGACATTATTTCTGATTTATTTTTAAAAAAAAATCAGAATGTAATAAATGGAAATTACTAAAAAGGTTTTTGGTAGGTGAAACCCTAATTTGGAATCTATAAATATGATATATTCTCTAGGGTTTAATAGTTTTGTTTTCCTTACCTCCAAAAATGATTTTCTCTCTTCTTAGAAAACAAACATAGAGTTTTTCTCTTGTTCTTGATTTGTGAGACAATCAAGAAGGTTACTAGCACACACTCCAATTCATTTTGTGAAGGGCTGTTCATGTGGATACCTATAGAGGACGCATCCTTTTGGAGACATCTTGATCCAAACAACCAAAGCAAAAAGCTCGAGGTAAGGTGTCACCGGTGTGAACCTCCTCTCATCCTTCCAGAAAATCTTGCCTCTTCTGCATTTTGGTGAGATTCTTGAAACTCTAAATTTAATCAAGTAGTCGAATTACATGGATCCAGGTTTGGGAATGGGATAAAATTTAAATTTTTCACTGCGTTTGTATCACAAAATCCCAACGCTTCCAAAGGTGCATGACAACCATTTTTTTCAATTTGATAGAGAGAATAATAAAGGTATCCATGGATGAGTTCTTTATTTTTAGAGATTCATTTCAGTTATGTCTGTTAAATCTTGACAAAGTGTTGAAGAGATGTGAGGACACCAATCTAGTCTTGAATTAAGAGAAATGCCATTCTATGATGGATGAGGGCATGGTATTGGGCCACAAAATCTCTTACGCTTGTATAGAGGTAGATAGAGCTAAAATTGAGGTTATTGAGAAGCTACCTCTACTAACTTCAATTAAAGGAATTAGAGGATTCTTAGGATATTCCGGTTTCTACCATAGATTTATAAAGGATTTCTCTTAAATTGCTAAGCCTTTAACTCATTTATTAATTAAGAATGTGTCATTTCACTTTAATGAATCTTGTTTGCTTGCTTTTAATAGGTTGAAATAGGCTTTAACTTCAGCACCAATAATCTCTCCACTTGATTGGTCACTCCCTTTCGAGTTAATGTGTGATGCCATTGATGTTGCAATAGGAACCATTCTTGGACAAAGAAAAAAAGACAAACAGCATGTTATCTATTATGCTAGTCGAACCCATTCAGACGCACAACTAAATTATACAACCACTAAAAAAGAGTTGTTAACTATAGTCTTTGCCATTGAAAAGTTTTGATCTTATGTCTTAGGATAAAAAATTATTATTTTTACTAACTGTGCCACATTAAGGTAACTATTTACTAAAAAAGATGTTAAACCAATACTTATTCGTTGGGTTTTGTTGTTGTGGGAATTTGATCTTCAAATTAAAGATAAAAAAGGAAGTGAGAATGTTATAGCTAACCACTTTTCGTGATAAGAACAACATGACAAACTACCACCTGATAAGGGATAAATCAATTATCAATTCTCAGATGAATTCCTTTTTGTTGTTCAATATGTGGAGCCTCCATGTTATGTAGACATTGCAAATCATTTGGCTTATGAAGCATTACCACAAGAGCTTACATATTTGCAAAAAAAAAAGAAATTCCTTTTTAAAGTTAAGCACTACTGGTGGGATTATCCAATTCTCTATAAAGTATATGATAATGGCTTATTGAGACAATGTGTGCCTAGTACATATGTCACTTCCATACTCACACATTGCCACAACTCCTCATATGGTGGCCATTTTAGAGCATCTAGAATATCATCAAAAGTGCTTAAAAGTGGATTCTATTGGCTTACATTGTTCCAAGATACAAAGGAATTTATTTAAAAGTGTGACAAATGTCAAAAAAAAATGTGGAATATCACAAGGCATGATGAAATGCCATTTTCTAACATTCAAGAAGTAGAGCTTTTAGATGTTTAGGAATAGGATTTTATGGGGCCTTTCCCTTCTTCTCATGGGAATTTATATATTCTTGTTATTGTAGACTATGTTTCGAAGTGGGCAGAGGCTATATCAACACCAACCAGTGATGCTAGAGTGGTTGTTAAGTTTTTAAAGAAAATCTTTGCAAGATTTGGTGTCCCAAGAGCCTTGATTAGTGATGGAGGATCACACTTCTATAATAAATAACTTAAAATGTTGTTGAAAAGATATAGAGTTCATCATAGAATAGCAATGACATACCATCCTTAGACCAATGGCCAAGCAGAGATCACTAATAGAGCTTTGAAGCAAATTTTAAAGAAAACTATAGGAAATTTAAGGAAAGATTGGTAAGTAAAACTTGATGATGCTCTATGGGCCTATCAAACAACTTTCAAAACACCATTAGGCATGTCTCCATATCACTTAGTGTATGGGAAAGCCTTTCACTTACTAGTTGAGATAAAGCATAGGTTATATTGGGCAACCAAAACCTTGAATTTTTATATGAATGCAGCTAGGAAGAAAAGATTATTACAGCTCTATGAACTTGATGAACTTTGAAACTTAGTGTATAAAAATACCACATTGTATAAAGAAGAACTAAATGTTAGCATGATAAGAAGATTTTCCTTAAATATTTTAAAGAGGGTAATTTAGTTCTTTTGTTTAACTCGAGATTACACTTGTTTCTGAGCAAATTAAAGCCCAAATGGAGTGGACCCTTATAGGTAGTGCAAGTGTTTGAATATGGTGCTCTTACATTAGAGAATGCAAAAGGAGAGTTATTTAAGGTCAATGGCCAAAGATGCAAATAATACCAAGATGGAATGATAATGAAGGATGAGGATGCACTTCTTCTCCATCTCACTAAGTGAAGATATCCTTAAATAGTCAAGCTATGGATTATAAATTTATCATGCTTATACCTTAATTCTTGATTTTTTTTGTCATTATTTACTACTTGTATAGTGTTTATTTTGGATTTCTATTTTCATTTAATGTTTGAATTAATAATTTATTAAGTGTTTATTGAATTTGTGCATTTAGGTACATGATATTTAAAGCTGATATGAATTTTTGGCATTTTTCCATTATCAATACAATCCTCATGATTGCTTAATTGAATTTCCAAAAAATTTTGCAATCACATTAAAAGTCATGATCACAAATTTACATCCATTTCCAAGCTTAGCCTCCTATTTTGATTGTGATTTTATATGAACTTGCATCTTTCCTACTTCAAACCTCCTAAATCATTTTATTGTGATCATATGAAAACTACACTCACATATCACTCACTCCTCCTTAAAGCCTTTTTTGCGATCGCGGATTAGAACACTATCAAAAATTTTAAATACCCAAACTCTTCTATTTTGATTATGTCTTTTTTACAATTGTGGATTCTTATCAAATAAAGAGGCGGCATTAACTCCACCACTTCCCATTTTCAAATATTTTCCCCTATTTTCTCTCTATTACTTATTTTTGTTCTACCAACTACTAAACCTTAGTCGCTTAATTACATCCCTCCTACACTCTCCATTTTTTTATCCACTTGACAATCACTATCCATCTCACCCATCACTATGCCTCCTCGCTTTAAGGCCACTCACAACCATCCATTGAGAAAAGGCAAAGAGCTTATTAGAGAGGAACTTAAGAAGGAGAATACCCCATTACTAGCACCATCACCAATTTGACAACCTCCTCTTTCAATTTATTATGCTTCTTAGTATAATGTCCTATTTCCTATTTTTACACATGATGAAGGAAAATGGTAGGTTTCGCTTGCCTGTTGGAAAATTTGTACATGCAAGTACTTTAATACTTCATTATTACAATAATTAGGTTTATAGGATAACTTAAAATCTTTGTGTAATAAATTAGGTTAGGGAAATTTATGATTTTACACCATGACACATATAAAGAACTCATACTTGAGTTTTTCACCACCCTATAACTTAAGGACTCTAGTAACTCTTCCCTTACATGTTATTTCTTTAGAAATGAATATCAAATAGATTATGATACCATGTTTTAAATTTTTAGGTTTCTAAAGGAAGGATTGATAGTGGGCCTTTTTTATCTTGCCAAATTTTGGAGAATCCTTTTTTTATCAACTCACTATCTGAGAAGTGGAGCTATTCCAAATGGCATGATAAAATACCATAGTTACTTAATTTTACACCATTTTATGAGTTCTATAATTTTTGGCAACAATGAAATATGTAAAGTCCTAAAATAAGAGTTGCTTCTCTTATGGGGTTTACACAAAAAAACTCCAACCACCACCACTCATTTCATTTTTCAACAACTGTAGCATGTGAGCAAAAATTCTAAAGTTAGAATTTCCATGGGTTATATAGTCATGACACTTGCTTTGCATTTTTGTACTTTTAACCCTGCACACACAAACACACATGAGTTTAATTCATTTTGGTTCAATTAATAATGACTTTCTTTCTCATGCTGAGGTGATAACCAAGGATTTAGAGCTTTGCCAACAATGAACATGAACATGTTTTCAGACAAGATAATTCAGAGGGCCAACTAGCGAGTTCACCCCCATTCCAGATAAGCTCAAAGAGGATATCATAGATGACCCAATGGAATAAAATCCCCTCAATAAGCTGATGATGAATGGCAATAAAAAGTGATGGCAAAATTAAAGAAAATGGGGAAAAGTAAACAAATAGATACAAAAAGATAAGGAAGGAAGTAAAGCAAAATCAAAGGCATGATTCAAGAGTTCATTGAACCAATTTTTAAGCAAGCATCATCAACTCCTACATAATCACCTCTTACCTCTCCTCCATAAGAGGAGTAAACTCTTTTCCCTAGTTTTAGTTTTTATTTTTATTTTACATGCATTTCATGTTTATAACTTTCGCTTATGATTTTTATTTTTATTGTTAAGAATTTTTATCATAGCTTTCTTTATACATGTTGCATTTAGAATCCCCAACAAATATTATGGACAATATGTGAATCAAGTATGGGGGGAAATCATTTTGCATTTTTTAGTATATTATGTGTATATTTTAGGTTTATCATGCATTGCATTTTGCATTTGTGTAATTTGGCCCAAATTTCTTAAAATTTTGATACTCGGCTCTTAAAATTTTACAAGCTATCTTTGTGGTGAAGCTTGTGTATATTGATATTATTATTAAGCTTATGTGTTTAATCTTTTATTAATATTTATTTTGATGTCTTTTAAACTTGATTGACATTTGGAGTTAAGAATTTTTATCTTTAATCAACTTAATGCATATTGTTGCTTGCTTGATCATGAGTTTGAATTATTGTGTTAGGAATTAGCATTATGAATGAATCAAACTCCTCTTTAGGGTCTTCTTAGTTGTATATGAAAGGAATTGTAAAAACACTCTTTTCCATTTCTTAAAAAAAGTAACTGAATAAATTATGCTTAGGAACTTGAATTCCTATCTACTCCAATGCTCTTGAAAAAGAGTACAAGTATTCAAAGAACCATCTTGAGTTTTCACATTAAGTAATTTGAGGAAGATGGGGAACTATCGAGAGAGGGAAGAAAAAGCATAAAATAGAAAGAAAATAAAAGGATAAGAGTTGAATTTCACATGCAAATTAAAACTACCTTACATTGGAGTCTTTTACATTGATGTGTGATTTTTCCTAGATTTTGATTAATTTTTGTGTGATCATGAGTAGATAACATGCTCTTCGCTTGGTAATTTCAATTCTCGACTTTATTTGATAATCTTGTTTTAAGATTTTTAAACTAGCTATTAGGAGAAGATTACATTGTATGCTTGAGGAAATTTGAGTTATACATTTGTTCACTACTTTGATAGTGTGTGTTTTTGCATTTGCCTGAGGACAAGCAAAAATTCAAGTGTGGGGGTATTTGTTAGTGTCAAATTACATATAGATTGTCTTAATATTACATCCATTTATACATTTTCATTAGCATTTAGTATAGTAAAGTATATAGAAATAGACACTTTTGAGTTTTTTTAATAGGGAAAAGGAGTTAGGAGGTGATTTGGTGGAATAGAGGAGCAAAAAGAGGAAGAAAAGAGTAGAGTAGCCTAATTTTATGATTGCGACTAGATGCACGATCGCAGGAATGCGTAAATGCAAGCCCAAGTGATATTAAACCTTTAGCAATCACATCCAATATATGATCGTAGGTTCCTATCAAGCCATGCTTATATAGTGAGCATGGAAGATGAACAATCACAACCCTTTCATGAGAGGCCCTTATGCGCAAGTGCAGTTTATGCACAATGTGTATTGATTTAAAGAAATATTTAAGGGAGATGAAAGCACATATTCTAAAAAAGGGCTAGAAAGGACAAATGACATGAATTACTTAAGGAGGAGGACATATTCCACACACCCACACACTATCACACATAATAAAGGACACATAATAAAAGCAAGAAAAAAAACAAAAAGGAGTGGAGAAAAAAGAAGTTGATCAGAGGACACCCATTAGAAGATTTAAGCTTCTTAGATAACATTTCTTGCTCGCTTTCTAATTCTATTGTCTTGCTTATATTTCTAACTATTGAATGATGGTTTATTTAGCCATATGTGGCCAAGTTCTTTAATGTTGTTGGGATTTTGAGACCTATTAGATTAAATGTTAATATAATGTTTATTGTTACTTCTTAACTGCATATTATGTTTATTAATTTGATTGAATGTTGTATTATGGCCATATATAACTTAAGTTTAGATCTATGCAATGAGAGTTTATGGATCGAATAGACCTACAAACACATGTTAAATGGATTAAATATCTTGAGAAAGCTTAATCAAATCTAATTCTCATTTGGGTTTTGTGTAATGCCTTGCATACTTGACATAGGTTTATATTCGTGGTGATGATGAGAATTAAGCTATGTCTATGAATCTCATTTGATTTTTGCTTATGGATTTGAGTAGCTACTTGAGAAGAATATTCAATGTTTATTGAAAAACTTAAGATATACATTGAGAAGTTAATATATTATATCAAGTTAAGTTAACAAAAATGTGGTGCTAAATCTCCCAACAACATGCCTTTTTCATTTATCATTACCTTACTTATTTTAATTGTTAATAGCCTTATTTACATCCTTTAGTTTATTTTTTTTTTCAATAGTTTATTTTCTTTAATCAAATCATATACAATTAAGATTAATAAGTGTTTAGTACTAATCTCTGTAGGAAATGATACTCTACTTACTTATATATTACTTGTTGACCTATGCACTTATAGTGAATGATTTAGTCAATCAACATTCTTAAGTTGATGATCTCCAGGGATTCCATCAGCCCTTTTTAGTATAGTTGGGCCTATTGTCTTTAAACTTAGGCTATGAACCAAGGTTAACTAGACCAAAAACTTCATTGGTGATCCCATAATAAGGCTATGGATGATATACACTCCACCCTCCTACACTCACACTTGTATTGACCGATCATGTAGTTGTCTTATGCTTTATATATGCAATATTTCTTATATGATTTCTTATTACTTTATTTCTTATAAGTGCTATCAAGAAGTCAATAGAAGTTCCTAAGGGTCAACCAAAGGCAAAAAATGCTAAGACCCACCATCGATTATAAAAGCCTGCTAGATAGAGTGCTTCAAAATCAACCTCAGAAGTTGCCAAGGCTCTAAAATCCAAGAGCTTATAATTTCCCCTTTAAAGGTCTAATCCTAGTAGAGTTTACCATCAAGCAAGGCCAAACATCTCCTACCAAAGAGGGTGCTCCAACCTCTCTTTTAAAGTCTCATTGGCAATTAGTCATACCAAGCTGAGCTCTCCTGCTTAGACGCCTTCTACATCCCATATATTTGACCAGGTAACTTATCACTTGGCCTTATTTAATTTTATTTTATCATAGTAGTTTTCTTATCAATTACCTATATAGGCCTCCCTATTCAACATATTTAATGAACTAGAAGCTCAAATATAGGGTTATGAAGGTGAGAACGATCAAGCCTCTTCTGAGCATGAAATAACTTATCCTATAATGGACATGGTAGCTAATTCAGGGGATCATATCTCAAAGGAGATAAATTAGAGGCTCAAGGACATAGTGGAACCCTTTAAAAGCTCAACCTTCTTCTTATTAAATGAAAGAAATCGTGATCAGGTTGGCAAAAAATCCCTCATTGATTCACTTCATAAGAGCCTTCCTTCCCTTATCGCCAATTATTAAGAAGCTAAAAGTCTCATGGATGCTTTGTCCAAGAAAGATGAGGAGAAATAGAAGCTTGATCAGGAAGCAAAGGATATTATGGATGCTATTAAAAGGGAAAGGCAAGTTATTCTTGATTCTACTCCTATGTTATTGGCCTCACAAAAGGAGGACGCTGACCTTAAAGCTACCTTCACGAGTAAACGAGTTAATCTTCTATATTTTCAATTTGCTTAATAAAAGAGGGTAGAGAATGTGCAAGCTCAATGTGCCAGGATGAAATAATTACACCAAAGAAAGAACAACTACCTTCAATTGTATAAGCTTTAAAGGAAAAAGGAATCAAATTTTTTGGACAGGGAGAATTCTTCTTAGGCCTTAGTTGAATCAGTACTTAGTCAAGTTATTGCTAACAAAACATATTGGAATGTTGATCAGCCTTCTAGCCGTATATTTGAATTCTTTTATTAGACTAAAGGATGAAATATTATTTTGTATACACCTTATTCAAATATTATATTAAGCTTTTTGCAATATGTACACCCTTTAATTTATAGTGTGATGACTAATAATTTTAGTACTAAATCACCATTATTAGGCATGCAATTAGTCATTTTCCAATTTATTAGAAATTAATAAAGTGATTGGCCATATCAAAATACATCAGCCTTACAGTAGTAAATAAATCAATCAAGATTAATAAGAATGTATTAAACTCAATACTTCTTTAGTGTTTATGGCCAGAGAATAATTAATTGGCTTTAGAAAGCTTATTTAATCTCTATAAAAAGTACAAACTTGATACTTATTGGCTAGAAATAACTATTCAACAATAAGAACTTCAAGTACTTGCCATTTATTAGTCTTGCAAGTTTGTTACCTTCCTTATTAGCTAATAGATAAGCATTACCTTTTAAGACTTGAATTACTAAGTGCAGTCCTTCCAAGTTAGGGCTCCATTTTCCTAGTGAACATACTTTATGTCTGATTGGTGGTATCAATTTCCACACAAAGTACCATTCCTTTAAATACTTATGTTTAGCTCGTTTGTTATATGCTCGTTCCACCTTTCTTTTCTATGCAATGATTCGATCATATGCCAAGAGTCTTTCCTCATTTAATTGATCTAGTTCCTATAGCATGCTCTGGGTATATTATGAGGCCAATAAGTTCAAATGCACCTACCTTCTTAATTAGGCGACTTTTAACTCCATAGGCAACATGGCTTCATGACCATAAACTAGCTTGAAATGGGGAAGTGCTTATTGCTAATTTTTAGCTAGTTTTAATTACCTAGAGGACCTCAAATAGAGTTTCATACCTAACATGGGGATTATCTTTGATAGACTTATGGATAACAATTTTCACCACTTTGTTATAGGTTCAGTCTGGCCATTCATTTAGGCATAATAGGGTAACGAGTGAAGCCACTTTATCTTATAATTATTATCAAAGGCTCATATCTCCTCCCCTATAAACATGGTGCCCTAATATGTTATTGTGGACACTAAAATCCCAAAGCAGTGTATAATGTGTTTAGTGATAAAATCTATAACCAATTACTAATTAATAGTCTTTAATGGAACGACCTTTAGCCACTTGGTGAAGTAAAAAGTGGTAATAAGCATGAAGCTATGCTCTTTAGATGATGGCGGGTAAATCTTATGAATCACATTCATCACCCATCCTCTAAATGGCCAAGTCTTCACAATGGAATGCAAGTCTTCTACTAGTACATATTGGATTAGGCTATGTCTCTGACAAGCTTTACATCCCTTGGCATAATTATTATAGTCCTTCTCCATGGTCAACTAGAAGAACCCATAATTCCAAATTAGCCACTTTATCTTTCATCCTCCTTAATGGGCACCAACAATCCCTTTATGTGCCTCAACCATTACCAAGATTGCTTTTTTTAAGGCTGATGCACCTTAATGGATAGCTAGAAGCTAATCATCTATACAACTCCCCATCAAAAGCATCTTGGTAGCCATCACTTTGATTTAATGTCTAGCTAGTAGTGATATGTTATAGAGGTATTCTTTAATCTATATATGCTAATTAATCTCCAGATTGATCTTAGCAACTTAAAAGGTAAAATGTTAGATTTTGCAAGTAATGAAGACTGACACCAAATTATTAGGGGAATTGTATGGACCCTATCTTTTTAGTCAACCCCTAATTGAGCTGGATTATTGGCCTCTCTATCCAGGTATAGTAATCGAGCTTTGGTAAACCCTTTCATTATGTGTTTTACCTTGTCACAATATGCCCCTAGTATGGTCGATTCATATTTAAACTCGCTAGAAACTTATTTCACTACTAATATAGAACACCATAAATGTCCATATAGTGAACCTTAATTTCAAGAAGGATGTTAAGTGCTATTAGGAAAGCCTTATACTTGGCCTAGTTGTTCATACAGGTGAAGTTGAGTAGGAATGATAGTTTTTACTTAATGCCAAATAGTGATTCCAAGACCACTCTTGCACTCGAGCCTAATGATGACCTTGAACCATTAAACTAGACCTTTTATCCTTTATATTACATAAGTTAACAAGAATTTCTAAGGATGATCAACTAGAAAATTGATAAAGACTTGACCCTTGATAGCCTTTTAGGGCACATATTGTAGTGTGTACTCTAAAAGGGCTATTGCCTATTTTCCAAGCCTATTCCTCATGAACAACCTTAAAAGGATATACTTGATAATATTAAATTAGCTAACTATCCATACAATAGAGGGCAGTATGTCGTATCTTAATTTGCAACATGTGAAGTATAAACAAACCAAAGTTTCTCAAAAGGAGAATAACTTTTCTCCATGTTTTTAATGCCCGACTAAGGTAATAGATTGACTGCTCATATCCTTCCTACTCTTAGCCAAGCAAACTACCCATTAAGAGTTCTAATAGATATAAGATTAAAAGGAGATTTGGCCTAGGAGCAATCATTACATAAGGGTGAGTAAGGAATGTCTTTATCTAATCAAAGGCATGTTGATGCTCAATCGTCCATATGAACTCTTCTCAATCGTAAAGTTTTAATAAGGGTGCCCAAATGTTTAGTCATTTTACTGTGTTGGCAATTAATCTTTTGAGATAATTTATTTAGCCAATCAACCTCTATAGCTCTTTTTTTTAGTCTTAAGAGGTGCAGCTTGAATGATTTCCTTAGCTTTATTGGCATTTACTTCCACCCCCTATAATGCACCACGAATCCTAAAAAATGAGCTACTAACACTCTAAAGGCACATTTGAAAAGATTTATTTGAGTCGATAAAGCCTCATCCTTTCACATGTTTTCTCAAGATGCACTAAGTGCTGTTTATCAATCTTTGATTTTACTATCATGTCATCTATATAGACTTCTATGAAGTCCCCAATAAATGATCCAAAGATCTCATGCATAGCCTAATGGTAAATGGAACTTGTGTTTTTAAAACTGAATAACATGACCACCCATTTATAACTTTCAAGTGCATTAGGACATCTAAAAGCTATTTTGCTAACATTTGCCTCTTTAATTTTTATCTAATTGTAGATTGAATGACCATCCATAAAGTTAAGGATGACATATCCTAATGTAGCATTGATTAATATATCGGCCATAAGCATAGGGTATTCATCCTTAGGGGTTACTAGGTTCAAATTCCTATAATCAATGCACACCATAATCTTGCCATTCTTCTTCAACATAGGTTCTATGTTGGATAGTCATTACGTATACTAAGCCTTTCTAATAAAACCTAACTCAATAAGTCTAGTAATCTCATCGACCATAAGTTTTTCCATAACTTTGGACATTCTCCTCAGGAGCTGAATATAAGGGTGACAACCTGCCTTTATATTAGTAATTCATGCCTTACTAGTTGTTGATCTAATCCAGGCATCTCTTCATAAGTCTAGGTAAAGCAATCTTTATACTCTCTTAGCAGTTGTATAAACTTGGTCTCAAATTTCAAGTTGAGCTTGGCACTAATTTAAATTGGCCTTTTATCTCAATTGGATCATCCCTTAATTTTTTAGTTGGGATATGCATATCCCCTATTTTCAGTCGGCCTATAGGATCTTGCTTTTCTTCTTTAAAGATGCACTTGACTGATTGGACCTACTTATTGGCTGAACAAGTTTTTAATCCCATTATTAAATATATGATAACAGATTGTTCTATCTCCCATTACAAAAGATGAAGGCTAATTAAGAGAAATTCTTGGCCTAGTGCATCTCCTATTAACTAGTGGAGTGGGGATAACACATCATGGCCTCAGCATGAAAGGCCTTTTCCCCAAAAGGATTCAGATCCTTATGTATAATTTCCACATCCCCCTCTAGTCTCTAAATGTATAACACTTAATGTAAGGTGGAAGGAATGCAAACATTTGAGTGGATCCAATTCCTACTAAAAAGCACATGATAATTAGTCTTGACATCCATTGTAAAAAACCTTTCAGGTTGCTCATGCCTTCTTACTTTGACATTAATCATTATAAATCCTTTAATAGCGTAATCATGACCTACAAAATCAATCATTACAATGTCAAATTTTTCCAAGTCTTTCACCTCTAGGCCGAGTTTCTTTATGGTCTTGAGTGGCATGATGTTAACTCTAACACCATTGTCAACCAGCACCCTCTTCATTTCAATACTATTGAAATTAGCATTAATGTATAATGATTGACTATGTTTGGTTATAAGTGTTGGGTTTCGTGATACAAACGTAGCAGAAAATTAAAATTTTATCATATTCCCAAACCTGGATCCATGTAATTCGACTACTTGATTAAATCTAGGGTTTTAAGAATCTCACCAAAATGCAGAAGAGGCAAGATTTTCTGGAAGGATGAGAGGAGGTTCACACCGGTGACACCTTACCTTAAGCTTTTTTCTTTGGTTGTTTGGATCAAGAAGTCTCCAAAAGGATGCATCCTCTATAGGTATCCACATGAACAACCCTTCACAAAATGAATTAGAGTGTGTGCTAGCAACCTTCTTGATTCTCTCACAAATCAAGAACAAAAGAAAAACTCTATGTTTGTTTTCTAGGAAGAGAGAAAACCATTTTTGAAGGTAGGAAAAATAAAACTGTATTAAACCCTAAAGAATATAACATATTTATAGACTCCAAATTAGGGTTTCACCTACCAATGACCTTTTTGGTAATTTCCCATTTATTATATTCTGATTTTATTTTGAAAAAATCAAAAATAATATCTTATTTATTTATTTATTTAAAATAAAATTTATCTTAAATAAATAAACAAGTAAATAAATAAATAAAACACTTTAAGTATTTATTTACATAGAGTTTATTTTGGGCTTATTAAACCCATAATCATTTTGGGCTTGTTCTAAGTGTCTGACCCTGTAGGTTCACATAACATTGGCAGTGGGCCTAAATCTCTATTTAGGCCTACAAGTCATAAGTGGCCTCTAACAAGACATTATGACTACCAAAGTCATGTGAAGTCAATAATCCGACATAACCTAATTACAGTGAATTTTATCGTCCCTTTATCAAATGATATCTTAATTGAACATAAGGCATAGAATGTCATCCTTATATAGTTCAATATTATGACTTGATTCCAAGTAAACTGAAAATGATAACTCTTTATCAATTCATTTCAGCATGACCATGCATTTTCCTTTAGCCTATCTCATCAAGTGGCCCATAGATATCTTTTTCATATTAATGAGGGATAAATTCCTTCTGAATCACTCACATTCCTCACATAACTAATTTCATATCCAATAACATCCTATCTAATCGTCCAGTTAAAGGCAATGTTAGAATGTGTCAAAACATAAAATAACTATGTAGAAATCCATGATGATTTCAAGGTCAAAGGACCAAAATAAAATTACTATGATGAGAAATACTTATGATAATAATCTATGCAGTATTCTCATGGTGGGTCAATCCAGTACATGATCTCTCATCATATACCTATGAGTTGACTTAATATCTCATATTCATGATTAGTAAAACATAACCATCATTCAACATCATACTAGCCTTAATACTTTAATATTTATATAATGAATAAATGGCTAAGGATAATTAGAATAAAACTCTTATTTTAATCTAAGGGTTTTACTATCAAGTCACATACTTAATGGCCTTAGTAAGAATTAATGATTCATATAATTATCATAAAATCAAATGATAATGAAATACCTCTTTATTAATAAAATAAGAAAGTCAATACATAATCAAATGATTGACCTAGTGCATATCACTAACAATCTCCCACTTGCACTAGGCCTAATCAACATCGTATCGAATACCCATGGACCTAGTATAACTCTCATGTTTAGGCAATGGAAGAGGCTTAGTCAGTGGATTAGCAATATTATCATTTGTAGGTACTATGCATATCTTGATGTCTCCTCTCTCAATGATTTCTCGAATGAGATGATAATGCCTGAGTATGTGTTTGGATCTCTGATGTAATCTGGGCTCCTTAGCTTGGGCTATAGCTCCATTATTGTCATAATAAAGTTCACTGGATCTGATATACTAGGAACAACACCTAGTCCAGTTATGAACTTCTTAATCTAAACAGACTCCTTAGCTACTTCTGAAGCAGCTATGTACTCAACTTCTATAGTAGAATCAGCAACAGTGTCTTACTTAGAACTCCTCCAGCTCACTACACCTCCATTCAAACAAAACACATATCCTGACTGTGATTGAAAATCATCCTTTTCAGTTTGGAAGCTGGCATTTGTGTAACCATTTACAACTAGCTCATCTTCCTGACCACCATATAGTAAAAATGCATCCTTAGTTCTTCTTAAGTACTTAAGGATATTTTTAACTACTGTCTAGTGAATTTCACCTAGGTCTGACTGATATCTGCTCATTGTGCTTAAGGTATATGAAACATCAAGTCGAGTACACAACATTGCATACATGATAGATCCAATAGCAAAAGCATATGGAATCTTACTCATGCGGTCTCACTCATCTTGTGTCATAGGACACTGAGTCTTGCTGAGACTAATGCCATGTGACATTGGCAAGAATCCTCTCTTGGAATCTTGCATACTAAACCTGCTCAATACCTTATCAATATAAGTGCTTTGACTTAGGCCAATAAGCCTTTTAGATCTATTTCCATAGTTCTTGATGCCTAATATATAAGCAGCTTCGCCTAAGTCTTTCATTGAGAAACAATTCCCTAACCATGATTTAACATTTTGTAAAATAGGGATATCATTTCCAATGAGTAATATGTCATCCACATGTAGCACTAAAAACACAATAACACTCCCACTAACTTTCTTGTATACACAAGGTTCATCATCATTTTTAATGAAGCCAAATTCTTTGACTGCTTCATTAAAATGAAGATTCTAACTCCGAGATGCTTGCTTCAATCCATAAATGGATCTTTGAAGCTTGCATACCTTTCTAGAATTCTTAGGACTAACAAAACCCTCTGGATGTGTCATGTACACATCCTCAAGTAAATTTCCATTAAGAAATGTTGTTTTGACATCCATTTGCTATATTTCATAATCATAGTATGCAGTTATGGCAAGGAGAATTCGAATAGATTTTAGCATAGCCACTGGTGAAAAGGTTTCATCATAGTCTATACCATGTGTTTGTTTGAAACCTTTTATAACCAGTCTTGCCTTAAAGGTATGCACATTACTATCCGTGTCAATTTTCTTTTTGAAAACCCATTTGCACCCAATAGTTTTTAAACCATCATTTGAGTCAATCAAGGTCCATACTTGATTATCATACATGGATTGCATTTCTGATCTCATGGCTTCAAGCCATTTCTCAGAGTTAGGACTATTTATGGCCTCCTGATAGGATGTGTGCTCATTTTTATCCATAATTAACACATCATTATCACTGGTTGTGAGAAATCCATATCTCATGGGGATTTGACATGTCCTACCAGACCTCCTTAGGCCTTCTGGTACTTGTGCAGGCTCAATAACTACTTGTTGATTCAGTTGCGGTTCCACATTAGGTACAATGCTATTTTGTGGGCCTTGAATTTCTTTAAGTTGCACTATGCTCCCACTGGTTTCTTTGGAAATAAACTCTCTTTCCAAGAATATACCATTTCGAGACACAAACACTTTATTCTCAGATGCATTGTAGAAGTAATATCCTTTAGTTTCGTTAGGATATCCCACAAAAAGGCATTTGTCAGATTTGGGTGGTAGTTTATCTGAGATTTGATGCTTCACAAAAGCATCACATCCCCAAATCTTAAGAAAAGACAAACTGGGAGTTTTTCCAATCCATTTCTCATATGGTGTCTTTTCAACTGCCTTCGATGGAACTCTATTCAAAATGAATGCAATGGTTTCTAAAGCATATCCCTAAAAAGAGATTGGAAGATCATATTGACTCATCATAGATCGAACCATATCCAATAGAGTCTGATTTCTACGTTAAGACACACCATTCCATTGTGGTGTACCTAGAGGAGTCAATTATGAAACAATCACATAATCTCTAAGATGATCTATAAATTCTTGGTTTAAATATTCACCACCTTGATTAGATCTTAATGTTTTAATATTTTTACCAAGTTGATTTTGTACTTCATTCTTGAAAATTTTGAACTTTTCAAAAGATTTAGATTTATGTTTCATTAAATAGAGATAACCATATCTACTAAAATCATCTGTGAAAGTTATGAAGTACTGAAAACCTCCTCTAGCAGTTGGGCTTAATGGTCCATATACATCAGAATGTATTAGGCCCAATAAGTCATTAGCCCTCTCACTCTGTCCAATAAAAGGTGTTTTAGTCATTTTTCCAAGTAAACAAGATTCATATGTATCAAATGATTCATAATCAAATGAATTTAAAAGTCCATTTTGGTGTAACTTTAAAATGTGTTTCTCATTTATATGGCCTAAAAGACAATGCCAGAGATAGGTCGAGTTTAAATCATTAGATTTAGACTTCTTTATATCTATGTTATAGATTGGCATTTCATTAGTGTCTTCAGCATCTAAAACATAAAGTCCACTAGTGCATGGAGCATATCCATAGAAAATGCTATCCTGATAAATATTGCATTTATTATTCTTAATAATAAATTTAAACCCTTTCTTGTCCAAACAAGAAACACAAATAATATTCCTACGCATAGTAGATATATAATAACAATTTTTCAAAGATAAAACAAGTCCACTAGGCAAAGGTAACTCATTAGTTCCTACAGCTAAAGTAGCAACTCTTGCTCCATTGCCAACTCGTAGGTACACTTCACCTCTTGCCAATGATTTACTCCTTTTTAGACCCTGTACATTTGTACAAATGTGAGATCCTAATCCAGTATCTAATACCCAAGAATCATAATTAGAAGTAGATAGATTTAATTCTATAACATGAATACCTGAAGAGGTAGTCTCACCACCCTTTTTCTTCTTCTAATCATCCAAATAGAGATTGCAATTTCTTTTCCAGTGGCCTGGCTCATTACAGAAAAAGCAAATTCCTTCCTTTACTTTGGGTTCAGCTTTGGATTTGGGCTTGGGCTTCTAAAAGCCTTTAAAGACCTTGCCCTTGCCCTTTCCAACCCTTTTCATCCCCTTTCCCTTATTGACCATGAGAACATCCTTAGTGTTACTCTTGATGTTATTTTCAGCAGTTTTCAGCATCCCATGCAACTCTGAAATAGTCTTCTCCATACTATGCATATTGTAATTCATAATGAAGCTATTATAAGCTTCAGGCAAAGATTAGAGAATAATATCCACAGCCAGTTCTTATTCAATCTTGAGACCAAGCTTGTCCAAGTGGTCAAGATGACTTTTCATCTTGAGAACATGAGGACTGACAGAGCCACTAGTAGTCAGCTTGCAAGAAAGCAATGCCCTGATGGTATTGAACCTTTCAATTATGGCTTTCTCTTAAAACATTTCCTTAAGATGGCCTATCATAGTATAAGCCTCCATTTCCATCAGCTGCTTTTGTAGCTCAGAATCCATACATCCAAGCATAATACAAGTGACATTAGTAGAGTCATTAAGATGCTTATTATAAGCATCCTTTTGTGCTCTAAAAGCATTAGCAGCTGGTTCCTCAGGGATGGATTGATCAAGGATGTATTCCTTTCTCTCATGCTTAAGAACAATTCTTAGGTTTTTGTACCAATCAAGAAAGTTAGTCCCATTGAGCTTATCCTTCTCAAGGATCGATCATAGCGACATGGTAAATATAGTGTTTAAAGTCATTTTCTACAATAAATATATGCAAAGTCCATTCAATATTTTATTAAATATGTATGAGGCATAATTAAAAACTCCCACTAAATTTACTTAAATCAATAACCCTCTAAGTTAATTTTATAAATTTTAGTGGGCCAAGATCCATATTTCACTATACTCTAAGTGAGCTTTGGCTCATCACCTAAAATATGGTTATTTAGGTAGACAACTCTTATCAATTACATCTCATGTAACTCTTGGATGGTATGGGATTTGACATCACATGTCATAGCTAAAAATCCCATCTAATGCTCTAGGTCTAAAACCATTTTGATAACCTAGTTAAGTCAAACCATATCAAATGTTTGGATAGCACTATTATCCAACTTACCTCCCTCGGATAAATTTATACACCTTACTTTGATAGGCCCATATATAATAATCTAAGGCTTGACAAGTGTTGAATTTATGGGAGGCATTATAATAACTTAATATTAAATGAGGGTTCATCTTTATTTAATCTTATTTAGTTATTGCTATGTTGTATTGCATGGCATCATATGGCATCACATACATAATAACTAATGTGACATAGCATGGCCCAAATCTAAGTTGATCTTCATAAGCCAATATGAAGATCAAAGGTCAAACCTAGGTAATATTACAATTACAAATTGAGCCTCTAACTTGGATCTCCATTTTCTACCATGGATCTCTATCTTTGGTTCCCACCTTGGATCTCCATCCTAGGCCTTTAACTTGAATTGCACCATGGGTCTTGATTTACATAAATTGTTGTAATTTATTCTACACTATTCTAATAAAATAAATACAACAAAACAACAATGACTCCCAGGCCATATTTAAAATTACAACCCATAAAAAGTAAATCCAATCACATTGGTTTAAGGGCCATGCTATGCACTATGCATAAAACAA
The DNA here is from genome assembly GCA_947683625.1 of Mallotus nudiflorus. NCBI lineage: Eukaryota > Viridiplantae > Streptophyta > Magnoliopsida > Malpighiales > Euphorbiaceae > Mallotus > Mallotus nudiflorus. The sequence continues at coordinate 1,072,212 of CANTUR010000856.1, forward strand.
TAAACATGTATAACATAATAATCTATTTAGTTAGCAAATCCAATTATTATATTAATAATAAAATAATATGACAATTCTTTTGGGGTCAAGGGGCAGCACCCCTAGTGGGGTTCTAAGGGGCAGCGCCCTTGGCAATGTTCAGGGGTAGCGCCCTAGGTGGCGGTCCCATTGGCCAGTTAGCGGGTCTGACGATAAACACTTTACCTTAGTTCTTTGGTGAATTACCTTTCAAATTTTTGAACATTAATGAATTTTCATAATCAAATTACTATAAAATCAACTTGTTCAAAAATAGAAAAAAAGCTCAATTAAAATAGCCATCATGAAATGCTAATTTACGTCAAGGAAGCAACCAACCAATTTTCGTAATCAAATTACTGAATCAGCTGCTGCCTAAAATAACATCACTTTTTGTAAACAGCTTACAGTCTAAAAATTCCATCAATTCGTATACTTGTATGAATTTGACTTTACTTGTGCATCAAGTCGCATGGCCGTGTGCAAAATGTGCATGGCCGTGCTTCTTGATTGACGTTGTATCATGCACGACCATAAGCCAAATGTGCATGGTCGTGCTACCTGCTAGCACAGATTATACTTAATTTATTTTTCATGAAATAGCATTATGTATTCATAAAATCAAAAACTGTGTTTAGTTTAATCACATTAAACTATTACAAACATTAATCAAATTAATGTTTAATTTCGTTTTCAAATAGATTACTAAGAATTGTCACAAAATAAATCAAAACACTTTTTAATAATTTTGAAAACCATTTTCAAAATGAATCATAAACCCTAACATATATCACATATACACATAATCAATTAATTGAATTACAAGTGGCTCTAATACCACTATTGGGTTTCGTGATACAAACACAGTGGAAAAATTAAAATTTTATCACATTCCCAAACCTGGATCCATGTAATTCGACTACTTGATTAAATCTAGGGTAAGAATCTCACCAAAACACAGAAGAGGCAAGATTTTCTGGAAGGATGAGAGGAGGTTCACACTGGTGACACCTTACCTTGAGCTTTTTGCTTTGGTTGTTCGGATCAAGACGTCTCCAAAAGGATGCGTCCTCTATAGGTATCCACATGAATAGCCCTTCACAAAATGAATTGGAGTGTGTGCTAGCAACCTTCTTGATTGTCTCACAAATCAAGAACAAAAGAAAAACTCTATGTTTATTTTCTAGGAAGAGAGAAAACCATTTTTGGAGGCAGGGAAAAACAAAATTGTATTAAACCCTAGAGAATATAACATATTTATAGACTCCATATTAGGGTTTCATCTACCAATGACCTTTTTGATAATTTCCCATTTATTATATTCTGATTTTGTTTTAAAAACAAATCATAAATAATATCTTATTTATTTATTTATTTAAAATAACATTTATCTTAAATAAATAAATAAAACACTTTAATTATTTATTTACATAGAGTTTATTTTAGGCTTATTAAACCCATAATCGTTTTGGGCTTGTTCTAAGTGTATGACCCTGTAGGTTCACATAACATTGGCAGTGGGCCTAAATCTCTATTTAGGCCTACAAGTCATAAGTGGCCTCTAGCAAGACATTATGACTACCCAAGTCATGTGAAGTCAATAATCCGACATAACCTAATTACAGTGAATTTTATTGTCCCTTTATCATATGATATCTTAATTGAACATAAGGCATAGAATGTCATCCTTATATAGTTCAATATTATGACTTTATTCCAAGTAGACTAAAAATGATAACTCTTTATCAATTCATTTTAGCATGGCTATGCATTTTCCTTCAATCTATCTCATCAAGTGGCTCATAGATATCTTTCTCATATTAATGAGGGATAAATTCCTTTTGAATCACTCACATTCCTCACATAACTAATTTTATATCCAATAACATCGTATCTAATCATCCAGTTAAAGACAATGTTAGAATGTGTCAAAACATAAAATAGCTATGTAGAAATCCATGATGATTTCAAGGTCAAAGGACTGAAATAAAATTACTATAATGAGAAATACTTATGACAATAATCTATGCAGTATTCTTATAGTGGGTCAATCCAGTACATGATCTCTCATCATATACCTATAAGTTGACTTAATAACTCATATTCCTGATTAGTAAAACATAACCATTGGTCAACATCATACTAGCCTTAATACTTTAATATTTATATAATGAATAAATGGCTAAGGATAATTAGAATAGAACTCTTATTTTAATCTAAGGGTTTTACTGTCAAGTCACATACTTGATGACATTAGTAAGAATTAACCATTCATATAATTATCATAAAATCAAATGATAATGAAATACCTCTTTATTAATAAAATAAGAAAGTCAATACATAATCAAATGATTGACCTAGTGCATATCACTAATAATAAGAGGATTAGGCTATGGAATGATTAAAGATGCCCCCAATCCCTTGTCCAACTCGTAGTCATCTAAGGCAATCATATCTCCATCCAATATATACCTCTAGCCAAGTCTTGACTTGAAATCACTTGGTAGTGTGACAATATTAATATTAAAGGTTGATGTGTTAAGGTGGTGAGGGGGTCCCTTCCTTAGTCTTCCCTTTCTTGACTAGCTAGAACTATTATGCATTCCGTTTCCCCTTATCCACTTTATAGAGATTAAAGCTAGAGTATGGAGGCTTGTTAGGATCAATATTCCTATCATTAATTTTCATGACAACCTATTTTCTATCATCCACTACTCTTCTTTCATATTCCCTTTCTTTTGGAGTCTTTTCTTGCTCCATTCTCAAAGGCTAATTTAGGTATTCTAGCTTACTAGCCTCAGATGGCCTTTTGGATTCATTTTTCAAATACATATCCTTATGATTTTTTTAGGCTGATAGAAAAAGTTTCTACATCCTCCTTTTTTAGGTTTTCATTATATTAACTCATCCATCTTTATATGGGTACTACACCCTTTTAAATATCTACCACTCCCTTGTGGCCTTAGGCTTAAATGTCTTTGCATTTAGCCGATTAGGTGAATGGCCTTGATCAGCAAGCATGGCCATTATGTGGTTGTCAACTTTACCCTGTGGCCTATTAGGTGAGTGTGATCAACCTCTTTTAGCCCTTTTTTATGACTAAATTTTCTTCCTAGGAGTAAACTTAAAGCGTTGTTGGCATGTAGGTTAGGTAACTTCCTCTTCATTAGAAATGTACACTTCCCTATTCAGCTTTAAGCTTTCCCCCTTTTCTTTTAAGACTTTCAAGTCTACTTTGACTGTTGGCCAATTAAATGTCCATGGCTCCCTTTTTCTTAGGCCCAATACTCTGACATCCTTTAGAAAAACCATATTGCAAAGGAACTTTAGAACTATCATATCAATGGCCATAGATTTTTCTTAACTTGGGAATAGCAACTTTCCCTCATCAATGGCCTTCTAAATCACGTTCCTAAAAATAACACAATTATTAGTAATATGCCTCCAAGAATTATGACATTTATAGTATTCCTTACCAGCCCAATCCTCTAAGGAGGGCATGACATGTCCATCAAACAGCTTAATTTGGTCATTTTTTATAAGTGCATTAAAGATATCATTGGCCTTAATTAGATCAAAAGAATACACTTTAGTTATCTATTTACCTTAAAGACTCTTCTTATTTTCTTTCATCACTGTTGGCCATCTTAGAGCCTGACATTTATTAGGTTTGGATCCCACATATTCAACAAGGTATAGATTCTAGTTTTGTTATTATTGATAGGCTTTCTAAGATAGTGCATTTTATCCTATGTAAAAAAACTCATATGCTAATGGAGTTACTAAGCTATTCTTTAGAGAAATTGTTTATCTACATGGTGTCCTTAAGACTATAACTTCATATCAAGACAGTAAGTTCCTTAGCTATTTTTGGAGGACCCCATGGAAGATGTTTGACTTTTCCTAGAATTACAGTAGTAAGCCCATGAAAGAGCCCTAAAGGGGGGTAAATAGGACTATCAAATAATAATACAAAATTAAAAGATTTGACAAAGGTTAAAAGGAATGTTGAGAAGGAAGAATTATAAGCACAAGAATTTAAGGATTTCAGAATCTTAAGAATCCTACGTCTCTACCTAACTTATCCCTAAGTTAGGATTTTGAATCACCATAATCTATTTCCATAGATTGATTTTTACAACTTGAGTTTTAGGCTCAACTCAAACCTTACAACTTGAATTTTCAAGGATCATTCAAAAACCAATTCATAAGTGTTTTAAGGCTTACACTAAAACTGAATTCCCAAGTGTTTTAATGGATAAACACTTATACCAATTCCTTAGAATAAAATCTCACTTCTCATTTTTTAAACCCATAAAATAAAATAATAAGAATTTCTATTCTAACACTCACCAACTCTCACAAGAGTATGTAATAATAAAATGAATCTTAAAAGAGTTTACAGAGCTTAATTGAGAACTTGAGAGTATATGAATGATATATAAATTTCTTAACTCTAAAATAATCTTTAGAGGATATATTTATACTTAAGAATTTTAATTATAGTTATTGGAAGTAATAATTTTGTTCCCAACAAAATCAAAGTCCATTTGAATGTAATTTGGACTTTTGAGCTACAATTTCTTAGGTCCCGATTGGGACAAGCATTAAATAGCCATTATAAGTCATTGCATTTGAATTTTTGCATTAGTCCCAGTCATGATATCCTTGTCTCAATTGGTATTACCTTGTCCCAGGCAATGTCTCGGTCGAGACATTGGATCAAGATCAGTTTTACCAAAAATTGAGTTTTTGCAAAAATTGGTCTACGTTGGTCCTAGCCGGGACCATGATAGGATTTGCACCTTTTTGTACAATTTAGTCCCTGTGTTGAGTACGATCAAGATAATGCTTATGATGTCTTTCCAGAATGATTTTTCTTTGATAGTTCATTATTATTTTGACTTCCAAATTACTTCTAACTTATACACGCTTGAAGAAAACACATTAGTTGCTCAAAATTAAGTTTGTTAAGATCAAAATCAAGATTAATAACTTGCTAAGGTCAACATTCTCCCCCTTTTTTATTTTGACAAACATATTTTGAGTTTGATAAAAATAATACAAGGTAAAGTGTGTGATAGATAACAATTGTGATAATAATGATGATATCAAATAAAATAAAATATATTTCTTTATTTCTCCCCCTATGAATATGGACATAATAAGAAATATAAATTTATAATTTATTATCCATGACAAAAATATAAAAATATATCATGAGAGAATTATGGCCTATTATAACATATGTGTTAAAAATATAAAAACAAATATTTGACAATATAAAGGAAATAATTTCAAACATATATTCATATAATGCATCATAAAAATCATACATATAGTACAACCTCATATGATCATATAGAGTTTGACTAGCTAATCATACATGATCATGTGGCATTTAGCATATTAGAAACAAACACTAAGCACAATTATCACATAGCTTATTGTAATAACCCTAGTTTATAAATTATTTTATTATATAACAAGATATCTAGTGTTAATAAATTTAAAGTTAAATTTAATTATCTTACTATTTTGTGATTAATTACTTTTATTTTATGTTTAATTATATTTTCCCATGTAAATATTTTTATTTTGAACTTATTATTTTGGAGATTTAAATTGCGTTATTTATATTTACTATTTTCGAATAGTATTATTTTAATAACATTAATTTATTGCATGGTTATTTTAATATTATTATTATTTCTATTATTGTTTTGTCAAATTTCATTATTTATTTTATTAGAATTATCATTATTATTTAGTGTTAATTTATTTTGTGTATATATATATTAATATATGCTTGTGTATATATGTGTGTGTTTATATATATGTATATATATGTATATATGAGATATTTTTATTGTGTGGGAGATTTGTTATTATAAAACTAAATTATATAATTACAATATAAAGTATAATATATATGTATATATACATTTGAAAACCGAACAAACCAAAACACATTACCAAAACGTTGCAACCCCTCCGCTCGCTCGCTGTCCATTCCCTAACTGCCAGTGTGCCTACCTCGACTTCACCGTCGGCCATCTCCTTCCTCTGCCAACTCCACTGCCTTTCCTCTCCTTCCCCAACGTCGATAACAAGCTTGACCGAAAGTAGCCAAAACTCCATTCTTTCCGACCAACTTCCTCCTCCGGCCACCTCTTCTTGCATTTTGGTGTCTAACAACCCCTTTAACTCTGGTGAGCACAAATCCAACTACGGTTTAAGCTCTAATCATCCATTTTGTGAGTTTTAATGATTTTTAGTTTTTGAACATTAGGGTTTTCCAATTTTTTTTAAGTTTAATCTTGATGAATCTTATAATCTTGCTTCATAAAGTTGATCTTGGTAGCTTAATCTACATGTTTAAATTTTTTTTTGAATTTGTGGAATTTATTTTAATTTTCGTGAATTTTTTAATACTTTATTATTATTTATTTAATTTTTTTAAATTAATTATTTAAATTATAAAATTGGTTGATTTGGTGTTATATTAGGTTGTTATTAATTTTAGTGTTGAGAAATTAATTTTTGTGAATATTATATAATTTTTAGTAATATTTTTAGTTTATGTAAATATTGAAACATTAGATTAAATATGTATTTTTTTTGAAATTATTAGTTAATTATGTGTTTTAGTTGATATTAGTATATTATATGTTGATAAAATAATTTTAATGATTTTATATAATTTTTGAGGAAATTATTTAGTATTATGTGTATTTTGAATTATTAGGATAATTGTGTAATTTTGTTAAAATTATAGTTAAATATTATGTTTTAATTGGTTTTAGAATTATTTAGGGTATTAAAATGATTTTTATAAATTATTTACTATTTTAAACTAATTAATACTAATTTTTGAAAATTATTTTCAAATAATATATTATTTAATAAATTGGTGAGTAAATAGGTTTTTAATTGCTTTTAATATGTATATAGGCTATTTATGTTATTTGAATATATAAAAGTGAATTTTTACTAATTAATATTGAATTATCGAGAAATTTGATTTTTAATAATATTATATTATTATTCAGGATTTTTACGTAATTAATGTGAAAATGATTATATTTAATGTTTTAATGTTTAATATGCTATATTTTGATATTTTAAGGATAATTGTGGAATTTATTGGTTTTTAATATATTTATTATATTATTTGTATTTTTGGTGAAGTTTGGACTTCGGTTGAGAATATCGTATAGTTTGGGGTCCCAACTAAAGGTGTGAATATTCCGTTGTTTAGAAGTTTGTTTTCTTGCAGGACCAGCTCTACTTTTTAGTTGAGAGATGTCCATTTTACAGAGAAAGCTCTGCTGAATTTTCGATAGAATTCTCATAAAACATAACATCGGATCAATCCTAAATTATGTATTTCTGTCTGATTTCCGTACTCTTAGATCGAGTCTCATTAGAATATAAGTTAGAAGTTTATTCTGATTATTATTATTATTTTATTTTTTTCTAATTGCACCAAGACCAAGGCCTATTGGACTAGGCCCGCCGAGTCTGTCTCGTGGAGCGTGAATTAGTGAGTTATTGTACTATATATATATGCATTGTATTTAGGATGCATGACTTAGGAATTTTCATTTTCATTATCTATTTTGAAAAGTGATTTAATTTATAATATGATTTGGTATATTTTTGGTTTATTTTTAGTATATCTTGATATATATGTTTGCATATTTTCAATAAACATTTACTATATCTTTGGTATATTTAGGGTTTATTTTGATATATGCATGTCTTATCTTTGTTATAGACTTAGCATGTTTAGTTTATTTTAGGTATAGTTTTAGTATATTTTCAGTATATTTTGAAATAAATGCATGTTATACTATTGATTCATACTTAAATTGTTTTTAAGTATATCATTGGTTTATCTTTGGTATATTTCATGTTTGATTTGACTTTATTTGACATATATATACTCAAAATATACTTAACTTATTTTAGGTATATTTCTAGTATATATATGGTTTATTTTATCATTATGACTATTATTCTGCATTATTTATTTCCTATATGTATGTTTTATTTTAAATGAAGGATATCAATAGAACGTGCTATCTAATGGGCAACACTATGACCGTGTATGTACTAGTGCGATAGATTTAGGGTTAAGTGAGAACTACTAGTGGTAATTATGATTTGATTAAGATATTTGATTAATTGATTGATTGAAATGTGATGTGATTGATAGTGTGGTTGCTAGAGCTCGATTGACCTAGTGTCTCAAGGCCAATCACACTGATAATCAGACTGCTGGAGCATGATTGACTTAATGTCTCGGGGCCAGTCTACTATCCATATGGAATAAGAGAATTAATTTGGAATTAAGTAAACCTGTATGGCTAGAGTGATGTTTGTGATTGAGGTTGCAATTAAATATGGTTTTATTTGATCCTTCAATAAAATAAATGTTTTTTTTGCATCTATTATATATATAAAAGCAGAGTTTGACATTTGTGTGAAATATGTGTCTGTGTGTGTGTATGAGTGCCTGATTGTTATGGTTTAGATTGCATGTGTAAATATTATAATAATTCACTCAGTGAGGTCTAGCCTCCTCAATTATTTTTTTCAAGAGATTTTATATTGTCAAAACTTAGTAGTAGATCTCTTTGCCGATGTTCTTCCGCCCCCGCTAGATTATGTAAAATTTATATTTAAACTCTGATTTGTATTCTAGAAACTGTAGTAGTAGTGTTATTGTATCAGAAGAGCATTGTTTTATTTTTGATACTTTGTACTTAGAGTATTGTATATACATTAATTTATTTATGATAGGATATTGAGTATCTATTTTTATATATCGATTCAAAAAATTTTAAGTTAGTCATACTTTTTATTTATTTATTGCATTTTTGTACTTTCTAAGGCTTGCTATAGGTTCTAAATTCAAAAGAATTCCCATTCTCTAGTACCAGTCATGACTCCCGGGTTGGGTTGTGATACCTATTCTCCCTTTTGTCAAAGACACAAAAAAAAAGATATATAAAAGTGAAATGAATCTAAAGGAATAAAAATCCTAGAGGAATTAAAAGATTAAGAACCAAAACAATAAAAAACAAAGATGCACCAAATCTTTATAAAATTCATGGCTTATATAAACAAATTAAGTAAAGCAAGGCCATTTTATCACATACGATATATAATAAAATTAGCCACACTTACAATATTACTATGCATGCATGAACAAAATTATGTAAAAATCATATCAAAAAATTTTCTCTCCCTCTATTTTAAATAATAAAATAGAATAAGAATAAAAAAATTGATATTAAGGACATATTTTCACATAAGTGTATTTCAAAAATATATAAGAAAATAAAAATTTTGAAAATATATAAGAAAAAAATTTTCTCACATTGAAATAAATTAACTAAATGCTCATGCAACCATCAAATATTTCTCCCCTTTTGTCAAAAATTTAAAAAAAATGAACAATAAAGAAATTGACATTTTAAAGAAAGGAAATTTTCATTAATAGGAAAAATTCATATAGTACAAAGATGAAATACTAAAAATAAACAAGAAATAAATGAATAACACATAAAAAATAAGCCTGAAAATAAACTAACAGCTAGAGGCTCATTTATAGAAAATAAACCAAACAAATACTAAAAATAAAACAAATGAAAAGTACATATAATATCTATTATAGAGGAGATGAAGGAGGAGGAGGATAGGTGCAAGTATAGTCTTGTTGCTCATAAATATGATGGACATCATGTTGAAGATGAGCAATGTTATTATCGATTTGATTGAAACGCACATTGAAATTGAATTCAACTTCATCTAAGCGAGAATTAAAGTAAGATTCCATTAAGGACATGCATTCAAATATTTGTCCTACCTAAAGAGGTCCATCATCTTAAGCCTGAGCATCTTAAGTTAATGTACCTTCACTTCTTGTCCTTTTCCTTAGAGAAGCATCATGATTTTGTTCTTTTTCCCCAATGTCTTGGCCTTCTTGCTTTTCCAATTCTTAAAACATAGCCTTAATATTTTCACTTGCTCCAAGGTCATGTTTCCAAACCCAAACTCCATTAATAGTGGTGAATTATTTAGAGTTTTCTTATGAAGGATGCATCAAGAAGTATAGGTTTGGTAGAAGGTAGAGGATCAAGATTAATATTATAGAATTTAGCCAACTTTATAATAATTCCACTAATACAAATTGCACCGGTGTTATTATCACTATTTAGCCAAATTCTCCATTGTAAAAATCTTCCCAGAAAAATATTTCTATCATGAAAAAGGCAATAAAGAATGAAAAGATCATCAAGAGAAAGAGTTTCATTAGAAAGAACTCTACCATTTATAGAATAGGTAATGAAGCAATGAACATACCAAAGTGCTTTAGATTTGATGTGTGAGTCTTTAGTATGTTCGTTGGAGAATTGAGGAGCATTAGGATCTTTGATTTCATCCCAAAAAGAAGAATCAAGCCAATGAGGGTTAACTTGAATATGTCCCTCTTAGGAAAAACCAAAGAGAGTGTCAAATGCTTGATGAGTTATCTTCCTCCCAACTATGAATCTCATGGAGAAGTAAGGATTAGCATCATCAAATTTGATGAAATAAAGAGTCTATGATGAAAGAAATTCAATAATGAGAGAAGGATAAAATGAAAAAGTTGAGAAAGCAAAATCATATATCTCACCTCTGAGAAGAAGATCCTAACTTCATCATAGTAACTAATTCCTTTGAGAGTATGTTCATCCACGAATTTTGAGGGAATGAAATATCTCTTTTGGAATTAAGACATTCTTTTATTAAGACCTTGAGTAGAATAAAAGAATGGAGAGTGTGATCACTTACGTATCCTTCTTAGAAGGGAGATCTTGAGAAGATAAAGAAACCTTACTTGCTTTCTTAAGAGCCATGAGGAGAGAAAAGAAAAATATATGAAGAATTTGTAAAGAAAGGAAATTTTTTATTAAGATGAAAAATCTAGTAGGAATAGAATGGTATTTATAGGGAAGAGATTAAGGTTGGAAATAGTTCAAATTTTGAATTTGAATTAAATAGGAACCTCAAAAAATCATTCCTGATTTTGATTAAGGAGTCAAAAGGTTGATAGAATTTAAAATCCTAATGCTGTCAGGATCAATATCTCAGTTAGGACATGCTCCTAAAGTGATATCCCGATTGGGATATCCGTTCAGGATCAGTTTTGTGCAAAAACATAGAATTGACAAAATTGTGTCCATATCGGAACATTATCTAATCCCGGGTGGTATAGAGTTCCTAGTAATAAAAGATTGCAATTAGTCCTTATAAATTTAATTGCATTTATTTTGAATTAATTGAAGATTTTCTAGAAAAACTAAATGAGTATATGAAATGAACTCATTAAAGAAGGATTTATTTTGTTAAAAATAATTAATTTAATGAATAAAAGTTTCATTGATTAATTATTTATTTTGCAAAATAGGAAGAATTAAAAAATTATTTAAAAAAATTTTAAAAAAGAAAGAAGATCAAATTCAAAATGATCAATGTAACACCACATGATTTCACATAAAAAAATGAAGATATTAAAACAAGTACTAAAAATATACTTGTGAACAAGTGTACCAGAAATAATCAAAAAGAAAACTTAAATGAAACCAAACATTAATATAGCAAATTTAACACAATATCAAGATAAACTAGAACCATCAATCATGTCAAGTTCATGTTTAATGAAATTCAATCTCTCTTCATTGAGAGGTTTGGCAAAGATATCAGTAAGTTGATTATTTATATCAACAAAATCAAGTGAGATATCACCAATTAGAACATGATCACAGAAAAAATGATGTTAAATGTCCATATGCTTAGTTCTAGAATGTTGAATGGGATTCTTGCTAAGGTTTACAGCACTTGTGAAAGAGTCCTAGACGAGGCTGAACAAGACTATCGAATAATAATAAGAAATTAAAAAGATTTAAAGAAGAATTAAAAAGAAAGTTAAGAAGGAAGAATGATAAGCACAAGAATTTAAGGAGTTTGGATTCTCAACAATCCTATATCTCCACCTAACTTATCCCTAAGTTAGGATTTTGAATCGCCATAATCTATTTCACTAGATTGGTTTTTACAACTTGAGTTTTTAGCTCAACTCAAACCTTATAACTTAAGCTTTCAAGGCTCACTCAAAATCCAATTCATAAGTTTTTTCAAGGCTCACACTAAAACCGAGTTCTCAAGTGTTTTAATGGCTAAACACTTAAACCAATTCCTTTATAATAGAATCTCACTTCCCATTTCTTAACCCTAGAAAATAAAAGAATAAGAATTTTTATTCTAACACTCACCAACTCTCATAAGAGTATACAATAATAAAATGAATTTTTGAAAGAGTTTAGAGAGCTTAATTGAATTCTTGAAAGTATATAATGAATAAACAAGTTTTTTTACCTCAATATAATCTTCAAAGGTTATATTTATACTACATCAATTCAATTATAGTTGTTGGAAGCAATAATTTCATTCCCAATAAAATCAAAGTCCATTTGAATGAAATTTGGAGTTTTGAGCTACAATATCTCAGGTCCTGGTTAGGATATCATCAGTCCCAGTCAAGACAAGCATTGAATAGTCATTGTATTTGAATTTTGCATTGGTCCTCATTGGGATATTAATGTCCCGGTCGGGATATCATTATCCTAGGCATTATCTCGGTTAGGACATTGGATCGGGATCAATTCTACCAAAAATTAAAGTTTTGTATAAATTGGTCTGCTGTGGTCCTGGTCGGGACCATGATAGGATTTGCACTTTTTGTGCAATTTAGTACCTATGTTAAGTCTTATCAAGATAGTGTTTTATGATGTCTTATTAAGACTAAAGATGATTATATCAACCTTAACTTTCTTTATAAAATGGTAGATAATTATCTTATCTTTCCATATCACTTTGAATCACCTTAATTGAACCTATATAGCTCAAGATATCACTAAAAAACTAAAAGCTACGCAAATTGAAATCAAAGTTGCATATGCTAACTTTGACTCAAGATTTGAATACCCAAATGAGATTAGATTTTAACAAGTAAGATCAATTCAGAAAGCTTAAGAGGTCTTCTTTAAAAGTGATAAGGATCATTTTCTCATTATAAAGCTCTAAGGATGTCAAAAAGCCTCCTTGAATCTCAAACATTGAATTAGCCCAAAAGTATACTAATCAATCCAAGTCGTGAGGCAGCTCGTGAGCAAATCATTGTATATCCAAAAATGCATATTTTTGGTATATAATTATTTCTCAAAGATTATGGATTTTCATAGATTAAGATATTTCATCGAAATGCATATTTATACTCTTTCAAGGAGTATTTTATTGTCTCTAGTCATTTAACAATTAATATTCATGATAGCTCAACTTCCTACAAACTTAGTTGAAATGATTAGAATCAAAATTGTTTGTCAAAGTCCAAAATTAAGAGTTTGATCATGCAAATGGTCAACAATCTCCCCTTTTTGGCTTTGACAACCAATCTGAAAAGATAATACATAACATGTATGTGTGTGTCAAAAATAAATAACGTGTATAAGCATGTTAATTTAAAATAGCCCCCACTTTCAAAATAAATAGATGCAATAAATTGCTCCCCCTTAATATATGCATAAAATCAATATCATGTACCAAAGCATGAAAGAATTAACAAATCATATATATATATATATATATATATATATATATATATATATATATATATATATAAGGATTTAAAGAAAACAATATCAAATAATTATAAAGGATATGGTTCTAAGAAATGATATCAATTTGAAAGATAGTCATAAAAATTTTCTCCTTTATATGAAAATATATTTCTTTATTTCTATCCTTTATAGACATGATAAGAAATATAAATTTAATTTAAAATTTATTCTTCATGACAAAAATATAAAATATATCATAAGAGAATTATGGTCTAACAAAACAAATGTTAAAAATATAATAAAAATGTTTGACAATACGAAGGAAATAATTTCAAACATATATTCATATAATGCATCATAAAAATAGTACATAGTACAACCTCATATGATCATATAGAGCTTAACTAGCTAATCATACATGATTATGTGGCACTTAGCATATTACAAACACAAACACTAAGCACAATTTATCTCATAACTTCTTCTCCCCCTTTATCAAAGACAAAAAAAAAAAGAGAAAGATATAAAAGGAAATGAAGCTAAAAGGAAAAAAAATCTAGAGGGAATAACAGATCAAGAACCAAAACAATGAAAACAAAAATACACAAAATCTTTATAAAATCTATGTCATACTTAAACAAAGTAAGCAAAACAAGGTCTTTTATCACATATGATATATGACAAAACTAGCCACACTTACCATGTTACTATGCATGTATAAACAAAATTATATAAATAACTTCAAACAATTTTCTCCTCCTATTTCAAATTTAAAAAAAATAGAGTAAGGTTTGGATTAAAAAAATTGATATTAAAGACACACTATCACATAGTTATGTCACTAACATAAACATATCTTTGAAAAAAAAATTCTCACTTTAAAGAAATTAAATAAATACTTATGCAAACTCAATTATTTCTTTCTCTTTGTCAAAAGCAAAGATAAACCAAATCTTAAAAAAATATTAATGCCTTATCAAAGATCAAAACAATTCTTAAGAAGAATTTATACATGAATAAATTAAACATGTATTTTGCATGTATAAACATAATTTGAAAAAAAGTTCATGCATAAACATAATAAATAAAAAATTAAACAAACTCAAATATTTCTCCCCCTATGTCAAAATGCAAAAAAAAAACATTAAAAAAAATAAAATTGCATTCAAAAGGATAGAGTTATAATGATATTAAAATATCAATTGTAGACAAAACATAAAGCTAACAGCTCATGGCTTGTATCTAGAAAATAAGTTGAACCTAAACTAACGCAAAATAATCATAAAAATAAACTATTAGCTCAAAGCTTAGATACAGAAAATATAATGAAAATAAACCAAACAGTAATTGATGAAAACACACAAACATATAAAAAAAGTAATTAATCTTGTTAAGGAGGAAAGAGGGAATAATTTTGCTAAAATAAAATAATTAATTAATTAAATTTAACTCAATAATTAAATATTAAATAGAAAAAAATTTTAAAAAAATTGTTATGATCAAAATCAAAATTAATAACCAAAACAATTAATAAGCACAACATGATTTCAAATGAAAATAGTTCAACCATCAGTCAATATAACATAAAATCAAGACACACTAGAACCATCAGTCATACTAAGCTCATGCTTAATAAAAATCATTCTTTCCTTGCAAAGAGGCTTAGTAAAAATGTCAGCTAATTGATGATTAGTATCAATAAATTCAAGAAAAATATCACCATTTTGCACATGATCACATAAGAAATGATGTCTAACAAGTATATGTTTAGTTCTAAAGTGCTGAATAGGATTCTTGTTAAGGTTTGTAGCACTTGTATTATCACATTCAATAGGAATGTGATTAATATCATAGTCCAAAATTTATTGTTTTTTCCATAGAACTTGTGTACAATAATAACTAGTCGCCACATATTATGCTTCAATAGTGGACAAGGCAATAGAAACTTATTTCTTGCTAACCAAGAAACTAAACACTATCATAAAAATTGACAAGTTCTGGAAGTGCTCTATCTATATAGTAAACTACTAGCAAAGTTTGCATCAAAATAACTAATCAAGTTAAAAGAAGAACTCCTAGGATACCAAAGTCCTAAATGCATTAGATAAAGCATTCAAATGAGACTCTCTAGGACTTAATTGAAATCTAGAACATAAGCAAGTAGCAAACATAATATCGAGTCTACTAGCAGTTAATAAAGAAGGGACTCGATCATACCTCTAAATCACTTTTCATTAACCAGTTTGCCATTCACATCCTTGTTGAGTTTAGTTGTGGTGCTCATGAGAGTTTTACTTGTCTTAGCTCCATCCATGCCAAAATTTTTAAGAATGTCTCTTGCATATTTTGTTTGATTAATGAAAATCACATCTTTACATTGCTTAATTTGAAGTCTAAGAAAGAACTTGAGTTCTCCCATCATACTCATCTCCAATTCTCCTTGCATTAATTTGGAGAATTCCTCACATAAGCAATGGTTAGTAGCATTGAAAATAATATCATCAACATATATTTGAAAAATTAATAAATCATGCTTAGATTTCTTTATGAAAAGAGTTGTGTAAACTTTTCCTTTAAAGAAACCTTTCTCTAGTATGAAATTGCTCAATCTTTCATACCAAGCTCTTGGAGCTTGTTTCAATCCATACAATGCTTTTGATAATTTAAAAACATGATTTAGAGAATCAAAATTTTCAAAACCCAGAGGTTACTTAATATATAACTCCTCTTCAATAAAACCATTTAGAAATGCACTTTTAACATTCATTTGATTAAGTTTAAAATCCATGAATGATGCAAATGCAAGTAGAATTCTAATGGCTTCTAACCTTGCAATAAGGGCAAAGGTTTTGTCATAATCAATGCCTTATTATTTATTATAACCTTTAGCTACTATTCTAGCTTTGTTCTTAATTATGACACCTTGTTCATTGATCTTATTTCCAAACACCCATTTGGTGCATATAATAGGATAATGTCTTGGTCTAGGAACTAAGGTCTAAACCTTGTTTCTTTCAAATTGATTTAACTCTTCTTGCATAGCAAGAAATTCATCACTCAATGCATCATCAACATTTTTTGGCTCAATTTGAGAAATGAAGGCTAAATTAACAATAAAATTGAGTTCAGATCTAGTAGTTATCCCTTTTATAGTGTCACCTATGATGAGATCTTAAGGATGAGCTTTCTTAAATTGCTAATCCTTTGGAAGTTCTTCAAGGTAGGTTGAGATGTCTCTTCATTATCCTCTTTGCTTGGACCTTTAAGTTCCAAAGGCTTACTAGAATTTTCTTCTTGATTTTCCACATTCTCATTATCATTTACAAGATCATCAACATTACAAACATCCTTTCCAGGATCAAGTGAGTTTGATTCATCGAATACAATATGCATTGACTTTCTAACTATTACAGTTCTCTTATTAAAAACTCTTTATGCTTTACTAGAAATAGAATAGCCTAGGAAAATTCCTTCATTGGCTTTAGAATCAAATTTCCCAAGATTATCCTTGTCATTTAATATAAAGCACTTGTATCTAAATACGCTTAGATATAAGATTTTGGGTTTTTTTATTGTTCTATAGCTCATAAGATGTTTTGTTCAAATTTGGTCTTTTGAAAACTTGGTTTGAAATGTAATAAGATGTGTTAATGGCTTTTACCTAAAAGTATACATGCAAATTATACTCATAAAGCATTGTTCTAGCCATTTCCATAAGAGTTCTATTTTTCCTTTCAATAACCCCATTTTGTTGAGGAGTTATAGGAAATGAAAATGTATGTGAAATACCATTTTCATTACATAAGGTTTTGAAGAATTCATTTTCAAATTCAGTTCCATGATCACTTTTAATGGATGAAATACAAAATCCTTTTTTCTTTTCGAACTCTTTTCGCAAAATTTTCAAAAGCTTTAAAAGCATCATTCTTCTAAGCAAGAAAACAAATGTATGTGAAATACCAAGTAAATCTAGAGTAATCATCAACCAATACATATGCATAGTGCATTCCATAAAGACTAACAACTTTAGTTGGTACAAACAAATTCATATATATAAGTTCAAGTGTTTTAGAAGTAGACACTACATTTTTTAGCTTAAATGAGGACTTGGATTGTTCTTACTTTTGACAAGCATCATAAGGTTTATCCTTAGTGAATTCAAGCTTAGGTAAACCAATCACAAGTTTATGTTTTCAAAGATCATTCAAAATCTTAAAATTTTCATGTCCTAACCTTCTATGCCATGTCCATATGTCGTGGGAAATAGACATTAAGCATTTAATGTCTTTGTTATCAATTTTGTTCAAATCAATAGCATTAACATTATCTATTCTTTCACCACTAAAAATTACTTTGTCTTCATCAAGACTACTAACAAAGCAATTTCTAGGATAAAAAGTCACCTTATTTCCCATATCATATAATTGACTTATACTAAGAAAATTATATTTAAGAAAATCAATAAGAAATATGTGATGTATAGATAAGGATTGAGGATTACCTATTTCTCTAATGCCCATGATTTTTCCTTTTGCATTGTCTCTGAATGTGACATGTCCTCCATCCTTAGCATCAAGCTTATTAAATTACTCCTTATCTCTCATCATATGCCTTGAACATCCACTGTCAAGATACCACTTGCTTTTTTTTTCTTGTGGATTTCAAGCACACCTACACAAAATAATTTAAGTGTTCTTTTGAATCCAAACTTTTCTTAGTCTAGGTTGGTTAGTCTCAAGATAATCCAAATGAAGTAAATTCATGTGTAGTCTTCTATAGAAGCACACATTATTAGTATGTCCTTTGATCATGTAATATGAACATACAACATTTTCCCCTAGGGTGATATGCTTTCCTAGTATGTGAAACATGAAGGAAACAGTTAACTTCAATATATGGTGAAGATAAGCCAAAGATAGGGTGAAATTTCAAAAATTTCACTTGCATAACCCTTTACCATATAAAGATTTCCATTCTTATATATCCATTTTGCATTTTAAATATAGCTAAACTACACATCAACATGTAAAACAATATCCTAGGAAATTCCCAATTTAAGAAAACTTACCAACTCCTAAGTTTAATGTAGATCACAATAATTATCTACTAGCTTTGTTGTTGTTAGGTTCAACTCTTGAATCAAATGCTCTATCCTCCTAAGTATGAGGCCTTTAGCTTGAAACACCAAAGCTTCACTAATCACCTTCTTTCTTAGATAGAGCCTAATAACGAGTGCCCTCTCTATTGACCTTTAGAAACTTGCACTAGCTTAACCCTTTAGCAAGAATACTTTGGGTTTATTTTTAGTATATGTTGTTTCTTTCCATTTTAATATGTGTTTCTAAATATACTCTTAATTCTTTAATTTTTCTAACCTTAAAAACATATCTTAGGTTATGTATTTATATATAGAGAAAGCAAAATCATTGCTTACATTAAATGTATACAACTCATCATAATAGGTATACAACTTGTGTAAGAGATAAGTATGTAGAGAATTGAATACATCCTATGTATATGTCTACATACATTCTCTACACAAATTAATGAACCCTAATCTTTAATTTAGCTAAGGCCAATATTATACACTTAAGAGATAATATGCCTAACATGACAAATTTGCCATGGTCTACATTTTACACTGAAGTGATAATGTGTGACTAACATGACAAGCCTAATAAGCCAAGCTTAATACTCATCATGCCCATAGTCAACATTACACATGACAAATTTGTCCATTCATACTTACATGGACTTAGGCTTAGTAATTGAGCCAACACTTGGCCTAAGCCCAATCTATATAACAAATAGGCTTGGACTAGGTCCATGGGCTTTCTTAACATCTTGGATTAATCTTTGGTCCAAAATCTTTTTGGGCCTAGGCCCAAATAACTTGGTCCATTAATCCAAGTCTAATTAGAAATAACATATATTATTAATTTAATACTGTAATTAATATCTCATATTAATTAAGTATAAATTCATAATTAAACCCTTTTATTTGAATTGGATTTCATGATAAGCTAAAATCATTGCTTAAAGTATAAATCCAATTTCATTAATCTTAATTATTTGATTAAACACTTTAATCAATAATTAGATTAATATTGATGGTGATTTGGTGAAACTTTTTTAGGTGTGACTTATTAGGTTCATGTCTAATTGGCAATGAGAAGATAATATCAACAGTTGATATTATTTGGAACTCCTTTCAAGTCTAAATGTGAAAATCCCAATCATACAAATTTAGTTCTCATAAGTTGTGAGTGACCCCTAGCATCAATATCACAACTACCCAATTAGAAATGAATGCATGTATTGATTCACATGAGCCCTTTGGTCATAATTACCATGCATTAAAATCCCTTTATTAGAAGTTCATGATATAGCTTAGAGTTAAGGTTTAGTCAAACTCTAATAGCTTTATCATACGACCTCATTTTAAGTTTTAATTATTGATAAAACCTTATAAATACTAGAAAAACCTTTCTAGTACTGAAACTCTTTCAGCCTATGTCATGTTTGTCCTAGCCAAGAACTTAGTCATCAAGAATGAACTTAGATAGCATAGGATCTTAACCTAGATCACTCTAGGCAATGAATCCTATCTTGGTTGAAAACTCATCCCTACATTTAACCTACTAAAGCCACCACACACTATATACCCATGTGTGATTAACACAAGTATATAAGCGGTAATAAACTCTAACCTTTCAAATATGGATGATCATGTCAACTCAGGTTAAAGGACTATATGCACCATTATGACTTAGATTGTAATCATTGACTATAAGTGAATATCCTCGTGATCACAAATCTAACGTCATGTTTGATCCACCCATCACATAAGTATCCACATGTTTATTTTGATATCTCATATCAAGTAGTATAAGACTCACTACCTCCCACTATCAGTATCACATACTAATCAAGAAAAATAAATATAGGTCATAGTTAAATTAATATTACCCATATATATTTATTTATTGACTACAAACAATTTTATAGAATATGTACTAAATAAATTTTTCACTTATATTATCAACTCTTAATAATAAATTTATTTAACATAATGCTAAAAGGTAAATACTCAAATAAATAAATTCTTTATTTAATTGAATATTTAATTGCCAATTAGGATTATTAACAATGTCAAAATATGTGATTGGCCTCTAGGGCATACCACCTATACTAATAAAACATGCCTTTTGTGTTGTGGTAGTGTGTGTCTCCTATTATTTTAAGTCATGGTGTGAGACATGCATTGGCAATGGTAATGTGTATTTTTATAAGTTTGTGCAACATTTTAGGTGCATTATGTTGTGTAACATGCTTATGAGTGTTGTGTTTAGTGTAAGCATGTTTGGATTATGGTCTTCTAATGTATGTCTTACCTTTTTATGCCAATAGAAGTTAAGTCTTATGAGACTTTCCTTTTTCATTTGACACATGAGACTTTTTAGCTTTGAAAGCTTGAATCTCATTTAGTTTAGAGTTAGAAGAAGTGGAGTCATGTGAGGCTTTAACAAAATTAATGTGTGATGATGATAATAAAGGCATTCTATTTTTATATCCAATTCCATGGGTATCTCCATGAAATTTTTAAGAATCATGAAGACTATCCAAAGTTTCTTTTCCTCTCTTGAATTTAGCAATGGAATTCTTTAATTCTAATACTTCCTTAGAAGGCTTATGATTTCATTACTTGCTTTATTAAGTTGATCTTCTAAGGAATTAGAAGATTTTGCATTACTAATAAGTTTTTCATTTGATTCAACAAGTTTAGCAAAATCATTTTTTAAACTTTCAAATTCTTTGGTCAAGCTAGCTAACTCATGCTTATAATGCTTCTTCTTAGATAATAAACTTTTACATTTAAGCAAGAGTTTTCTCATATTAGAGCTCTCAACATCATCATCATAATAATCATAATAATCATTACAAGAAGATTTAGAAGTAAATGGTACCTCTTTTTCATCTTCAAGGGCCATGAATCAAAGATTAGCTAGTTCTTGTTATTCCTCTTCCTTTTCAAATTCAAAGGAGTGATCCCAAGTAGCTTTGAAGGTCTTCTTCCTATCCTTTACTCCTTTATTCTTGAATTTGAGTTTGGGGCACTCACTTCAGATGGGTTCCAATTTCTTACATTCACAGCAAGTAACTTATTTGGTTCTCTTCTTTCTATCTCCTTTAAATTTCTTATTGAAGTCCCTTATTCTTGAGAAATGTTTCTTTCTCAAAAACTTCTTGAAGTTCTTAGTGAGCATGGAAATATCACTAACTTCATCACTAAAATCTTAAACATTTTCATCTCATTTTGTTTTTGTGAGATCGTTAATGCTATTCTCTTTTTCTTTTCTTCTTTCTCTTCTTGCTCTTTACCACTTTACATAATTATGAGCTCATATGTCAAGAGCTTACTAATAAGCACATCAGTTATTTAGCTTAATCAATTGAACTGACACGAGATTAGGATTCTTAAAATGTTGTTGTTCACCTCTTCCTTAGAGAAATATTTTCCAAGTTTCTTAAGGATTGTGAGGAGAGCATTGAGATAGTTTGACATCTCCATGATTGATTCTTAAGGCTTCATTTTGAAGATTTCATATTCATACATATGAAGTTGAACCTTTTTACTTCTTACTTTTCATTTCCTTTATAATGGTTTTCCAAGGTCTCCCATATTTCCTTGGCCAAAATGTAATGTTGAAGCTTGTCTCCTTCTTCTCTTATCATGGAAGAGAATAGAGTGATCATAACTTTCTTATTTTTGTAGTTTTCTTCCTTTTGATCATTACTCTAATCACTTCTTAAAAGAGTAGTTTGTACACCATCAATGATAGTTTTTAGTGGTTGCCAACCTTTGAGAATAACATCCCAAAGTCTAATGGAATCATAATCTAAATATAGTTCCATTTTGAACTTCTAATGAGGATAATCACTACCATCAAAAAATGGTCTAAGTGAAGACATATTTTGATATTCACTCCCTATGATCTTGTATTCTAGCAATTAAGTTCCTAGAATCCAAGCTCTAATACCAATTAAAAGAGTCCTAGAAAGAGATAAATAGTACTATTAAACAATAATAAAAAATTAAAAAGATTTGAACAAGAATTAAAAAGAAAGTTAAAAAGGAAAAATGATGAACATAAGAATTTGAGGAGTTTGGATTCTCAATAATCCTACGTCTCAACCTAACTTATCCCCAAGTTAGGATTTTGAATCACCACAATCTATTTCACTAAATTGATTTTTACAACATCAATTTTAGGTTCAACTCCAACTTTACAACTTGAGTTTTCAAGGCTCACTTAAAAACTAATTCACAAGTGTTTTCAAGGCTCACACTAAAACCAAATTCTCAAGTGTTTTAATGGCTAAACACTTAAACCAATTCTTTTAAAATAGAATCTCACTTCTTATTTTCTTAACCCTAGAAAATAGAAGAATAAGATTTTATATTCTAACACTCACCAACTCTCACAAGAGTATACAATAATAAAATGAATTTTTGAAAGAGTTCAAAGAGCTTAATTGAATTCTTAAAACTATATAATGAATAAATAAGTTTCTTTACCTCAAAATAATCATCAAAGGTTATATTTATACTTGAGCAATTCAATTATAACTATTGGAAGCAATCATTTAGTTCTCAACAAAATCAAAGTCCATTTGAATGAAATTTGAACTTTTGAGCTACAATATGTTAGGTCTTTATTGGGATATCATTAGTCCTAGTAAGGACAAGCATTGATTAGTTATTACAAGCCATTGTATTTGAATTTTTACATTAGTCCCGATTGGTATATCATTGTCTTGGGCATTGTCCTAGTTAGGACGTTAGATTAGGATCAATTTTGCCAAAATTTCAAGTTTTGTAGAAATTGGTTTGCCTTGGTCCCAATAGGGACCATGACAGGATTTGCACTCTTTGTGCAATTTAGTCCCTATGTTGAGTTTAATCAAGATAGTGCTTTGATATATCTTTATAAGACTGAAGATAATTATATCAACCTTAACATTCTTCATAAAAGTTATAGATAATTATCTTTTCTTTCCATATCACTTTGAATCACCTCAATTGAACCTTTGTAGCTCAAGATATTACTAAAATACTAACATTTGTGCAAGCTAAAATAAAAGCTACATATGCTAAATTTGACTCAAAATTTGCATACCCAAATGAGCTCAGATTTTGATAAGTAAGCTTACTTCAGAAAGCTTAAAATGTCTACTTTAAAAGTGATATAGAATATTTTCTCATTATAGAGCTCTAAGGATGTTAAAAAGCCTCCTTAAATCTCAAAGATCAAATTAGCCTAAAAGCATACTTATCAATCTAGGTCATGAGGTAGCTTATGAGCATACCATTGTATATCCAAAAATGTATATTTTTAGTATATAATTGTTTCTCAAAAATTATGGATTTGCATAGATTGAGATATTTCATCAAAATGCATTTTTATGTTGTTTCAAGGAGTGTTTCATTGTCTCTAATCATTTAATAATTAATCTTCATGATAGCTCAACTTCCTACAAACTTAGTTGAAATCATTATAATTAAAATTGTTTGTCAAAGTCTAAAATTAGGAGTTTGATCATGCGAATGGTCAACAACTTGTATTGTCATATGTGATAGGAATGTGATTAAGTTTTATACCATACTCCAACAATTGTTGTTTTTTCCATAAGACTTGTGAACAACAAAGACTTTCTATAATATATTCAACTTCAGCAGTGGATAAGGTAACCAATATTTTTTTTCTTACTAAACTAAGAAACTAAACATTATCTTAAAAATTGACAAGTTTTAAAAGTGGTCTTTCTATCTAGTAAGCTACTAGCAAAGTTTACATCTGAATAGCTAATTAAGTCAAAGGAGGAACTCCTAGGATAGCAAAGTCCTAAATACATTATTCCAAAAAGATATTTCAAAATCCTTTTAATAGCATTCAAATAAGAATCTTTATGACTTGATTGAAATCTAGCACAACAGCATGTAGCAAACATAATATCAGGTCTACTATAGTTAAATATCCGATCATACCTCTAAATCATTTTTCATCAATAGGTTTGTCATTCTCATCCTTGCTAAGCTTGGTTAAGGTGCTTATTGGAGTTTTACTCGTCTTAGCTCCATCCTTCCAAACTTCTTGAGAATGTCTCTTGCATATTTGGTTTGATTAATAAAATTCCCATCTTTATATTGCTTATTTGAAGTCTAAGAAAGAACTTAAGTTCTCCCATCATACTCACCTCAAATTCTCCTTGCATTAATTTAGAGAATTCCTTATAGAAGCAATAGTTAGTAGCACTGAAAATAATATCATCAACATATATTTAAACAATTAATAAATCATGCTTAGATTTCTTTATGAAATGAGTTATGTCAACTTTTCCTTTAAAGAAACCTTTCTCTAACAAGAAGGTGTTCAATCTTTCATACCAAGCTCTTGGAGCTTGTTTCAATCCATACAATGCTCTTGACAATTTTAAAACATGATTTGGAGAATCAAAATTTTAAAAACCCAAAGGTTGTTTAACATATACCTCCTCTTCAATGAAACCATTTAAAAATGCACTTTAACATCCATTTGATAAATTTTAAAATCCATGTATGATGTAAATGCAGTTGCCATTCTAATATCTTTTATCCTTATAATAAGGGCAAATGTTTCATCATAATCAATGCCTTCCTCTTGATTATAACCTTTAGCTACTAGTCTAGCTTTATTCCTAGTTATGACACCTTGTTCGTTTATATTATTTTTAAACTCCTATTTAGTGCCTATAATAGGATGATGTTTTGGTCTAGGAACCAAAGGCCAAACCTTATTTCTCTTAAATTGATTTAACTCTTCTTATATAGCAAGGACACAAAATTCATCACACAGTGGATCATTAACATTTTTTGGCTCAATTTGAGAGTGAATACTAAATAACAATAGACTTGATTTTAGATCTAGTAGTTACCCTTTTTGTAGTGTCACCTATGATGAGGTATTAAGGATGAGCTTTCTTGAATTCCTAATCTTTTGGAAGCTCATCCTTTAAGGTAGGTTGAGATATATCCTCATTATCCTCCTTGGTTGGACCTTCAAGTTCTAAAAGCTTACTAGTTTTCTTCTTGAGTATCCATAATCTCATTTTCACACCTACAAGATCATTAACACTATAAACATCCTTTCTAGGATAAAATGAGTTTGATTCATCAAATACAACATGCATTGACTCTTAAACTACTAAAGTCTTCTTATTAAACACTTCATATGCTTTAGTAGAAATAAAAAAGCCTAGAAAAATTCCTTTTTTAGCTTAGGAATCAAATTTCCCAAGATTATCCTTGGTGTTTAATATAAAGCACTTGCATCCAAATACTCTTAGATATGAGATTTTGGGTCTTCTATTATTTTGTAGCTTATAAGAAGTTTTATTTAAAATTGGTCTTTTAAAAACTCTATTAGAAATATAACAAGATGTACCAATGGCTTTCACCCAAAAGTATAGAGGTAAATTATACTCATGAAGCATTGTTCTAACCATTTCCATAAGAGTTCTATTTTTTCTTTTGACAATCCCATTTTGTTGAGGAGTTCTAGGAGAAGAAAATATATATGAAATACCATTTTCATTGCAATAGGTTTTGAAAAATTAATTTTCAAATTTAGTTCCATGATGACTTCTATAGAAGAAATATAAAAACCTTTTTCTTTTTAAACTATTTTTGTAAAATTTTCAAAATCTTTAAACGCATCATTCTTATAAGCAAGAAAACATATCCAAGTAAATCTAGAGTAATCATTAATCAATACATATGCATAGTGCATTCCACCAAGACTAGTAACTCTAGTTGGTTTAAATAAATCCATATGTATAAGTTCAAGTGGTCTAGAAGTAGACACTACATTTTTTAGCTTCAAAGAGGACTTGAATTGTTTTCACTTTTGACAAGCATCATAAGGTTTATCCTTGGACAATTCAAGTTTAGGTAAACCAATCATAAGTTCATGTTTATAAAGATAATTCAAAAGCTCAAAATTTACATGTCCTAACCTTCTATGCCATGTCCATGTGTCATGGGAAATAAACGTGGAGCATTTGATGTCTTTATTATCAATATTTTTCAAATCAATAACATAAACATTTTCTATTCTTTCACCACTAAAAATTACTTTGTCTTTATCAAAAATACTAATAAAGAAATTTCCAAGATAAAAGTCACTTTATTTCCCATATCACATAATTGACTTACACTAAGTAAATTATGTTTAAGACCATCAATAGGTAACATATAATGTGTAGATAAGGATTGAGGATTACCTATTTCTCCATTGCCCACTATCTTTCCTTTTGCATTATCTTCAAATGTGACATGTCCTCTATCGTTTACATCAAGCTTATTGAATTGCTTCTTGTCTCCCATCATATGCCTTAAACATCCACTATCAAGATACCACTTGCTTTTCATTCTTGTGAATTTCAAGCACATCTACACAAAATAATTTAAGTGTTCTTTTGAATCTAAACCTTTCTCAGTCTAGGTTGGTTAGACTCAAAATAATCCATAGGAAGCAATTTCATGTGTAGTCTTCTATAAAAGCACACATTGTTGGTATGTCCTTTGATCATGCAATATGAATATACAATATTTTTAAATATGTTTCACCTATAATGATATGATTTCCTAATGTGTGAAACATGCCTTTTCTATTGTGATGATATGTGTCTCCTATTATTTTAAATGTGAGACATGCATTGGTAATAACAATATGTATTTTGATAAGATTGTGCAACATATTTAGGTGCATTATGTTGTGCAATATGCTTATGAGTGTTGTGTCTAGTGTATATGTAAGCATGTTTAGGTTGAGACTTACCTCTTTATGTCATTTAGGATTGAGTCTTATGAGACTTTCCTTTAATAGTTGACACATAAAACTTATTAGCTTTGAAAGCCTAAGTCTCAATTGGTTTTGAAGTAGAGGTAATGGAGTTGCATGATGCTTTAATAAATTTAACAAGTGATGGTAATGATGATGAGGCCATTCCATTATTATACCCAATTCCATGAGTATTTCCATGAAATTTTTAAGAGTTAAGTAAATTATCTAAACTCTCTTTTCCTCTTTGGAATTTTGATATGGAATTTTTTTGCTCAACTATCTCATTAGAAAGCTTATAATTTTTATCATTTGCTTTCTTGAGTTACTCTTTTAGGGAATTAGAAGATTTCAAATTACTAACATGTTTACCATTTGATTTAACAAGATTAGAAAATTCAATTTTTAAATTTTCAAACTCCTTGGTTAATGTATTTAACTCATGCTTAAAATGCTTCTTTTTAGAAAGTAAGTTGTTGTATTTAAGCAAAGTTTTGCTCATAATAGAGCTCTTAAAATCATTATCATCATATTCATCACAAGCACAATACTCATTATAAGAAGAGTTAGAAGTAGATGGTACCTATTTTTCATCTTTAAGAGCCATAAAGCAAAGATTGGCAACTTATTATTGTTCCTCTTCCTCCTCGGATTCGAAGGAGTTATCCTAAGTAGCTTTGAAGGCTTTCTTTTTATCTTTTGCTCCTTTGTTCTTGAATTTAAGTTTGGGGCACTCACTTCAGATGTGTCCCAGTTTCTTACATTTATAGCAATTAACTTCTTTAGTTTTCTTCTTGCCATTTCCTTTGAACTTCTTGTTGTAGTCCCTTATTCTTGAAAAATTTTTCTTTCTCAAAAACTTCTTACAATTCCTAATGAGCATGGCAATATCACTATTTTCATTACTAGAATCTTAATATTTTCATCTTCACTTTCTTCTTATGAGACCTTCAATGCTATGTTCTTTTTCTTTTCTTCTTTCTCCTTTTGCTATTCACCTCTTTGTTAATTATGAGCTCATGTGTCAAAAGCTTACCAATATGAGCATCAGTTAAGAGGGTAGAGAGGTCTTTCCTCAATTAAAGTGACTCGAGATTCCCTATCCTTCTTAGGTAGGATTCTTAGAATCTTGTTGTTCATCTCTTCCTTAGATAAATGTTTTCCAAGTTTCTTGAGGATTATAAGAAGAGCATTGAGTTGATTTGTCATTTCTGTGATTGTCACTTGAGGCTTCATCTTGAAGAGTTCATATTTATACATGTGAAGTTGAACGTTCTTGCTTTTAACTTGCACGTTGCTTTCATAATGATTTTCCAAGGTCTCCTATATTTCCTTAGCTGATATGTAATGTTAAAGCTTGCCTCCTTCTTCTCTTGTTATGGAAGAAAATAAAGTGATCATAGCCTTTTTTTTTATGATTTTCCTCCTTTATTATTCTATTGGCTTCTTGCAAGAGTAGTTACCACAACATTAATGGTAGTTATAGGTGGTTCCTAACCTTTTAGGACAATATCCTAAAGTTTAATGAAATCATAATCAAAGTATATCTCCATTTTGAACTTCCAATGAGGATAGTCACTACTATCGAAGAATGGTCTAAGTGAAGAAATATTTTATAATTCAAGCCCCATGATCTTATATTCTAGAAATGAAGTTCCTAGAATTCACACTCTAAAACTAATTGAAAGAGCCCTAGAGGCGGGTGAATAGGACTATTGAAAAATAATAAGAAATTAAAAAGATTTGAATAAGAGTTAAAAGGAAAGTTTAGAAGGAAGAATGATGAACACAAGAATTTAAGGAGTTAGAATTCTCAATAATTCTACATATCCACTTAACTTATCCCCAAGTTAGGATTTTGAATCACTATAATCTATTTCCCTAGATTGATTTTTACAACTTGAATTTTAGGCTCAACTTAAACCTTACAACTTGAGTTTTTAAGGATCACTCAAAAATAGATTCATAAGTGTTTTCAAGTCTTACACTAAAATTGAATTCCTAAGTGTTTTAATAGCTTAACACTTAAACCAATTCCTTTAGAATAAAATCTCACTTCTCGTTTTCTTAACCCTAGAAAATAGAAGAATAAGAATTTATATTCTAACTCTTACAAAAGTATACAATAATAAAATGACTTTTGAAAGCATTTAGAGAGCTTAATTGAATGCTTGAGAGTATATAAATGATAAACAAAGTTCTTAACTCCAAAATTATCTTCAAAAGTTATATTTATACTTGAACAATTCAATTATAACTATTGGGAGCAAAAATTTCTTTCCCAATAAAATCAAAGTCCTTTTGAATGTAATTTAGACTTTTGAGCTGCAATTTGTCATGTCTTGGTTAGGATATCATTAATCTCAATTGAGACAAGTAATGAATAGCTATTACGAGTCGTTATATTTAAATTTTTGCATTAGTCCTGGGCAATGTCCCAATTGGGACATTGGATTGGGATTAGTTCTGCCAAAAATTGAGTTTTTACAGAAATTGGTCTTCCTTGGTCCCAGTCGGGACTACCCTGGTCTCGATCAGGACCATGACAAGATTTGCACCTTTTTGTGCAATCCAGTCCTTATGTTGAGTTCGATCAAGATAATACTTATGATGTTTTTCTAGAATGATTTTTCTTTGATAGTTCATCATTATTTTAACTTTGAAATTACTCCTAACATATACATATTTGAAACACATTAGTTGCTCAAAATTAAGCTTGTTAAGATTAAAATCAAGATTAATAACTTGCTAAGGTCAATAGCCCATCCTCAAATAAATGGTTAAACAAAGTTGTAAATAAAACTTTAGGCAATCTAATACTTAGCTTGTGTGGAGATAAGGCAAGGAAATGGGATTTGGCATTGGCACAAATTGAATTTTCTTACAATAGGATTATTCATAGGACCACAGGAAAGTCACCATTTTCTATTGTCTATATGAAAGCACCTCAGCATGCTTTTAATTTGGTCAAGTTACCAAAAGTACAATAGTAGAAAATATAATAAAGCAATGTCAAATAATGCAAGTATAGGTTAGATAGAAGATTGAACAAGCAAAGCAATTGACAAACATCATAGACTTCAAGTGTTTGAGGTGGATAATATGGTAATGGTTTTTCTACTACAGTAAAGATTCCCAATTGGCACTTACAGTAACTTATAGCCTAAGAAGTATGGTACTTCTAAGATTTTGAAGAAGATTAATGATAATGCATATGTTGTTGATTTGCTAGATAACATAGGAATTCCAAAAAAAATTAATGTGGCTAATATTTACCCCTTTTTTTCATCTGACAAACCATTATTTTTAGATATTCTAGACAACTGAAGGTTGAATTCATTCCAAATAAAAGGGAGACTAATGTAGAACATCTAGCTAACTTGGATATGGATCAAGTAGAGAGACAAAAGGCAAAATGTGCAACCCGTAAAACATAAAATATTTTATTCCTTGACCTTTATTTTATTTGCTTCCTATTTTATTTGAAATTTTTATTTTATTCCTTTTTTACTTTCAAAACTTGGCTAGGATTTGACTTTCCTACATTAGATAGGATTTTATTTTGTTTCTTATTAAAACTAGGGTTAGTGAGTTATGCCACTCTATAAAAAGGTGGCATGTTCTCTTATAAATCAATTATTTAATAATAAAAGATTTTTCTTTTAATTTTTTCTTAAGTTTCTAGGTTAAAATTGGTTTATTTTTATTTAAGGCTTAGTTATGTAATGGCCTTGTTTATTTTCATGCTCTTTTATAGTGTCATTTAAGTTTACAAGATATTGGTTTAATGTTAATATTTTTTGCCATTTTTAAGTGTGTATATAAAGAGAATGAAGCTTTATTCATGTGTGGGTTAAAAGTTGGTAACTGTTGATATTTTGTTTAAGGAGATTGTAGAAAGCACCTAACAAGTTAATTTTTCCTAGGTAAAGAATACTTATAGGTGGCATGTATTCTTGTTGAATGGTTTTCAAAGTTTAATATATGAAATTTTTCTTATGGAAAATGAATTCTTTTTTATTTTATCCTCCTAAATAAGACTTTATGTTGTTAAAATATGTCATAAAGTGTTAATGCCATACACAATAAACTATAAATAATTATGGAATATATATGATTTAAGCAAAGGTTCATAAAGTAATATATGTTTTAGGCAGAATGCAGGCCCCAATACTTGATGGATATTTTGATTTGTTTTTCCAATATAATTATCCATTAGTCAAGAATGATGTTACTAGGTTAGTCTCTACCTTTTTCTTAAATCAAATTAAGCACTTCCACTATTTTTAAATAAAGCCATCATTGCTTTGATCCCCAAAAACAAAAACCCAAAAACCTTTAGATAATTTAAGCCTATAAGCTACTATAATTTTCTCTATAAGGAAGTTACTAAGGTGATTATTGATAAACTAAGGAGATGGATGCCTCAGCTTTTGGCACTTTCCAAACTACCTTTGTTCCTTATAGGAATATATAAGAAAACATTATTACCACCCATAAAGCTTTTCATGGTTTAAAAAGGAAGAGCCAAGGCAAAATTAGGAACATGGTTGTGAAAATTGACATGGAGAAGGCATATGATCATGTTAATTGGTTATTTCTTGAAACTATTTTAATTTCACTAGGGTTTGATGAATGATGGGTTAAAATGGTGAATATTTATATAAGGAAATTGCAGTATTCAGTTATGCTAAATGGTAAACCTTTTAAGTACTTAAAACTTGAGGGGGGATTAGGGCAAGGAGACCCCCTCTTACCATATTTATTTATCTTGATAATTCATGTCCTTATGAGAATGATCAATGCAGATTTTTAGAGAGGTCACCTAAAAGGCTAAAAATGAATCATCAAAGTAAGATTTAACTCATATTATTGACCTTAGCAATAATCAATCTTAATTTTGATCTTAACAAACTTAATTTTAAGCATTTAATATATTTAGTTTAAGTTTGATTATAAGAATAGGTACAATATTACTCTCAATGAAAGCTAAGTTATAATTCAACTTAGTAGAGGGCTTTGATTGAAGTAAGGCTACCATAGTAACAAAAACCAATGGGCTTTAATTGAAGCAAGGCTGCCATAGTGATAGTCAGTAGAGGGCTATGATTGAAGTAAGGCTACGACTAAAGCAAAGTTGCAACTGAAGCAAAGCGGCCATGGTGACAGTCAATAAAGGGCTATGATTAAAGCAAGGTTGCCATGGTAACAGAAGCAGAAGACTGCAACTAAAGTAATACTTCTATGGTGATAACCCAATGGACATATTTTTAAAATTAAGGAGAGAGACATTAAAGACATAATCAATGTGTGAGCGACATGGATTTATTAGGCATTCTTCTTTTGCATTTTTATCTTTGTTGGTGTTTTTATTTTTTAGGGACATGGAAACTTTCTTGAATATGGACAAGTGATTGGTGTCAAAGGGACAAGACGCTTTTGATTTTGTGCAGTCACCACCTGATTTTTAGAAAATCAGGAAAAGAAAAGGATAATGTTAGGTCACTCAGCAAGTATTGTCCCCAGTAGAGATTCTCGAGTTCGAGAGATTACATCTACTTTTTGAATATTTCTTATTATATAATATTCAATGTATAACTACTACAACACCCTAGTTTTGGTGATGACATTTTCTATAGCATTCACATAATACGTCAGAAAATATAGGATAATAAATTTGAGAATTTATTACATCACTTTCCTGATAAAATACATATGAAAAGAAAATAAGATTACAGAAAAGTAAATCTAATATGATTGATCTACAAGGATAACATGATCATTTACATAGCTTATTTGATGAATGATAGGATGATCATGCTTGCAATGATTATGTATGCTATGATGATGAACGATGATAATACAAAGGATGCATGAGGTCATCATTGGACCGAGAGCATGATGACTCTATTCTGGGGCATGAACTTTTCACATTATTGATATTTATGATGTGATTTCATTATTTTAGAAATAGAGGATGCAGAGTGATGATGTAAAATAAGCAGAATGATGCATATATTATTCACGTAGCATGCAAGATTGCCAGTCTCATCACACAAGCACAACAGTATTCCCAAATATTGGCAATAGTGAAATAAAATGCAGTCCAATAAGGTAAATGTGCTAAAATGATTATGTGGTCCTCAGAATTGACTCAGCTTGTGTGAACTTTGAAGCTCTAGATTTAAGAGATTATCAAGCTTTCCTCATCGAGAGTTTCAAAATGACAGTAGAATAATGCTAGACTGTATACCTTTAAAGCATGCTTTAACAAATATGAGGTTAGGTTTGGTGGAAAAAGGGATCTAACAACCTAAAGGAAAAGTTGTGGGAGAGAAAAAACTATATGGGAAAGGGTTTCCCATGTCTTTGATTGGACTGACTCTTGAGTGTATATGTGTCTTCACTTGCTTCCCCCCTCTAAAATAGGGTGTAGAGGGGTATATTTATAGGAAACAATGTGTAGAATGTGGTGGTGTAGGTGTGGTCATGCACATGTGAGGGAATTTTTACACATGGCCACACCAAGTGCACATGACCACGCATAGTGTGCACATGCTCATGCACAATGTGCACATGGTCACGCGCTTGGCACGTGGCCATGTGACGTGCATAGCCATATGTGATTGTTCACTTTTTCACACGCACTTTGACGCTCTACACTCTCTTCTTGGGTTCTATACGTACTATTCTAGTGTTGGTTCCTAGGGTTTTTAGGCCTTTCAGACATGTTTCCAGAGTCTATTTTTTAAAATTTGGCTTTGATTTTAGTACATGACACCTATAGGTGTTTATATGCACTTCTGAGTGATATGCACTGATCCCCGGGTTATGTTGGACCATTCTAGGACCACTTTGAAAGGTTTTGGAGCCCTTCAAACATGTTTTCAAAGTCCATTTTATCAAAATTGATTTCCATGTTTTTCACGAAGCTGGGTCCCAGTCGACCAAAATATACACCAGCCCGACAAGCTGAGTATTCTAATAGGAGTTTTCTCGAAATAAACCTCTCATTGTTCTGATAATTTGTATTTCATAAGGTTAGAGCATAACTTAATGACTTAATGATCAATTTTGCACACTTGTGGGATTGGTTAGGTGTTTTAAGGTTGCACACTTCAGAGGTGTTATGAATGAGCAAATTCTAGTCATCTGAGGGATTCATTTCATCATTGGACCTTTTTGGGGATAGTCAAATTTGAGGTATGACAATTGCCCTCTGCTTCACATGTGTTGCATAGTCACCTAGCACTAGTTTCAATACACATAAAGCAAAATGCAAAGATGCAAAAAATGTTTTGGTAAGGAGAGAGGTACTAACATGTGGGTTATCTCTAGACATCTTGTTAAGATTTAACTATTGTTATTGTGTGTTGTGACTTGGTTGTTGTAGGGCACTATTTAGGACATATGCAAGCTTGTGATTCATACAAAGTGTAGAGTGAAGATATGACTATAACCTTTTTAGGTGTCACACAAATGAAGATGCCACTAAGTAAAATACGGATGCGACTATAACCTTTCTAGGTGTCATGCAAATGAACGTCCGACTATAACCTTCTTAGGTGTCACGTGAATGAACATATGACTATAACCTTCTTAGGTGTCACATGAATGAACATGCGACTGTAACCTTCTTAGGTGTCATGCAAATGAACATATGACTATTTAGGTGTCACACAAAATGAACATGCGACTATAACCTTTTTAGGTGTCATATGAATGAACATGAAACTATAATCTTCTTAGGTGTCACACAAATGAGGATGCTACTAAGCAAATCAGAATGCTCCTAAGCAGTGCAGATGCTCCTAAGCAATAAGTGTGAGTGCTTCTAAATAAGAGTGCTGCGAATGCTTTTGAGCAATGGATGAGATGTGAGAGTGCTTCTAAGCAATGAACGAGTGCTTCTGAGTAATAAACAAGTGCTCTTAAGCGATATGAGAACTTCTAAGTTATTGTGAGTGCTTTTAAGCAATAACTGTGAATTCTTCTAAGCAATGTAAATGCTTCTAAGTAATGAATGAGATGTAAGAGTACTTCTAAGCAATGAACGAGTGCTCATAAATGATGTGAGTGCTTCAAGCAATTGTGAGTTCTTCTAAGTAATGTGAGTGATTTTAAGCAATGTAAGTGCTTCTAAGTAATGAATGAGAGTGCTTCTAAGCAATGTGAATGCTTTTAAGTAATGAATGAGATATTGGTGATGATGTAGTAGTGATGTAGTGATGGTACAGTGATGATGTAGTGATTTTTCATGTTGAGGATGTTATTTTGATGATTTGGATTAAGATATTCTTATAGTGAATTTTCCTTACTCTTCTTCTTTTATAAGATATTGAGTTTTATAAAGAAAGTGGTGCATGCGCAGTGTCTTTAAAAAGATGAAGTCCTTACTAGTGTACTTTTGTATGAGTTTGGTGCATATCTTATGCTCAAATGGAAGTTTAGGACTATAGAAGTGAGTGTGCAAAGTCTCAAATTGTGTGTACCACAAAAGAGGGCATAAAAGGGGGAAGTGCTCATGACTGCGTATGGGGAGCGCATGATCACACACTTGTGCACGTGGTCACACATTCCCCCCCCTCTGTGCTTATTTAAGCAGTAATTTTGGAGGTCCTGGGAAGCTTCATTCGGACTTCATTGAGTGTTTTATGACTTTTCTTAACCCTTTTCATGTTTTGAGTGATTTTTATTCTATTTTTTGCTTCTGTATTTCCATTTTTGTTTGCATAAAATGGAGTTTCCCAACATTCTTGAGGGTCTAGAGGACATGTTTATTGATGTTGATGTTGATCTTGAGGGTGACTTTACGGAGGCTACTGGAGCTAGGATGTCCGTAGTGAGGACTAGCACATCTGATGCTCAGGGCTTGTAGCCTTTTAGGCTTTCTCAGGGAGATCTGATCCCAGTGTTCATAGTTTAGAGACTCATGCTTAGGTGCATCATCATCATGAGGTAGGTCCCTCTTCGCCTTTATTTTATGAAGCTTGTTTGTTGATCTTTTTTATTATTTTTTATTATTGTATGAAGTTGTTGTAGCTGTAGATATGTAGCTCTTGCTATAACTATCTGTCTAGCTTTATTGTAAATGTTAATGGCTAATAACTCTTACTTTATTTTCTTTTTATGATTGTTTGCTAACTGCGACACTTTTCTTTTCAACCTTTATTATTTTGATCCTATTAAGTGATAGAGAGAGAGATGTATTAGTATTTAGTAGTTATGTAAATGTTTGATAGCGTACTTGTTATTTATAGCCCCATAGGTATGCCACTGCACTGCCTAGTAGCTTCAATAGGGTCAGTATGTACTATCAGGGTCTCTTGATATACGTGAAGCAAATGGTTACTAGGAAGGGCTTTGATGGAGTGATTATTGCACTATCTTGCAACTCGTATACATCGAGTCATATTGTTATGTATGCAGTGATAGAGCAGTGGATGGACATGACATATACTTTCTATTTGTTTATCAAGGAGATGACTATTACCCCACTAGACTCTGCCGCTATCACAAGCTTGAGCTTCTCTGGAGAGCCCATTCCTTTTAATGATGAAGAGTGTTCTATTACTGTGGCAAGGAGGTGTCTCACGAGGGATTTGCTCAAGGTAGTCACTCTTATGAAGTCTGGTTGCCCATATTTCACTCGATATACAGAGTTTATTTCTTTCATGCGAGCTTTGTATGATGATGGTCTTGTCTTAATGAAGCAATTGGCACACTACTTTTTATTTTATTTACTAAGTGTTGTTATCTTCCTAAACCCTTCAAGTATGAGTGTTCTAAGATTGCTGTTTGTCTTGACGACCTTAATGGCTTGCCAAGGTATGGTTAGGGCGTTGCTGCCTTTGCTCATATGTACTCATGGCTTGATACAGCATGCTGAGGCAGCTCAAGGATCTATGGATGTTTATTCATGTTAGATGTGAGTAGGAATTCTGTTGTTTGTTGTCTTGCTCTTCGTTTGTTATTTATGACCCTCTAATTTTAATAGATCTAGGCATATGAGTTCAGGACTCTCCCCCATCCGTCCATCGAGCATTTCCAAGAGGATGGCTTCCCTTATTATTCTTATTATATCAGGAAGACTATAGATTTGATTAAGGATTGCACGGTAGCTCAGGACCACATGAGGAGGGTGTCCCCTGATCAGGTATGTCAGATTTCTATTGTGTTGGTTGTTCCTTTCTTTAGGATCATTTATTTATCATTGCCCTTTGAGTAGATCTTTCTTTGCTGGTGGGTGACAATATCTCACTGGACAGCAGAGATAGTCGTTGCATGGTAGTTCACAGAGAGACAAGTATTGCTTTCTAGCCTTGTTGGCAGGGTGTGGTATTTGGGCAAGCAAGTCCATCATTGGTGGGGTGGCCCATACATAAGGAGAGTTCCTGTCCCTCCCCCTAAGGTCATGTTCTAGGGTCATGTTCTAGGGTCATGAGCTCTACAATAATGATCTTGCATCTGTTAAGATAGGATTTCCCTCTAAGGGCTTCTTAGAGAGTAAGGGTTTGCCTTATACTGATGTATTTATCCCTCAATTGATTGATGTTCTAGCTACCAGGCCCTTTCCTTATCCTCCACCTTCTCAGGTAGATGTATCTTGTCCCCCAGGTTTGAGGTCTAGGCCATCACATGGGTTATTGAGAGTTGCTTCTTCCAATCCGGTAAACTTTTATTCCTAGTTTAGTGCAAGCATGTAGCAAAATTTATTAGTAATAAACTATAATTGATATGGGTTATGAGAGCTTATCTGCAGCAATGCCAGAGGAGATCTAGATCCCATTTTAAGGATGATAAGGGCACGTTTAGCACTGAGGCGACTGCTTATGCCAATGGTGTGGCTTCTAGTAGTATTATCCTTGGGGATTTGATGGTTCAACCGTCTTTATCTTTTCTTGGGATGGATATCCTTGGTAGAGCAGTGAGCTTTGATTTGCCTAGACCTGGCTTTCCTCAATCGGGTGTTGCTCATGCTGATGCTACCCATGTTCATGTTCTTCTCTCATTCTTGTCTATGTTTTATTTATTTAGTGAGCGGTGGTTAAATTATTTTCTTTCTTTTGCAGATTCCTATCTCCTCTAGCCAATACTAGTATATTGTTATAGGGAGTGCACAATAGTGCTTTTTGGAGTTTGCTATGGCTTAGAGGGTATGCCTTCTTTATTGTACCTATTTATTTTATGCACATGTTTTATGTATAAGTGTATGATATGCAATGTGTAATGCAGGTTGAACACCACCTTGCTAGTCATGAATAAGAGAGGGAGTGAGAGCGGGCAGCTTATTGTGACAGCATTAGTGAGCCAGAGTTACAGCTATCGTCCCTTGTGACAAATGATGATGAGTCGAGATCAGATGAGAGGGATGCTTAAGCAGGATCATTGCTTGCTTTTGATGCCAGCCAAGGTTGAGGTAGTTGTTTTAGGAGCTAGGTGTAGGTCTATTTGGTCTGTTATTTGCTCTGTTGTATCATTTTCCTGAGATTATGGACTTTAGGTGTTGTATCCGAGCATTTATCCCATATGTTGTATGATGTTTGTATGATGTGACTGTATATGCTTCTTGCTATGTATTACTGATGATGATTTTTGCCATTACTATCATTTGCCTTTTTTCCCTTTTTGGCCTAAGGCATCTCCTTTTGGAGCTTTTCATACTTAGCTAGGTTTTCTTTTTCTTCCTTTTTTGCCTAGGGTGTCTCCTTTTGAAGCTTTTCACACTTAGTTGGGTTTTTTTTTTTTTGCTATACGATAGTGGTTGATCTCAAGGAGTAAGCTTAGAGAGGATGGCAAAAACCATGGTCATGTAATAAAGGAAAATGCAAAGCATGCTTGATGAAATTCATGATGATAAAATGTGTTACACTTTTCAAAGACATTTTGCATAAATTGACAATTAATTTTCATTTCACTGTAATCATTTAAGAAAAGCACAGGTGCATTTATACAAATTTTGAATTTAAGGTTACCCCTATCCTTAACTAGCCTTCTCAAGTTTTCTAGAAGTATTTTCTCTCTTTCCCTAATTTTTGCTTGAGCTATCATTTTTAGGTTTTTAACTCAATGGGATGATTTTTTTTTTGTGCCTTAGACGTAGTACTTCTTCAAGTGGTCTATGTTGATAGGTCCAAAAAATTAATTGCCTTCAAAATCCCCCAACTTGACTGCTCCTTTTGATAAGACATGTTTGATCAGGTACAGGCCTTCCCATTTTGGTATGAATTTCCCTCTAGGGTCCAGAACATTTTATTTTATTTGCTTTAGCACCCAGTCTTCTACTTTCACACTCTTGTGTTTTATTTTTCTATTGAAGGATTTGGCTAGTCGAGCCTGATAGAACTGTGTGTGGTATAGAACCTTGAGCCTTTGGTTGTCTAAGAGAGTAAGATTTTCATGCCTTTATTAAGCCCATTGTACTTTTGGCAATTCAGATTTGATTGCTACCTGAAGAGACTTGATCTTTGTTTTGATTAGAAGAACTGCTTCTAACCTATACACTAATGAGAAAGGAGTTGCTCCTATTAAAGTTTTGACTGTCATTTGGTACCCCTATAAGGCATATGGTAATCTGTATGCCCAGTCTTAGTAGGTTTGAGTCATCTTTGATAAAATCTTTTTTATGTTCTTATTTGCAGCTTTGATGGCCCCATTTGCTTATGGTCGATAAGGAGAAGACTTATGATGCTCCACCTTATAACTCCTCAGTAGTTCTCTAACTTCCCTTTGGAATTGGACACTGTTATCAAAGAAGATGTGATGAGGGATCCCATATTGACAGAATAGGTTTCTTTTGATGAACTTAGCCACTTGCTTATCTCCTATCCTTGTGAATGATTCTACTTTGACCCATTTTATAAAGTATTCCACTGCCATTAAGATGAACCTATGTCCGTTTAAGGCTGTTTGGTGGATTTCTCCAATTATGTCTAGTTCCTATACTGAGAAGGGCCATGGAGAGGAGCTGTAGTGTAGTTCTGTTAGGGGAAGGTGGCTGACATTCCTATGGATCTGACACTTATGGCATTTCCTCACAAATTTGATACAGTCTTTTATCATCGTCATCCAGAAGAACCCTTGTCTAATTAGCTTCTTAGCTAGGATTGATCCATTCATGTGTGGACCACAAACACCCTCGTGCACTTCTTTTATTGCTTTTGCAGCCTCAATTTCATCTAGACATCAGAGTTGTAAACCATCTAAAGTTCTCTTGTACAACACACCCTGGTATGATGTGAACTTTAATGTTAATCATCGAATGGCCACTTTTTCTTTTTCATCTTCTTAATCAAGATAGGCTTATTTCTTTATATATCTCTGGATGTCATAAAACCAGGGCTTTTTAGCTGCTTCTATCTTCACTATTCTACATTCTTTATGATAAGACTATCTTGATCTTAGTAGAATGAGGGGCTTCATGGGCATTTTGGATGGTCCTTCCTATACTGATGCTAGGGAAGCAAGTGCGTCTGCCATCTAATTATGTTCCTAGGGAGATGAATGAATTTGCATTTTTAGAAGGACATGGTGAGTAGCCTCAAGTGGTCTAAATAAGGCTTTAAGTGCTGCTCTTTTAGTTCCCACTCTTCTGCGGCATGACTGATTACTAGCATGGAATCTTTGAAGATTTCTTCTATGACTTCAAGGTTATCAGTTCTTCTATTCTGTTTATGCATGCCTTGTATTCTTCTTCATTGTTTGTGACTTTGAACTCGAGATTTTTAGCAATTAGTACTACTTTTGCCTTTTGGAAATTGTAGTATGAGACCAACTCCCGTGCCAAATTGATTGACTTCTCCGTCAAAGTACATGCATCATCCTTGGATCTTAATGGCTAAGCTGAGGTCATCTGGGAAGTCTAGTTTGATTTCTTCTAAGTCTGGAATGGGGTTGAGAGCTAGAAATTTAGCTACTGCTCTCCCTTTTACTGCCTTCTTAGTTAGATATTACATATTGAATTCGATTAGCCATACGAACCACTTGGCAAGTTTCCCCACTAGAGAGAGAGCTTCGTAGAGGTACTTTATTGGGTCCATTTTAGACATGGCCTATATTCTGTAAGATTAAATATAGTGTTTGAGTTTCATCAATGCCCATACCAATGCCAGATATATTTATTCAATTTGGTTGTACTTCTCCTCATATGGTAACATCTTCTTACTCAAGTAGTAGACTGCGTGTTTTGCTTTTGTTTCTCCCTTTTGGGCTAAAATTGCACTAATTATGTTCCCTTTGATGGCTAGATACAAGGTTAGAGGCATCCCTGGTTTAGGTGGTCTTAGAATCGGTAGGTTGGCTAGGTAGCTTCTAATCTTATCAAATGATAGCTGACACTATTCATTCCATTCAACCGGCTGATCTTTTCTGAGTAGCTTGAAGATCGATTCACACACTGCTATTAACTTAGTGATGAATCTGCTAATGAACTATAGTTTCCCTAGAAATCCTTTGATTTTTTTCTCTATTTTTGGCACTAGCATCTCTCTGATGGCTTTTTCTTTGTTTGGATCCATTTTAATCCTATTCTAATTGCCAACATCTTTCTTAAAGTAACTTTGAATATGCATTTCTTTGGTTTTAGCTTGAAATTGTACTTTTTGACCCTTATAAGGAACTTTTTAAGATCAGAGAGTTCTTCCCTTGTTCTTGATTTAGCCATCATTTCCTCAATGTATACCTCCACTTCTTTATGTATTATGTCATAGAACATTGCAGTCGCCATTCTCTAGTAGGTTGCCCTTACATTCTTTAGTCCAAAAGGCATTACTTTGTAGCAGTAAGTACCCTATTCTATTATGAAAGTTGTCTTTACTTTGTCAATAATAGCCATTAGGATCTAATTGTACCTATAGAATCCATCCATGAAGGAGTAAATTGCATATATGGCGGCACTATCAACTAGTATGTCTATGTGGGGTAGTGGGAAATTATCCTTCAGGGCAAGCCTTGTTTAAATCTTTATAGTTGATGCAAATTCTAACCCTTTCATCTTTCTTCGATACTGGTACCATATTTACTAACCATTCTGGATAGTCTACTACCTCTAAGAATTTTTCTTTGATTTGTTTCTCGATGTCCTCTTTCACTAGTTGGGCCCATTTTGATTTGAGTCTTCTCAGTTTCTACTTTACCAATTTGCACCCTTCTTTGGTTGGAATGAAGTGTTAAGTAATGTCTCTATCAATACCAGTCATATCGTCAAATTTCCAGGCAAATACTTTTGAATATTTTTTTAATTTCTCTGCTCTCTTCAGGGGTAACATCTTTTGAAATATGCTTAATGCATGGTTTAGATTCCATGCCAATTTTAAATGATTCAGAACATATATAATGAATGTTAAATATGCTAATGTTTTTATCAATGTAATGCAAACCATCAAGAAAGACATTAAATAAGTAAGCAAAATTTAATTTCATTACATTAACTTTAGGGTTCATTACATCGTCATTTTCAAACAAAGAAAAAGTATAGAGATCATCATCAACAATGTCTTCAAATAGGATGTCATTGATGCTTGATTCAAGGATGGTAGCAGCTTGGGCATGATTGATAACTTCACTCT
This sequence comes from Mallotus nudiflorus, assembly GCA_947683625.1. NCBI lineage: Eukaryota > Viridiplantae > Streptophyta > Magnoliopsida > Malpighiales > Euphorbiaceae > Mallotus > Mallotus nudiflorus. Next base: position 1,115,349 of record CANTUR010000856.1, read on the forward strand.
CATATTCTATCTCTAAGTTTTTCATTAACTTATAGATGTTAGTCTCAGTGATCATGTCTGGTAAGTGCTTCTCTTTAAAGGTGTCATTGAAGATCTCAAACCCCAGTTTCTTGATTTCATTGCTCATCCATTCCTCAACTTATCCTTGATAGACTTGGGTTAAACTTTCAACCATAAAAGAGGTGAATTTCTTAGCCCCAGTATCCTTTTCAAGATTGTTAGAGTCATACCATATGTCTATCACCATGATTTGTAGATTCTAAATAGTACTATCCATCCCATCTTCATTGTCAAATTCTTCTCCCCATCCTGGGGGTGTTATATCTTCTAAAAGTGTGTGAGCAACAAGAGGTGTCATGTACTTAACTTTATAGTTGAACTTCCTAGATAGCTAGCCTAGTATATCCTATATTTTATGGTCACTGTTAAGATTCTTGTCTATGTCTACTTCTTGTGAGTAAGGGCAATCAATCACTTCACCGTTCATGGGGATAGTTATATCCCTGGCCCCTTTTTACATCATCAAGTAGGGAAGGAACTTTCGAGGCATTGGAATGTATTCAAAGGTAAAAGGGTATTACTCATCTTTACTTAAAGCATGAGGCTCAAGAATGGGTTTTGGGGGTTTGTCTTCTGGGGGTTTATCTTAGGTTTCTTATATGGCTTGGATTGATTTTTCAATAAAGTCTTCTGTAGATTGGAGCATATCATGCTGATGGTTGGTGGAGGCATGTTTTGATAGTGTGGAAGAGTATATGTCTTGATACTGGGTCATTAATTTTTCCAAAGTCAATGAGGTCTTGGATTGTATTTTTAGGGTTCTACATGTATCAATGGTGTGGCTAGGCATTTGGTGAAACTGGCAGAATAAGTTTTGGTTAATTTAAGGTGGTAGCGGGTTTGGAAGATGCCTAGGCTCTTATGGTTATAGGAGGTTCTTTTATTAAAGTCTTTGGAATACTTTGGATAGTAGGAGGTTAAAGTTTGAGAATTTTCTTAATGGTCTGATGGTATTGATAGATGGTAAGTTATAGGTGTTGGGTTGGATCATGTTTATTTTTACAGTTCAAGTGAAGGTGTTTTGGGTGTTTGCTTAGGTATTACGACAAAAAGTGTTTCTGGCTTGCTAAGGTTCCTCATCCTCAATTCTAATCCTAGCTTGATGAAGAGCTCTGAAGTTAGGATAATGAGCAAAGATTATCTATTTTTTAAAGTGTGGTAGTGCCCCCTTTGATATCAGCTCTATTTGTTAATCCTAAGAAAGATGATTTCTCATCTTAATTGCCTTTCCCCACCATCTGGTGACATAATCAGAGAAAGCTTCACTAGGTTTCTACCTTGTGGTCTCAAGGTCCCTTCAAGTGATGTCTAACTGAGTGTTGTATTCATACTACTTCATAAACTTCTGAGTTAGCAATAGCCAATCATTTTTTATTTCATCTTCAAGGTCAAAGAACCATGCCCTCGATCCATCCTCTAGTAATGTGAAGAAGAATCGAACAATATATGATTCTATAAGCTTTGTGGCAACCATGAAGGTAGTATATTGCCTTAGATTGACCCTTAGATCCCCTGTTCTGTTAAACTTAGCAAAGTTTGGTAGCTTAAAATCATTTGGAAGTGGCTCATCTTTAAACAGTGCCAGGTCAATAAAGCTTTTAGAGCCATGATTTCCCTTGTCTCTAAATGCAAATTCCAACTAAGTCATCCTATTGGCTAATTGTTTGACCTCCCCTGTTGATTCAAGCTTGGTCATGTCAATAATTTTTGCAGTTTTTGGTGCATTCCTGAGATCTTAATAGTAGTCATTGTCATCATCAGCTTGAACTAGAGTGTAGGGAATTCCCTTTACCTTATTTACCCTCGGGTGAACAAATGTATATGCTTCATTCAATGGTGTGCTATTCCTGTCTCAGGCATTTTTGGCTTTAATTTGGGCATGGAGGATTTTAGCTATGGTACCATTAGTAAGCAACTTTTGGATCCCTTTTTTAGCTTATCTTTGAATTGCTAATAGGAGGTATCTTCTTAGTCACTCATATTTGAACATAGTATTCCTGTACATTTATTAGGGTTAACTAAATGAATGATGCATGACATGTGCCTACAAAAGAAAAGGGTGAGCATGTATGCATGGAGTGGATGCAAGAGATCCTATAATGGAAAAATGATTATTCCTACAAGAAACAGTGGTCAGTATATGCTATCTATATGTACATGATGTATGCATGATTAAAGCTAATTAGTTTTCCTATACAATGAACAAACCAATCACAAGCAAGCTCTCACTTCCAACCTTATTTCTCCATAAGGCCATTCAATCTCTTTCCTAGGTGGGTTTTGAACCTATAATCATCAGAGGACTATGGTTCTACTCTCAAAACTAGGTTGTTTATGTTTATGTTGGTCAGAACCAAAGGGCAAACTGAGGAACGATACTCAAATGTGCTTGAGATAATCACATAATGTCAATGTGAGGGTCAATTGTCAGGCTTCAAATAATGTCTAAAGCCCATATGTGCCCATATGCATAGGACCAAGGTCAATCAAAGGGAGTCCGAGTTCTTACCCCCACATCAATAGTTGATATACTTATCGTGAGTCATAAAAGTATTGTTTAATAGTTTACAATTTGATTTTACCAACATAAAGGTCCATAATCTAGTTGGGTTCCTAACCCATTCATTTAATACGATAAGGATAAATGGACAACATCTCGTAGGTTTTTTCATCGAGGGATATCGTTATTTGTTAATTCGTATAGACTATTCAGGCTAAGGTATATGATTCTTATCATTCCATATACTTTGGGCTCACATGAAATAAATGAGAATCACATGGTCCTGAGCATAAATTTTCCATGAAAATTGACATTATGACATCATTCAATGATAAACACTAGGAGGGTCATGTCATTTATAAGTATTAAGTCAAATAAATAGTATTAGGACAAGAATAACATGCATAGCTTGGTAGAATCCTTATGGATGTTGCTACTATTTTATCTACATGAGCTGAGTTAGGGTGAAAAGCTAAGGGTTCCTTTAACGAGAATGGCCCCATATGACTAGGGTTATGGACTTCGGTCAGTGAGTCTAGCATTCTTTTGATAACTCGGTTGCCCCCCTTAAGGACTTAGGCTATAAACTCTAGTTAGATGAGTCTGGCGAATACACGAGTAAAGACTAAAGGTGATAATACCATATCTTCATTGCCCTGTGACTCGAGTGCAACCATGGTGGTGATGTTATTTAGTATTATCAAGGCTTTTAGGGACAAGTAGTGTATGTGTGATGTGTAATGCAAATGCAGTGGTGAGGGGCTTTATACGATCGAGTATTACATAATAAGAAATAGTCATTTTTGAGTTTACCCTTCTTACTTAGAAATCCCCAGTAGACTCACCACTATGAGTGACCTGGATTGATTAGGCATTCTTCTTTTGTGTTTTTTTCTTTGTTGGTGTTTTTTTTCCAAGGTACATGGCAACTTTACTAAATAGGGACAAGTGATTGTTCTTAGGGGAGATAAGATGTTTTTTATTTTATGGAGTCACCACCTAATTTTTAGAAAATCAGGAAAAGAAAGAGACAACATCGAGACACTCAGTGAGTATTGTCCCCAGTAGAGATTTTTGGATTCAGGAGATTGCATTTACTTTTTATTATTTCTCATTATATGATATTCAATATATACCTACTATAACACCCTAGTTTTAGTGATGACAATTTATATAGCATTCACACAATATGCTATAAAATATAGGATAATAAGCTGAGAATTTTATTGCATCACTTTCCTAATAAAATACATATGAAAAGAAAAAAAGATTGTGAAAAAGTAAATCTAATATTATTGATCTACAAGGATAACACAATCATTTACATAGCTTATTTGATGAATGATAGAATGATCATGTTTACAGTGATTATTTATGCTATGATGATGAATGATGATAATATAAAGGATGCATGAGATCATCAATGGACCGACAGCATGATGATTCTATTCTAGGGTATGAAATTTTCATATTATTGATATTTATGATATGATTTCATGATTTCAAAAATGGAGTGATAATGTAAAATGAGCATAATGATGCATATATTATTCATGTAGCATGCAAGATTGCCAGTCTCATCACACAAGCATAACAGTATTCCCAAATACTAGCAACAGTAAAATAAAATGTAGTGCAGTAAAGTAAAGTAAATGTGATAAAATGATTATATGATCCTCAGACTCAACTCAGCTTATATGAACTTTGAAGCTCTAGCTTCGAGATATTATTAAGCTTTCCTCATCAAGAGGTTCAAAATGACAGTTGAATGATTCTAGACTCTATACCTTTGAAGCATGCTTTGACAAAGATGATGTTAGGTTTGGTAGAAAAAAGGATCTAACAACATAAAGGAAAGGTTATGGGAGAGAAAAAACTGTATGGGAAAGGGTTCCCCACACCTTCGAATGAACTAACTCTTAAGTATGTGTATGTCTTCACTTGCTTACCCCCCCCCTCCAAAACGGGGTGTATAGGGGTCTATTTATAGGAAAAAATGTGTAGAATGGGGTGGTGTAGGCATGGTCATGCGCATTTGATGGGATTTTTGCATATGGCCACGCACAGTGTGCATGTGGTCACACACTTGGAGCATGGCCATGCGCACCTGTGTGCTTTTTCACATGCACTTCAATGCTCTATGAGCTCTTCTCGGGTTCTATGCGCATTGTTCTAAGGTTGGTTTATAGGGTTTTTAGGCCTTCCAAATGCATTTTTGAATTCGACTTCGATTTTAGCACATAACACCTAAGGGTGTTTACACGCACTTTTGAGCAATACATGTTGATACCTAAGTTGTGTTGGACCATTTTGGGACCACTTTTAGAGCCCTTTAGACATGTTTCCAAAGTTCATTTTGTCAAAATTGATTTTTATTTTTTTCACGAAACTGGGTCTCGGTCTAACGAAATACGCACTGGCCCAATGAGCTGAGTATTCTGAGAGGAGTTTTCTCAAAATAAACCTCTCATTATTCTGATAATTTATATTTCACAAGGTTAGAGCATAACTTAATGACCCAGTGATCAATTTTGCACACTTGTGGGGTCAATTGGGTGTTTTAAGGTTGCACAATTCAAAGGTGTTATGAACGAGCAAACTCTAGTCATCTTGGGGATTTGTTTCATCATTGGACCTTTTTAGGGACAGTTAAATTTGAGGTATGACACAATGGCTCTAACAACTGTATTTTTTAAGCTTAATCTATATATATGTGCTCTAAAGTTATGATAAACAAGAACGCACATTACTTTACTCTTTGATTTTTAAAAACTCCCTAAGCATTCATTAAGCTTCATTCTTTTTCTTTGTATTAATTAACTTTTGTGAGAGTTGGTTGTGTGATAGAAATAGGACTTCATCATTATCTAATTCTTAGGATAGATTAGAATTAGTTTAAGTGTTTATCCATTAAATTCATTTTTTCTAAAATCCTTCATTAGCCTTATTCACCTCCCCCCCCCCCCCCCTCTAAGCCTATGACATGGTTCTGTTTGGAAGAGCAACTACAAATGAAGTGAGAAGACTAAAAGGAATTCTAATTGAGTATGCAAAGAATCAAGTCAGAAAGTTAATCTTCATAAATCAAGTGTTTTATTTAGTCCAAATACATTAAGAAAGGTACATATCTCTTGGTTTATCTAAATATATGTCTCTTATTAAGTATTTAGGTGTTCTTACTAATTAGGGTCAATCTCGAACCCAACTTTATAATTTCGTTCTTCAAAGAAGAATGTAGAAGATGCAAAACTAGAAGTTTAAATTCTTATAATATGTAGGAAAAGAGATCATGGTGAAGGACATTATCGATGTAATTATAATATATGTTATATTAGTTTTAAAGATCCCATTACATATATTAAACAAAATACAATCATTGATTGCTAAATTTTGGCGAAACTAGGACACTGCGATAAGGAAGATACACTAGATTTCATGTAAAGAGTTAACAATAAATAAAATTAAATGAGGTATGGGTCTAAGGGAATTATCTCTTTTCAATATAGCTCTACTTGCCAAATAATCATGATTCAATATGTGCTTGTCCGCTTAGAAGTATTTACTTTCCATATATGTCCTTCAGTTTTGCCATTAAAAGCTATAAACGTTTTTGGCTTTAGCATAGTATCCTCATATGAGAGACCTCATTTTGGCTAGAAGTTGATGGAATGTATCCTCAAAAAGTAAAATCAACATTTAGGAAGATAAGTGGGTACCTTCCTTGCCACATTTTTAATTATAATCTAGTCCTCCTACTAATTACAATCAATAGTTATTGCATCACCTCATCAACCTAAACACTAAAGACTAAGATCATAAACTATAAGCAAATCTCTTTTAAGATGAGGAAGTACAAGATATAAACTATATTCCATTTATAAGGAATTGAGGAAAAGACTCTTTAATTTGCCATTATAATAGAATAAACATTTACTTAATAAAGTTAGGTTGTAAGTACCTTAAGCTTCATCAAATAGATCGAGACATTAATCTTTCCTTAAATGCATATTTCTTATAAACAAATCATTTTGGCACTCAATTTATCATTATAGATACATTTAAAAATTAGGAATTTCATATGAAGATATGTTTATAATGCTCTAACTATTAATGCAAACCTTATAAAGAGAGGTTGGCACAATAACCTAATGTGCCCAATTTGCTCTATCTCGAAGGAAATAATAGCACATATGTTATTCCATTCCCCAAAAGCCAAGCTAACCTGGTTTGCAACCCTATTAAATTACATACCTTTTAATCATAATTTTTAATTTTTTAGTCATTAGTGGACAACGGTAAGAAACCACATGTAGCAAAGGAATTAAATCCATTACATAGGTATGGTGGCTCATACATGTTGGCAAATATATAAATACAAGAATTATGAGGTTTTGCAATCTCAAGAATATGATCCTAGACAAGTAGCACAATAATGCACTAAGTTATAAAGAGAACTCTAAAATCTTCAAAAAGGAAATAGTGACAATAGAATTCAATCAATGGATGAGCCTTCATTAGCTGATACCTAGTCATAAGGATGGAACCCTTATTATAAGGCAATCATATACAATACAAATAGCATTCATCTGTAGGAAAAATAGGGCCCAAATTATCCATGCATCTTCAAGTAGATGTTCTTGTTCATTGATTGGCAACAACAAAAGCCTTAGTAATAAGGGATGTAATCAGGTTTATACACAATCATAATCTTCACACTCCATTATCAAATTTAATTCAATAGTGGTTATTGAGGCTTTGAATAATTACTTTTATGAATGTCCCTAAGAGTTGAAAATAGTGGTTGAAAAGATTTTATCTTTGTTGTGTTTATTACAAAATGTTAATTTTGTTCATATTGTAAGGAGAAGGAATATGGATGCTTATTGGTTATCTAAGAATAGTTTCCTATAGGATAGCAAAGGTTGTTTTACTAGTGTTCCTCCTTCTTTACAACTTTTATTAGACAACTAATCGTGAATCCACATGTTGCACAGACTACTTCCCAATTATCCTACATATTTTACGTACAATAATTTTAAAACTTAAAAGATGATTATGTATAAAAAAAAAAAAAAGTCAACACAAATTAAGCAAGTATAGGATGATGAATACTCATTTGGTTGTAACTTGCTGACATTTCATAAACAAAGTAAATAGATGAAGAAGACAAATATTAATTACCTAGTACGGTAACAAACGAAAATATGTTACTTTTTGAATGCTTTGAACCTTGGTTTTGTTCCTGCATCAAAATCCACTAATTAATAGTAACCCAATATTATAAAAACTAATTACTTGCTTTAAATGACAAGTTACCAAGGAAAAAGGTGTACAATTTTCAAAAAGGAAAAATAGAGAAAAAAGTCATGTTTTCTTTTGATAATAGAAATCCTCAATTAAATTATGAGCTAATTCTATACATTTTAATGGAGATATAATTGTAAGGCTGAGAGGTAGATATAATTTAATGGAGAAAATACTGATTTAGATGACATAATTATTTATGATGATATTGTTGTTTTCATTATTTTAACTAGACTATAATATAATAGTTTAGATTTAATAGGATTATATCTCTAGTTTTAAAAAGAATTTGTGTTGAAATTGAATAATGATTTTTTTTTAATTTTTTAAGAAAAAATAAAAATTTTTTAAAGATGTTACACATAAAGCTTTAAAGATGAATACTCAAATATGATATAGGACATTTATCAAATTTTGGCCTTAATAATTTTGGACCTTAGCATATATATATATGCCAAGGTCTAAAATTTCTTCCTCAACAGAATGAAAGTTCATTCTCTAATGTTCAAAAAAAGATAAATAACTATGGAAAAAGTAGAAAAAGTACTATATAATTTCAATTTCTATCAATATCTAATTATTGATTTGTTTTGTAAAAAGTTGATATGCAGAGCCAAATTGACTCAAGCTGTTATAATTGTCGATGTGGTATAGTGTATTTTAGTCTGATCAACTATAATTCATGTTCAAACATTTCTCAAGATGGATATATAATAAATGTTGAATTTCTTACAACTTGCATGTTTTGAATAACAAAAATAGCACAATCATACATGTTACATTGATTATTTTATATTAAAATAGATTTTAAACACGAATGTTTAAATAATTTAAGCACATTGTCAGCACAACATCAAAAAGTCATAATTCCTTTAATTTGTTAGATTTTGTATACATACAAATGAAGCTAAAAACTATTGGATTAATATTCATTTAGTAATAGCCATTAATATCCAAAACCTATTATCGATTAAAATAGTTATTTAATTTAAATTTATTAACCTAGTTTCAGAATTTTTTGGATGATGGGACCCTCAGTTTCCAATTCTAGTACAATTAATATTATAAGAAGTACCAGGCGAAAATTTAATTTGACCATTTTATTGAGAATAAAATTAAAGGTGAAATAGTTTTAAATGACAAAATAAACATTACATACTATGATAGAATTTGATTGAACAGATGGATAGCATGAACGAAAATTACCCAAATTATTGCATTGTTTTTGAAATGTGACTCTTAAACTAATTAGTGTTAGTATTTTTAGAAGCGTTAAAACCTCAAGAATGTAAATAAATACACCATTATGAGTCTCAACTTAAAATTATATGATTTAATAAGAGAATAGAACTAATTTTGGGTTCTAAACGTTTTTTACAATTCACTTAGATTTATAGTTATAAAAATAAGAAATAATGGAGTTACATTATAAAATAGTTGAGAATTATATTGATGAAATGAAAAGACAACGATTAATTGACTATGTAAGAGTTTAAAAGAAATTAATTTGCAGAATGTGGTTATTAAATTTTATTTATGGTTTTCATTGTGGAACTATTCTCCTCTAACTCTTTCTTCAATTATGGTATTTATAGCAACCAGGGAGAAGGAGAAGAATGTTCATTAGTTGTTTGTTACTTGCTTTTTATCTCATTGTCCATTTTCAACAGTCTTCCTACTTTTTCTCTCAGCTTATATATAACTTCCACTCGTTGCACTAGCACAATTACAGAATAGAGCCATTATTATTATTTTGCTTCATTTCTAATTTTTCAGACTTGCAATAACTGTCAAAATTATTTAGTTTGTATTTACATGCGAGTATTTGATTTAAAATTTCAAATATTAAATTTTAAGTATAATGATTTCAAATAATATGTAATTAGATGTTATTCAAATTCTCATCAAATGAGATTTTAAATCTCTTCTGAATTTATTTGAAATCCTCATTGATATAAATTCACATAGTTGCCAAATTAGAGATTTGATACTAAAATCCCAAAACCATGTTCGAATCCTTTCTAAAAAAAAAGTAAAATATTGATCGAAATTTGTGATAGATATTAGTGAGGGAAAATTAAATATGTCACAAAATGTTAGAAAATAATTTATTTTTTGAATGAAGGCCAATTTGGCCCCTGAACTTTGCACAAAAGTTTAAATAAGGCCAAAATGACCTTTTTGGACAAATTAATCCAAAACTTTTCCTCTTTAGCTGAAATTACCCCCTTTTTTGCTTGGATTGACTAAATGAGTTACACGCTCAAATAAAAAGCATAAAATATTTAGAAAATTAATAATTAAAAATATTTATTATTTTTATGTTATATTTCTTTTTTACTTTTGTCCTATTAAAAATGAATATTTTTACTAGCATGTCAATTTTTTTTTCAATTGTTTTTCATTTTCTTCAAAAATATAAAATCCATTGTTCCTTTTTTAATAGTTATGAAGCTGAAAAATCCATAACTATCCTTTAATCTTCATTCTTTTGCAATTGGATAAAATCTCATTATAGTCTTCTTCAAAATTGTGAATCTAACGCTAGAAAAATCAAGAATTAATTGAAGACCCATATCAAAGCAAATCCGTGTCAAAACAATCAAGAAAAAAAATTTTGAATTAAAGAAAATTTAGGGAAGGTAGGTGGGATGTTCTATTCTCTTGTGATTTTTGCCAAATCTTTTCCTTCTTTTCGTTTCCTTCAGTTAAAACTCATCATTCTCATTATAAATGGTGGTGTATTGCATGCAACCAATGAAAGTATCAAACAATGTTGCTGAAATTATGTCCATAGTGGTTTGGATTAAAAGTGATAATAGTGGTTTTGATGGTGGAATTTGCTTAAAGGTGGCAGTTTTGGTTGCAGAGAAGAGGACCCATTTATATATGGTTTTGATTCAAATCTTATATTCTTGCAATAATAAAATAAGATTTGGTAAAATTTTGGTTGAAGGTAACCTAGATGAGAGAGAGATAGAGTAATTTTAATTTTAATGAACAAAATAATGCCTCACTCTCTCATATATGAGAGTGATACATAATTGCTGGGAAAAGGAGCAATTTGAGTTGAAAGTGCAAAGTTTTGGATTAATACACCTAATAAGACCATTTTGGACTTATTTGAACTTTTGTGCAAAGTTCAAGGGCCAAATTGGCCTTTATTTCTTTATTTTGAAAAAAAAAATAGTTTTGATGGATGTCAAAACTGTTATAATTTTGTATGACAGATGTAAGAATCCATTACAACTTAATGATGGACATCATCATTCATCACTATTTTGTGACAATTTCTCAAGCCATTAAAAAAATTTGTTGTTGAAAAAATTTTAAAATAATAATTTTTCGTTATAGGAATTTAGTGACGGATGTATGGTTCACACAGATTAGTGACAGATTAGGTCATCCGTCACAAATTTTTTTCAAATAATAATTTTTTATTAGAAGAATTTTAGTGACGGATGTTCTAGTCCATCACTAATTTGTGACAAATAATAATTGGTTATTGGAGAAAGTTTGGTACCGGATGTTCTAGTTCGTTACTAATTTGTGATGGATGATCTAGTTCGACTCAATGTTTTCAAATAACAATTTTTTTGGCAGATGAATTTTAGTGACAGATTTATAGTTCATCACAAACTTTTGACAGATACAGTCTGTCTTGTTCAAATAACAATTATTGGTTAGAAGAATTTTAATGACAGATATTTAGTCTGTCACTAATTTGTGATAGATTAGGTCATATGTCACTAATTTGTGACAAATTAAGTCATCTTTCACAATTTAGTGACAAAAAATGTAGTCCATCACAAATTTTGTTTAAATAACAATTATTCTTTGAAGGAATTTTAGTGAAGATGTTTGGTCTATCACTATTTTGTGACAATTTGGTCGTTTGTCACTAATTAGTGGCAGATATTCCGTCACTAATTAGCAATAAATTGTCCAGTCCATCATAATTTTTTCACATAATAATTTTTGTTACATGAATTTTTTTTATGAATGTATAGTTCATCACTAATTAGTAACGAATTGTGTCAACCATCACAAATTGGTGACGAATGATCTACTCCATCATAAATTTTGTTCAAATAACAATTATATGTTAAAGGAATTTTTAGTGATGGATTTTTAGTCTATCACTAATTAGCTACAGATCAACCGTTCGTCACTAAATTTGTGACAAAATTGTGATAGATTAGTGATATAATACTTACATTTTTATAAAAATTTAATTTTTTTTTCTTTCATTTCCCCTTCTCCTATCTATTTCAATTTTTTTCCATCCTTTTTCTTCCTCTATCATTTTTCATCTTTCCCCCTTTTTCCCCCCATTTTGTTTAATTTCACTTTCAATTTCCCTTCTTCCCCCTCCAATCAATTTTTTCTTTACAATATTTTATTTTTTCTCTTTCCATTTTTTCTTCTTCTCTTCTTTTTTTTTCCTTTTATCTTTTCCTTCCCCATCTTTCTTCTCATCACCACCCTATCATTGACCAACCGTCACCAACGGCCACCACGGTCAGCCACCACTACCACCATCTCTTGCCTCCACTGATCACCATCAATTGTATATCTTTTCTTCAAGTTATTTTTATTTTCTTACATTTTGTTTATAGTTTTAAATCTTCTTATTTTCTTTTTGTACATTTTTATTTTTTTATTTTTCTTATCTCTTTAAATTTATTACTTTTAATTTTGATACTTGATTTAAATGGTTTAATTAATTAATTAGTCAATTTTAATTTTTGTTGTTTTTAATATATTTCAATATTTGTTATGATTTGTGATCTTGACATTTATTATGTTGCTTGAATATTTGATGAATTTTTTGGAATAAATTTGCTTGATATTTTTTTATTTATTATGTCTTAAATAGCAACACATAATATTTGTGTGTATATATATATTGTTGACTTTTATATATATTTGTGGTATTAATTTATTATTATTATAATTTTTAAAATATATTTTAAACGTGCAATTTTTATTATATTAATATTAATCAATAATTTTATTATATTAATGAAAAAAATTTATAGTTTGTGATGGATTTATGATAGAAAATTTGTCACTAAATTAGTGACAAGCAATATATATATATATATAAAAGCAATATATATATATAGACTTTTATATATATTTGTGGTATTAATTTTTTATTATAATAATTTTAAAATATATTTTAAACATGCAATTTTTATTATATTAATATTAATCAATAATTTTATTATATTATCAAAAGTAAAAAATTTTATAGTTTGTGATGGATTTATGATAGAAAATCTGTCACTAAATTAGTGACAAGCAATATGTCACTAACTTAGTTATGGATTGAAAATCTATCACTAAAATTAGTGACGATAAAAATATTGATGACAAACAATCTATCACTAAACCATTTAGTGACAAATTTTTCCTATTATTAAACAATAAATTTCTTGTAGTTTTGCATCCAAACATATCATTATAGTTATTGAATTAAACCAATGAACTTTTTTTAAGCATCAAAAGTTCTCTCCACTTTATTGAATTATGAATTGTCCCATTTCTAAAAAAATGTATACAAACAAAATCTTTTCAAATTCTTTTTCTATAAATAACTAGATTGAGAAAATCCAATTGTTGATGGATTATATATATACACACACACATACATACATACATACATACATATGTGTAAAAAAAAGCAAATTTAGTATCCGAACTTTTCAATTTTTACTATTTTGATGGTTTGACTTTTTTTTTTTTTTGCAATTGAGTGTATGAACTCATTAATTTTTTCCTATTTAGGTGCTTATGGTTGACGAGTGGCTACGTGAGCTCATGTGGAGCCTACCTTCTTGACAGCATGGATTGCACATCAACATATTTATAGGAACAAGATGTTGTTTGTGTCTTATGCCCTTTGTGTTGGTATATTAAATTCAAAATAAACCTAAATCAAAAAATCTAAAGGAAATAATAAAGAAAGAACAAAGGAAAAGGAGATTGAGAAAATGAGGAAGAACAAAAAGATCAAGAAAACTAGAAAGAATAAAAAGATAGAGAAAATGAAGAAAAATAGAATGGAAGAAAACATATGCCTATGTGGTGAGGGTCGTGTTATTAGTATGTCTTAGACATGAGCTAATCTATGGAGGCAATTTTGTTCATGTGAGAAATCCAACTATAAAAAGACCTTCGAATGGATTGACGACAAACTCTATGATGGGTCAAGCTGAATCATATATGGTCTTCTAAAGAGCGAAGCAAGATTGGAAATAAAGCTGGAGAGGAGAAAAAGAAGAGAAAAACATTTATAGATCTTATTATATTGATTATTGTCACATGCATCAATCTAAAATTCAAAATCTATTAGAGATTTTTAAGGTTTGTTTAAGTTGGTGTAATCTCTCGTAGGTAGTCTAACCAATTAGAACTCGATGTTGTTTACTTAAGCTATTAATTTTCAGTTTATTCAAGAAACAACTCTTTTATTTTTTAGCTTGTAAAATGCAACAACTTGATGTTATAAATGGAAATTGAAGTCTAATGTAATGTCTTAAATATCCTGTTAATTTTAAGTTTGTTCAAGCAATAACCTTTATAAGGTGTAGAAATCATCTATAAAGGTGGAGTAATGTTCACCATTATTATAAGTTTATTAATATATAACCTGAATATAATGTGTAGAAATTTAATATAGCAAACCATAAAAGTTTACCTTATAACATACATTCAGTAAGTAATACATTATAAAGTATTCATTCATGTTCTAGAGAGAGAACTTCAAGTTGTAAAAATTCATTCAAGCCTTAAATTTCATAACTTCAAAGTTCGAACATATTCATTGACATTAGCATGCCATACATTACATAGTATTCATTAAACATTCCAGAAATCAACTAGTTACAAACATTATAATTCCATGTTCAAATTTTCTTGGAATTTAATGAAATAAAACCAAATTTGTTTATAACATAAGTTATTGTCCAAAATCAACCATATGTCTATCTAAGATACTTGAGACATCAATTTTTCTTTTTTTTTCCACTGCCAGTCTTGGAATAATCATTACTTGCTTCTTCATATTCCTCAATAGCCTTAGATTTTTGCTTTGATGATTTGGCACTTGCTTTAGCCTATATAAACAATGGAATGCTTCATAAGTTATTTATAAAAACTATAAATATAATTTAAAGCAAGATTATAGAAATAACCTAAATTTGACTTAAGGTAATACAATATTTGTTGCCCTTCTTAAAACCCACATCTGTTTTAGTCATGAAGCTAGGTTTAGCATCATTGCCTAACCTTAGCTTCCCACTTTGGTGAATAATTATTTAACTCCTTGTTAAAAGTAGTGAACATATTAAACCTATATATTAAATGAAAATTGATAAAAATAACTAACATTAGCTTTATAACATGCATTCAGCATGGTAGATAATGTCACTAAATCTGTGTACACCTCATAACCCTCTAGAGGCTATGCTAAAAATCCCAGTAGTGCTACTGTATGCTTCCATTTCTTTAAGCCCTTTAACTATGTTGCAACGATATAAATGGGAGTCTTTTTCCTCTTATAAGGTATTTTAAAATCTTTATTCCTTTCCAACAACTATGATGAGTTACTCTTATTTACTTTCCTAAAATTTTCTAAGTTGATTCCATCAAGTCTAGAATTTTATTGCAATTATCCATCAAAACATATATATCATATAACTTAACAACATATGGACACAAGCATAAATAATGAAACACAGAACATATAAATTCAAAATCACATAATGAAATATATTGATTGCTTTAACTATATTAACAAATGTCACATTGGCTTTGTCTTTTTCACCAATTGACTAAATTTCAAAAATAGCATGTTAGAAATGAGTGACACATCTATTATAAACAAGTCACACAAATTAAATTCCTTACTTGTAATTTATTTGGTCTTGACTAAGAATCTTGATCAACTTCAACTTGTTCAATACCTGTTAATGTGTTGGTTATTATATTGGTTCTTATGTTTTTGCCTTGTGGGCATGTCTATTTATTGTGCCCTATTAGTAACATACTTAGCTAGTCATTTTTGCCTTTCCTTAACAGCTTGACCCCATTGCTTCCATCTTCTCGTTCTTTTTCTTTCTATTCTTTAGAGGCCTACTAGGCATCCTTCTATCTAAGGGCGGTTAAGGGGATCTATCTCTCTTTTCTCTTAAAACTCTTTGTTGTTCATACCCTCCATCATATAAGCATAAGTCTTCAAATATGTAGCTTTCATATTCACATCATGCACAAGGTCTTTTGGATTTTTTTCAATGTAGCATAAATTGCATAAGCACAAAGTATACTTGTCAAATTCCATCCTCTACAAGGGTATGTACCATTCTTTAAGTAAACAACATACATATCTCCTTTATATCCAACTTCAAATCCATGCTCTCCATTCCAAAGCATGTTAAAATTGATGCTCTCTATGTAATTATCACATAACTTCTTCCTTATTCTTGGCCCAAAATTATGAATCCACTTCTTAGTCTTTGATCTATGCTCTCACAGTCTGGTCATCACCATCTTTCTGATGCCTTTCAATATTGTGTAAATATGCTTGTCTCTATACTCAACAATTTTCCTATTAAATGCATCAATAAGATTATTATCGCCAATGTTGCATCTGACTTCTGTATTAAAATAAGCTCGACACCAATGTCGTGGATGTGTGTTCAATATGTTTTCAAAGCCTCTAGGAGCCAACTTCTTCATCTCTTCCATATTTGCATCAAAGTTAGGCATGTTAAATGACTTTTCACACATCCAAAAATGCTTCTTTAGGTCTTTATTCTTATGTTTCTTCCTCTAGCTGGCATATAAATGCCTAGCACAACATTGATGTTCTACCTCAGGAAGTAAATTGCTAATTGCATCTTGTAGCCCTTGAATAACATGTTATTAAGTTAGATTAAAAAAACATCAAATTTGAAAAATCACAATATACATCAATCCAAGTAAGTTACCTTCTGTTGGTTAGTAATGATAGTCCAACCTTTGCCATTCTATAAGTCCAAATCTTTAGCCAACAACTCAATAAGCCAATTCAAAGTCAGTCTATTTTCATAACTCATAATAGCCCAAGCCATAGGGAACTTCTAATTGTTCCCATCTCTCCTAATAGCAGCATATACTTCTCCCTTAACTATACCTTTGAGAAAACAACCATCAAGCCTAAGGATTCTTTTATAACCTCCTAACAGTCCTTTCTTCAGGCAATTAAAACTAATATACAATCTATCAAAAATAGGCAATTGGTGTGGAAAAGGTCTATATACCTTCATTTTAGTAGTCTACCAAGATTAGACCTCTCAATTTCACATAAATAATCCCACAACTTACCATACTCTTCCACTAAGTCTCTTTATAGCTTGAGCATTATTAATAATTTAGCCCTTCTCAGCTAAGTTAAAATGATATCAACTTTAAGGTCCTCTTTCATTAAATCCTTTAAATCCACTAATCTAATTGTATGTATGCACTTATACATATGCAAGTAGTTTACAGCAAGCCATTTAGTTGTCTTTCTCTTATTTTTATTTGTCATAAGACAATTGTGTTCTTCAAAAAAAGATCTTAATCTAAAAATGATGAGACAAACTTTCATATAAAGAAAAAACTAACCAAGGACAAGTTTTTTTGGCACATTTAACTCTTATTTTGTAATATATATTTCTAACAAATTTGATTACTCACCTTTCTTAAATAGAGTACTTTGTCATAACCTTTTTAAAATCATTTGTCCCTCTAAATGTTATACCTAATAACAAGCTAATTTTTTTTCCATTTTGATTATAAGCAAAAAATCTACTTTTACTCCTAACAGCATGGTAAGAATCTTCCCTATCTAAGCTCAGAAAACTTTATTCCCCATTTGAAGTGAACTCTCTTCAGAATATAAACCACCATCTAGAGCTTCAGTGCCCCAATTAATCAAATTTGTTTTCACACATTCAGTAATTACATTTACTGCTTCATTTTTGTAATTGCTTTTCAAAAACACTTTGAACTTTTATTTGACTTCCAATTTCTTATGGATCTACACCAAGTCTTCTCCTTATTTTACTTGCTTTTCTCAATAGATGTCTAGAATTTTGTAACTCATTATCATCTTCATTGGACAACAACTTATAATCCATTAACATATTTGGATTTTCATTAATATTATCTTGATCTTCAATATCATCATCTGCTACTTCAGTGTTATGCTCACTGTAGACGGCGGGGTTTAGCGCGCATCCAAGATTTTAGCAACTATGACACTGTTTAGGCTCAGGACCTTAAAGAACACACTAACCACTATCACAAAGACATGGTATAGAGATGAGGAGTCGCCACCCAGGGTAATAACTAGGACAAATCGAAAAGGTGGTACTCGATTCTCTAAAAGAAAGCTAGCACCACAACTAGGAGATTCTAGATACGGAGTACTAACTTCTCTTAGTCGCGTGTTCTTTTAGAATAATTTATAAATGATTATTTCATCCTCTAATTACATGCAATTTTATTAAACCCTAATTAACATCCATCTAACCTAAAAGGCAACAAGTCAATACAATTACAACTAAAAATGCATAAAAAGGCAATGTCCCTATGTCTAAACTATGTTTATTTTATTTTATAAGTTAGCTAAGTCTAAATATTATTTACAAATGAGAAATGGACTATAGGTGGGCCTATATTTTTATTAATTAATGAGCCTAGATCTATTTATTTTAATTTGTCTAAGGAATGGGCTTAAGTCTATTCAATTTTAAAGGAAAATTAAATTAGTGGGCCTAAGTTTAAATTAGTTTTATTTTAGTGAAATTTGGGCCTAGGTCTATTTATTTTAAAAGAAATGAAATTAAGTGGGCTGAGCTACGTCTAAACAAGTTCTAATTAACTAAGTGGGCCTAAAATCTAATTAACCTAATGGGCCTAAATTGATTTTAATTATTCAAAATCTTAAACCATTTTTAAGCCTATTTATTTAAATGGGTTAGACTTAAACGTGGGCTTGGGGCCCAAAAACATAAAAAAAAACATCACAAAATCAAATCAAAATACATTCACATGTGATTTCTAACAAAAAAAAACCTAAATCAATTACATACAAACCCTAATTAACTAAAGCCACCATTAATATTTAATTAATTTTTACCTGATTGAACCTAATTACTAATTAATTTTAAAGTGCATAAATTTAAATCTTTCACTATTCCCACTACTTGGGCTATTACAAACTACGTACAAAATTAAATTAAACAATTATACACCCATGAATTAAAAATAAACTACACAAGATACCAAAATACAAAATTAAAATTAAAATCCTAAAAACTATTGAAAAAATAATACAGGTTCATCCATGGCATTCCATGGATCTTCTGTTCAATTCTTGGATATTAGACTGTTTGCTCCTCAATCCACAATCGAGCATCAAACAAAAATACAAAAAAAATTATATTAGTAATGAAATAAGAGAACAATAATGAAAAAAATAAAAAAAAAATTACCAAAAGAGAAGAGAAGAAAGAAAAAAAAGAATGTTGTGCATATGCTTTAGCCCCTCAGACTAGGATTTTCACCGTTGAAATTGAACTGTTGCCGATTCTGGACTGGAAAGGGAGTTCTCAATAGCGTCTAGATTTTTAGGGTTTTTTACGCAATTAATTTTTGTAGTATCTCTTTGTCTCTCTCCATGCCAAAATAAAAATCCCCCCTCACACACGCAGACTCTTTTCTTTTTAAAGCGAAGTCTGAGCATACTGACCTTCCCAGTTTGTAGGAACGCTCATCTCTTCAAAAATAACCTGATAAGAATTTTAATTTTTAAAAACTATTTATGCGTTTAAAACCTTATCAGATAATAGTAAAGATAAAAAATAAATTTTTAACTAATCAAAACGCTGAAAAAAATCAATAAAAATATGTGAAAAATCAAAAAAATAGGACTTTTACGCGTCGGCATTGTGTAATGCCGATCCTAATTTTTTTTACTTTTAATTATTGAAAGACCCCTAAAAAATTGATTTATTTATAATAAAACCCTAAAAAAGTTGCAATTTAGTCCCTAAAGTCCAGAAAATCAACAACCAAGTTTAATTTTTAAATAAATTTCATCACAGGGGCTTACGTCACAATTGTGCACAATTGCATCCCGAAATTGGGTGCTTACAGTTGCCCCCCTTTGTCTCCGTTTGCTTGACAAATTGCAGCAAAGTAATAGAAACACACAATTTTGAAAGAAAGAAATTAAGACACTTGATTGTATCCTTAGTGATAGATTGATGCTTAAATTATTGAGCAAAGTATGATGTTTAGCAAGTCTCACTATATTTCCTGCTGAATGTCTAGTGGACTTTGTGCAAATGAGTTTTCGCTCTATTCCCTATGGGATGTTTAGTGATGATAAGTTTAAAATTTGCTATAGTTCCTATGGAACGTCTAGCAATGATGGATTTTGTTATATTCCTTGCGGGACGTCTAACGATGTACATTATATTCCCTGTGGGACGTCTAGTATATTGAATTGAATTTCGTTATATTCCCTGTGGGACATCTAACGATACATATTATATTCCCTATGGGATGTCTAGTGTAGTTGAATTGAATTTCGTTATATTCCTTGTGGGACGTCTAACGATGTACACTATATTCCCTGTGGGATGTCTAATGATGCACATCATATTCCCTATGGGACGTCTAGTGTAATTGAATTGAATTTTGTTATATTCCATATGAGACGTCTAACGATGCACACTATATTCCCTGTGGGATGTCTAGTGTAGTTGAATTGAATTTCATTATATTCCCCGTGGGACGTCTAAAGATGCACACTATATTCCCTGTGGGACGTCTAGTGTAGTTGAATTGAATTTCGTTATATTCCCTATGGGACATTTAACGATGCACACTATATTCCCTGTGGGACGTCTAGTGTAATTGAATTGAATTTCGCTATATTCCCTGTGGGATGTCTAACGATGCACACTATATTCCCTCCGGGACGTCTAGTGATGATAAATTGAAAAGTTGCTATAGTTCCTATGGAAAGTCTAGCACTGATGAATTTGAAAGTTTATGTCATAACTGCTATACAATACATAATATAATGAAGGTTATAACTATTTTGCAGCACATAACATAATCATTTGAAATTCATATCATAGCTATTGTGTATGTAATAACCCTGGTTTTTAAATTATTTTATTATATAACGAGTTATGCAGTATTAATAAATTTAAAAGTTATATTTAATTATTTTATTATTTTATGATTAATTATTATTATTTTATGTTTAATTATATTTTTCTATGTAAATATTTTATTTTGAAACTTATTATTTTGGATATTTAATTTGCATTATTTATAATTAGTATTTCAGATAGAACTATTTTAATAATATTTAATTTAGAGCATTGTTAATTCTATTATTGTTTTATCAAATTCTATTATGTATTTTATTAGAATTATCATTATTATTAAATGTTATTTTATGTGAGTTTAATTTGCACGTATGTGTGTTTATTATTATATGTGTGAATATATATATACATACACATGCATGCAATAATGAGCACATACATGCATGCATACCCATATACTAAACACCAAACTTACACAAAAACATTCAACAAATATATACATTCACACAAGAACAAGAAATAAACACAAAGACTTTATCTCCTCCTACGCAACCCGTTCCCTAACCTTCACTGTGCTTCCATCACTTCTTGCCACCGTTTCTTGAGCTTCTAGTCTCTTTCTTCTCCTCTAACACCAGTGAGTACTAATCTAGCTTCGGTTTGAACTCAAAATGTCCATTTCTTGAGTTTTTGTGAATTTTTGTTTTTAAGTTTTAGGGTTTTCCATTTTTTTTAAGCTTAATCTTGATGATTCACACAAGTTTCCAACACAAAAGTTGATCTTGGTAGCTTAATCTACATGTCTATATTTTTGTTATAATTTTTGGGATTTATTTTAATTTTTATTAATTTTTGAATATATTATTATTATTTAGTGAATTTTCGAAAATAAATTATATAAATTATGAATTTGGTTAAATTATTGTTATTATATATTGTTATTAATTTTGGTGTTGAGAAATAAATTTTTGGGATTATTATATAATTTTTATAAATATTTTTAGTTTATGTAAATTTTGGAATATTGAATTAAATGTGCATTTTGATTGAATTTAGAGTTTAATTTTGTGTTCTAGTTGATATTAGAAGGTTGTTTGGTGATAAAATGATTTTTATGAATTTTTATGGTTTTTATGGAATTTTATATAAATTATGTGCATTTTGAATTATTAGGTTAAATATGTATTTTTGTTGAAATTATTGGTTAAATATGTGTTTTGGTTGATATTAGTATTTTATATGTTGATTAAAGAATTTTAATGATTTTATATAATTTTTTAGGAAATTATTTAGTATACTGGATATTTTGTATAATAGGATTAAATATGTAATTTTGTGTTAATTATAGTTAAATATTATGTTTTAGTTGGTTTTATAATTATTTAAGGTATTAAAATGATTTTTTACAAATTAATTACTATTTTTAACTAATTAATACTATTTATCAAAAATTGTTTTTAAATAATATATATTCAAATAATATATTATATATTATTTTGGAAATAAATTGGGTTTAAAACTAATTTTATTATACAATTACACTATTTATGCAATTGAATGTGAATTTTATTATGTTATGTTGAATAATTGTAAAAATTGAATTTTTATTAATATTGTATAATATTTGAGATTTTATTAGTTAAATTGTGATAATTTTGGAATATTATGTAAATAATAAGTGTAATTGTTATTTTGAGATTAAATATGTATTTTATTATTTTTGTGATGTTAAATTGTGATTTTAAATATTATTTACAATTTATGTTAATTTAATTGTAAAACGAAGATTTTATTCCATTTATGATTTTTTATTATCAAATATTATTTAAATTAAACTTTTATGTTTTAGTTGGAAAATAAAGGCTTTTAAATATTTTTATGGGTTTTTGATGATTTTTATTATTTTACTGTTTAATATTGTTTGTTTGTGTATTGTGAACCTCAATTGGGGATTTGTGAAGTTTGGGGTCCCAACCCGAGGTGTTGTGCTTTGAGATTTTAGAAGTGTGTTTTTTGTGCAGGATCGGCCCTACTTTTGTAGGGAGATGTCCGTTTTACAGAGGAGACTCTGCCAAAATTTCGGTAGATTTCTCATAAAACGTAACAATCGGCTCGAATCTAGTTTTGAATTTTTTATTGAGTCTTTCTATAGTAATCCTAGAAGTGTTAAAATTAGAAGTTATTCTGATTGTTGTTGTTATTTTATTTTTCTAGCTGTGCCGAGACCAAGGCCTAATGGACTAGGCCCGCTAAGTCTATCTCGTGGAGTGCGAATCAGTGAGTTATTATACTGTATATATATGCATTGCATATAGGATGCATGACTTAGGATTTTTCATTTTCATTATTTGCTTTTAAAAGTGATTTAAATTTTAATATGATTTGGTATAATTTTAGTTTATTTTTAGTATATTTTGATGTATATGTCTGCATATTTTCCATATACATTTACGATATCTTTGGTATATTTAGGGTCTATTTTTTATATATGCATGGTAGGTAATTAGGTTTACTTTTAGTATACTTTAGTATATATATATATACATGTTTTAAATGTGTATTTATTCATAATTGTTTATTTAAATTATTAGTATATTTTAGATATATTCCTAAATAAATGCATGTCATATTATTAATTTATACTTAAATTGTTTTTAAGTATATTCATGGTTTATTTTTGGTATATTTCATGTTTCATTTGACATATATATACCCGAAATATACATAGCTTATTTTAGGTATATTTCTAGTATATATGGTTTATTTTACTATTATGAATGTCACTCTACACTATTTACTTTTCAAATGGATGATTTATCTCAAATGAAGGATATCACTAGAACGTGCTACTTAATGGGCAGCACTAGGACCGTGTACGTACTGGTGCAATAGATTTAGGTTTGAGTGAGGAATTACTTGTGGTAATTATAATATTATTGAGATGATTTAATTGAGATGTGACGTTATTGATAGTGTGATTGTTGGAGCTCGATTGACCAAGTGTCTCGGGACCAATCATAGTGACAGTCAGACTGCTGGAGCTCGATCAACTTAGTGTCTCGGGGCTAGTCTACTGTCCAAAATGGAATAAGGGATTTACTTGGATTTAAGTAAGCCTTTCTGGCTAGAGGGATGATATGGTTGATTGAGGTTGTGATTAATAGGGTTCTATTTGATCCCTTATATATTAAAATAACTGTTTTCTGCAATTATTATATTTATTAAAATAGAGTTGGCATTTGTGTGAAATGCATGCATATATATATATATATATATATATATATATATATATATATATATATATATATATATATATATATATATATATATATATATATATATATATATATATATATATATATATATATATATATATAAGAATGCTTGACTAGATATGGTTAGATTGCATGTATATATAGTATAATAATTCACTCAGTGAGGTCTGACCCCCCTCAATTATTTTTTCAGGAGATCTTATATCGTTAGACCTTAGTAGTAGAGTTCTTCGCCGGTGTTCTTCAATCCCGGCTATTTTATGTAAATGCATATTTTGAACTATGATTTGCATTCTAAAAACTGCAGTAGTAGTGTTATTGTATCATAAGAGTATTGTTTTGTTCGATACTTTATACTCTGATAATTGTATTTGAACACTGTATGAATATATATTTATTTATGAGAAGATATTAAGTATAATTTTTATATATTAATTCAAAAAATTTTAATTCAGTCGTGCTTTTATTTATGTAATGCATGTTTTTATTTTTCTAAGGCTTGCTACGGGTTTTGGATTCGAAAGAATTCTCACTCCCTAGCGCCGGTCATGACTCCTAGTTTTGGGTCGTGACAGTGCAGCATATGAATCCTTTAATTGAAATGATGCATGTAAAATGAAAAAAAATGAATTTATAATCTTGTTATGTATTCTATACTTGACATAAAATTCAGAATCATAGATTGATTATGTTGTTTTAATAATTCAATGAATTATTAATTTGATGAATGCAATGATTTAATTAGGAACATGTTCCTAATTAGAATGCAATTATGGACCAAATTGCAATGAAAGAACTTGAATTCACATGCACACAAAAGTAATGGACTAATGTGGAATACACTATACTCGATCATGTAGTGTTGATTGATCTATACGATTATCCCGCAATCCATAATTACTCGTGATTAGCTGCAACCCTTTCATTGCTCACTGATGATGCTGCAGTCCATAACTGCTCGTTGATGATGCTGCAATCTATAATTGCTTGAAAATTGACTGCAACCCTTTCATTACTCACCTTTGATATTATTACAGTCCATAACTCTTGTTGATTTTTATCTTTGGTTGTTTGAGTTGAATGCTTTGAATTCTTTATGCTGACTAATTTTAATTCCACTGTGCACTTCCTTCTAGTTTTATAATTCCTGCAGACATATTGAAGTTAGTTTCAATCATGATGAATGTATAAAAGTACATTATAATGTTGAAAATTTAGCATGTACTTAATGAATCTCACTATTTTTTATTTTCATGACTGTCACTTATTTGCCATTTGCAAAGGTCAGAGGCATCGTTAACCATCTTATGCTGAGAGTATAGCATTTACCAAGTGAAGAGCTTACTTCCATACCTAATTTTAGGGAGAATTTGCTTAAAAAAACTTATGGAAATTAAGCATAAAAATATTGAATCTGAAGTATCAAAACAGTTTTTGAATTATTTTTGTGCATTTCTTCCTTATCCAAGTATTCCCCCGCCTTTCTCATATTACTTGGCATGGATACCGTTGGAAAGGTCCTTTGGATACTCATATTCTTACAGAGCATTGGTCTAAATAGAGCAATTTTTTTATTTTTTAACGTGGGACCTCTTTTAGTATTCCCCTGCCTTTCTTGTATTACTCAGTGTGGATACCGCCAGAAGTTCATGTTGATACTCTTGCTCATTTTTGGGTATTGGAGTACATTATGCTTGCTCTTATTCTAATTCTCCTCTTAGTGTTCCCCTGCCTTTCTCGTATTAATCAGCGTGGATACCATTAAGGGATTTATACTCATACTCATTTCTAAGCATTGGAGTAGATTATATGCACATTCATTATTCAAAAGACTAAAATGACACTTTAAATTTCAACCAATTTATACTGCAAATCCATAGATTTTGTCTTTGCATACTCTTCCCCTCGTTTGGGTGTAAAGGAAGCATTAGATTAATTAGATTTTTAGAAACTCTCAACATAGAATGGTCAACAAGACATCTGAATTCTGAGAGGCTAATAAAAGAAAGCCACTAAAATCAAAAGTTATGAGATAAGTTTTTGCATATGACATTATGAAATGGATGAATTTACTCTCAATTTTATAAATTTTCTTTCAATTTGTACTTTACTACAGAATAAAAAAAAAGAGATAGAGTTATACTACTTCCCTTTGGTATTTGCCAGGCTGTTTGTCATACAGAGTGAGATTTTGATGAGTGATTAGCATTTGCTATCCTAGTCATTCTTATTGATGTATCAATTCCTTTCCTTTTCTTCATTCTCTTTTATTTTCCCCACATAAAATACCATAAGTTAGTATGGTTTATTTGCAAGTGAAGAAATTTTGTCAAAATGCAATGTTATTCTTTTGCATTCTTCCCTTTTTGATTATGGTGATGATGTCTCTAGTCGTAGGGTCACGATATTATGCCATCGAAGTTGTGGCTTTATTCTGTTGATGCTATGGTAGAGGGCCTCATTCTTTTTCCTAATGTTTCCTAAAAAAGAAAAGATTTGGGAGTTAAAGGTTTTTCATTTCATAATCAAAGAATATTTTAGAGTGCATTCATCTCAAGTTTTGAGTGCATTCTTCCCTTTTTAAGGCCAAGCGTATGTATCACTGATATGTTGGACCTTCTCGTTACCATATTCCACACCCTACAATGGTCTAACTGTTATGAGAGATATTCCAAATGATGCTCCCGATGAGACTATGGAGATGGATACTGAGTTTAAGGAGCTTGAAAGTCTTCTCTAGCCTCTTAAGGTCACTAGGATTATGCTTCTTAGCAATGTTACTCCTTTCATTTTCATTCCTTAAGATGCTTTACCTGTGAATACTCTGACTACTTTTTTTCACTTTTACAACACTAATCTCGAATGTTAATAGCAAAGTGTTTGGACAATCTTGACTAGGCTCAAAGACTTTATTATGCAAAGAAAGTATTTCACAACAAATGTATGCATGTTATGCATAACATGCATGATCCTAATAGGTCTTATGTTTGGAGCAAAGCTATGTTCATAGCTTGGAGTATGAGAATGAGGTGCCTTATCAACAGCTTGTAGATGCTTCATTGTTGGTACTTCTGATGTTTGAGCTTCTAATATAGCCTATCAGACAAATAACCAGGCGAGCAAGTAGGATCTATGGCTTTACACTAGAGCTCATGATTGACTGATGCACTATTGAACTTTTCTTTTTGTTACTGCTTTTGCCGTATGATAAATATTATATCTATATGGTTGTAGTATACTCCTTTCTTCCCTGAGATCATTTTCACTAACTTTGAAGTTCAACTATTGTATTTACCGTTTTGCCCCTAACTTGTCCCGGAGTTACATTTTTCCCCCAGCTTCATTTTGAATTCATCCTAGCAATCACTTTCTTCATGTGCACAAGAGACTCAATTTAGTCATTTATTATTGTTGGCCCTTTGTCTTACTAACCCTATTAGCTGCAATCTCATGCATTGAAGATGCATAGGAGTAGGCGAACTGATTGAAGTGAATTCTGGATGATGAAATCAATTGGACTTGCACTTCGAAGAATTCTTGAGCAGAATATGAGACTTGATGCTGACAATTACAATGTATAGGTTGAAAAGCAAGTTACTGAGCGACCAGGATTCTCAAGGTATAAGGGGACGCTAGGCTTATAAGGAAAATTACAAAAGAAATGGCAAAAAGAAAACGTAACTAAAATAGTGATCTCATAGTTCTGATTTAGCTTTCATCATGTATTGTTTTTCCATTCAGATACTTACGCAGTATGATAAAGACCAATATGTGACGTTTCAACAAAAATTTAAAATTCAATTTTAATCATTCATTAGGGAAAAAATGAGAACATTCATTACATCACATGATATATCTCCTGTTATCAGTCAGTCATGAATTTTCCTCTCTAATTTTTACCTTACTGTTCTTTCTTTCTCTTCTTTTTTTCCTCTCTTTATTCTTTGTTTTTTCATTTTTTTATTTTTTTTTCTCACATTTCCTATCTTTAGAAGTAACATCATGTGATATATGTACGTTCTTTGAATTTGCATTTGTGCCCAAGCTAAATGAATTTAATTGAATTAAATTTATGTCAAATAAGGAAATGTAATCAATATCATAATGCACAGTACCATTAGGATGTACATTACATAAGCAAGCATAATCCGAATTTATATCATCGATCACTAGAAACTAAAATTTTATTCAATGAGACAATGAGAAATTTTATTTCCTAGTTTAAATGCTAGCAATGCTGAGTCTCATAGTGGTTGTCCTTAAGGTGGTTGACACAACAACTCTTTAACAGTAGTACTATCCATCCTCTCAGCTGTTAACTTCATCACTTCCTCTTTGTTATCCTTCATTAGATTCTCCACAATCTGCTCCTTGAAGATCTCAAACCTAGGGACATCTGCTCCAGCAAAACTAACTGATTCCTTAGCTCTTAAATAGTATTTGCCTTCCCCTGGCCTTATGAAGTTCTGACTCAAAAGACCAACTTTTGCATAAAGCTTCCTCTTTTCTACATTGAATCTCTTCCTTGCCCTTCTACCTTTTCACTTTGCTTCCCCTGTAAAACCCAATCATGTTGTGTCATCTTGATTTTTGAATCCTGGGAATTCTCCTTATTCATTCTTCCCCAGTCCTCATCCAAATTGGTAATTCATGTTCTCCATCATTTTTGCTACTCTCGGATCCATTTCAGTCCCATCAAATATCCCAGTAATCTAGAAACTAGGGGGTGCACACACTTGTTTTTATTTATCTAATATGGATGCCATAGTAGCATTGGTTCCAGCTTCTATTTTCACGACATCTCCTTCATGAGGGAATTTTATTTTCGGGTGCACTGTTAAAGGTACTCCTCCTAGGGCATGAAACCATGGCCTTCCCAATAATAGGGCATAGGTAACAGGGATGTCCAGCACAATAAATTCAACAGTTGACTCTACAAGCCCTGTTTTGACCAAAGCCTGAAATGTTCCCTCCATATTCATGGTACTGTCATCGTATGCTCTGATTATAAGGTTTGAAGCCATCAAGTCATTTACTTTCAGACCCAGATTAGGCAGGATCTTTAACAGGCATACATTTATAGCTAAACCATTATTTTACCATTACAAAGTTAGTTCTCTTCCCTTTTACTTCAGCTGGGATAAATAATACCTTGTTATGGTTTCTTCCCTCCAAAGGCAAGTCATCATCTGAGAATGTTACCAACCCATGTTTCTTTTCTGCCACTTTTACTACCATAGCCTCAGGTGTAGCTACCATTTCAATATTCATGTTTGACAGAGCTTTGACAAGAGCTCTTCTATGGCTACCTGAATGCATCAATAACTCCTAAATGTTGACATTTGCTTTAGCCTTCTTTAGTTGTTCCAAAATCAAATCCTTTTTCTACTCTTCTTCTATCTCTGCATCTTCTGTTTCGTCTCTTTCTATTTTCTTTTCTGCTGCTTTATAATTGTTCCCACTTCTAATGACATGATTCACTTTAAGATCATCACTCCAGACATCAAAATCGCCTAGGCTTTCCTCATCAGAGTCATTCCATATGTCAATAACTCCAATGATTCGGTCTCCTTTCCCATCTTTCCACACTTCCACTGTGCATGTTTCCTTCCCTTTCAGATCTGCTATATTGAGCTTACCTAAATGTTGATTCAGTAAATCTTCAACTCCTTCTTAAGACTGTTTAAGAGCCAAAGGTTCATCCTTAAATTCATCACCCCACCCTATAGGCACAATCAATTCAATGGGGATGTCAATGGAAACGGGATTAGAATAGAATACTCTGTAATCAAACTTGCCCAAAGGTTGTCCCAATAGATCTTCAACTCTGCTTGGTGACTGCTTAAGAATTTCAGGCTTTTCTTTTACTGGCTTATCATCAAACTCATCTCCCCAACCTGAGGGCTTCATTGATTCAATAGGGATATCAGCAAAGGGTGGTTTCGAGTCAAACTTTCCTGAGGGCTAGCCTAGTAAATCTTCTACTCCTCTATGTGGCTGTTTGAAGGTTCTCTATTGGGTATAAGGTTGAGGTCCTCAAAGGAGCTTAGCACTTCTTCTTCGCTAACCCCTAAGTTGATCATCATGGTGGCTGGTGGTGGAACATTTCAGTAGTCTAGGAAAAGGTTGTTTCTGGTGTTTGGGTTAGAATTGGATTTCTCAGGGTTGGTGATTTTTCCAGAGTCTATCAGGTTTTGGATTTCCTATTTTAGGCAGATACAATTGTCTGTGGGATGGCTAGCAGCTTGGTGGATTTTACAGTAACTGTTAGGGTCAAACCTAGGGACATTTGGGTTTGGTGGTTTAGAAAAGGTCAGGGGTCTGAGCAGGCCTTTTTAGATTAGCCTCTCTAGGACTTTAGAGAGTGGTTGGTTGAAGTTGGAGAACCTTCGGGGTTGCTGAACTGCACACACCTCTATAGTTTGGCTAGTACTTCCCTGTTGTATGCCCCCAGTTGGGTAGTTTCGAGTTCCTATGCCTATAGCAGTTTTCTTTTTCTCACTCTCAATTTCCTCAGCTTGTAACCCATCATCACATAAATCAACAAAGGTTTTAGGATTCATCATCTGTAGCCTCTTGACCAAATTAGGAGACACATTATGAACTATCATTCTAACTTGATCCTTCTCAGTAAGCTTATTTTTCATCATCCCTTCTTTATTCATGAAATGAGTTAAGAAATCAGAAAAAGACTCATTTGATTTCTGTTTAGTCAACTCTAAATCCCTAATTGACACTTCCAATCGACTGTTATAATAATATTATTTCAAGAATGCAGTACATAGTTCCTTCCAGTCAACTCTAATAGACTTTTCTAACCCATGGTACCAATTCATAGCCATTCCTTCCAGGGACATCACAAACAACCTAGTGACTATCGTTAGAGGTGCTTTTGTAGTACTCATGGTTGTTGTGTATTGGCTCAAATGAATTTTAAGGTCTTCTCTCCCATCAAATTTCTGCAGTTAAGGCATTTTGAATTTTTCAGGTAGCTTATCTCCCTCCATTTGCAGCATGTCATCAAAGTCAAAAGAATATTCCTTATCCTCTAATCAGCTCTTCCATCTTGGACATTTTCTGAGTCAATGCTTGCATCTGCTTAGACTCAAGGTCTTGAACCAATTCAAGTGATTCTCTCTTCGCCTTTTCTACCATGTAGTTTTCAACATCTTCCATTCTCACATTAGTAGCAGGCACATTTCTAGCAGTAAGTTGCCCCCCAACATTGTTAGCAGTAGGTGGAGGAGCTATAGCAACAGGTGGACCTCCTACAGCAGGTGGTTGTTCAATAACAGCAGCAGGTGGTTATTCAATAACAGCAGTAAGTGGTTATTCAACAATAGGTTGCACTAGTCCGGCCAAAGCCTGTCTCAGTTCATCTTGCATCATAGCTCTCATGTCATCCATCAAAGGTCCCTTAATGTCCTCCAAGGTCCACATCTCTGGTTGTTGTTCCATTTCAGTCTATTCAGTCTGAGCTGATTCAGCTTCTAGGAATAGTGGATTGATTAGACTCCCCTCTAGTCTCTCCAGTCTATAAAGAATGTTTTGAGCTATGGACTCCGGACTTAAATCAACTCTGGTCAATCTGCCACCTCTTCATCCCTAAACACGAGAAGACCCAAATGAATCTATGATGGTTGCAAAACAAGGTATTAGTATGATGCATGGACTATATGTATGCATGTATGCATGTATGCATGATGCATGTGTTTATGCAACAAATAGCAGGCAAGCACTTAACAAATAGCAAGTATCAAGAAGCAATCAACAAGCAACATGCAAGCATAAGACTTCTAACCTTATTCCTCTCACACACGTGTTCAATGGTGAGTTTCTTTTTCTAAGGTTTTTGGTCTTGCCTTCATATCAACAGGGGATATTAAGAGTCGACGCACATGCCAAATCTCTCTTAAAAGAAAAAACACAAAAGTAGCATTTCTAAATATAAAGGTCTAGCCTAATCCTTATTAGCCTGAATGAGCTTCAAAGGTATAGGCCTAGGCTTTTATAAATAGAAATACCTCATGGCAATTCAAACAAACAAGCACTTTGGATGAAGATCCTAGGGGAAGTAACTAGGCCATTATATGTGATTAGGGTCTGATGAAAAGTTAAGGTTCTCTTAGCAAGATGCTCTCCATTATAGACTTTAAGTTACAGGCCAAGGTCAGAGGGGCCCAGCATCCTTTACCAACTCGATAGAAGATTACCCCCCATAAGGACTTAGGTTACAGACTCTGGTCAGATGAGCCCGGTAATTTCTCTTGAACCAAGTTAAGGCTAAGAGTGATGGTTAGCCAATCTACAACTCCATGAAGCTAATAGAATCATGGAATCATAAACTAACACCATCGATTTAGTAGGGATATGTAGAATGAATGCAAAAATGAAATAATAATCAATAAAAAAATTCTAAAAAACATAAGTAGAATCAGTATCTGTTATCCCCAGTGGAGTCACCACTGTAGACAGCGAGGTTTAGCCTGCGTCCAAGATGTTAGCAACCATAACACTGTTTAGGCTTAGGGCCTTAGAGAACACACTAACTACTATCACAAAGACATGACGTGGAGAGGAGGAGTTGCCACCCAGGGTAATAACTAGGACAAATCGAAAAGGTGGTACTCGATTCTCTAAAAGAAAGCTAGCACCACAACCAGGAGATTTTGGATACAGAATACTAACTTCTCTTAGTCTCGTGTTCTTTTAGAATAATTTTATAAATGATTATTTCATCCCTTAATTACATGAAATTTTATTAAACCCTAATTAATATCCATCTAACCCAAAAGGCAACAAGTCAATAAAATTACAAGTAAAAATGCATAAAAAGGCAATTTCCCTATGTCTAAACTATGTTAATTTTATTTTATAAGTTAGCTAAGTCTAAATATTATTTACAAATGAGAAATGGACTATAGGTGGGCTTACATTTTTATTAATTAGTGAGCCTATATCTGTTTATTTTAATTTGTCTAAGGAATGGGCTTAAGTCTATTCAATTTTAAAGGAAAATTAAATTAGTGGGCCTAAATCCAAATTAGTTTTATTTTAGTGAAATATGGGCCTAGGTCTATTTATTTTAAAAGAAATGAAATTAAGCGGGCTGAGCTAAGTCTAAACAAGTTTTAATTAACTAAGTGGGCCTAAAATCTAATTAACCTAATAGGCCTAAATTGATTTTAATTATTCAAAATCTTAAACCATTTTTAAGCCTATTTATTTAAATGGGTTAGACCTAAATGTGGGCTTGGGGTCCAAAAACATTACAAAAACATAAAAAAAATCACAAAATCAAATCAAAATACATTCGCATATGATTTCTAAAAAAAACCTAAATTAATTACATACAAACCCTAATTAACTAAAGCCACCATTAATTTTTAATTAATTTTTACCTGATTGGACCTAATTTCTAATTAATTTTAAAGTGCAGAAATTTAAATCTTTCACTATTCCCACTACTGGGGCTATTACAAACTACATACAAAATTAAAATTAAACAATTATACACCCATGAATTAAAAATAAACTACACAAGATACCAAAATGCAAAATAAAAATTAAAATCCTAAGAACTATTGAAAAAATAATACAGGTTCATCCATGGTATTCCATGGATCTTCTGTTCAATTCTTGAATATTAGACTGTTTCCTCCTCAATCCACAATCGAGCATTAAACAAAAACACACAAAAAATTATATTAGTAATGAAATAAGAGAACAATAACGAAAAAATAAAAAAATTACAAGAAGAGAAGAGAAGAGAAGAAAGAAAAAAAAAGAATGTTGTGCATATGCTTTGGCCCCTCATACTAGGATTTTCACGATTGAAATTAAACTGTTGTCGATTCTGGACTGGAAAGGGAGTTCTCAATAGCGTCTAGATTTTTAGGGTTTTTTGCGTAGTCAATTTTTTTAGTATCTCTCTCCGTGTCAAAAGAAAAATCCCCCCTCACACACGCAGACTCTTTTCTTTTTAAGCAGAGTCTGAGCGTACTGACTTTCCCAGTTTGCAGGAACGCTCATCTCTTCAAAAACAACCTGATAAGAATTTTAATTTTTGAAAACTATTTACACGTTTAAAACCTTATTAGATAATAATAAAGATAAAAAATGAATTTTCAACCAATCAAAATGCTGAAAAAAATCAATAAAAATACGTGAAAAAATTTAAAAAAAAAAGTTTTTTATGCATCAGTATTGTGCAATGCCGATCCTAATTTTTTTTTACTTTTAATTACTGGAAGACCCTTGAAAAATTGACTTATTTGCAATCAAACCCTAAAAAAATGCTGCAATTTAGTCCCTAAATTCCAGAAAATCGACAACCAAGTTCAATTTTTAAATATATTTCATCATAGGGGCTTACGTCGCAATTATGCACAATTGTATCCCGAAATTAGGTGCTTACACTCACCTCTTGTTGTCTCTTCTTCACTATAGTGCTTATCTATTTTACTTGCAATGTCGTCCTCCCCTCTGAACACCTCATCTCTAATATGGCTCAGTATATCATCACCTAAAAACTCTTCAATATTCATAGTAGGAATAGATCCAAGTATTATATTAACCTTATCAGCTAATGATAGTTATGTAATATTAGCTTGACCTTCACATCCTTCATTAGCTGCTTCTTGCTCATTCACGTCACCACATTCATTTCATGCACATTTTTTGTGCAATTCACTTACATTAGCTGTAGTCACTTCACTTAAATGCAAGTTATCTTCAACATTTAATGGGTCATTAACTTCACCTTTTTTTCTTGCTCAGGGCAACTAACATTTTCACCCCTACCTACTTCTTTCTCATAACTACCACTAGCCCTTCCTCCAAGAGTTAAATCATAGATATCACCCTCTCCCATTAAATTTTTATCAATCCCAGATATATTATGTTCCACATACAACTCAACTATATGTTTCTTTTCAGTATCTCTAAAAAGCAAGATAATGAGTCGTCATATAGATGCATCAACCCATGCGCTAAGGATAGATTGGGTTTCCTAAAATGCACCTTAACAACCTCCTTATTGCCCCTATTGTCCTTTAAAATGATTTTTATACCATCCAACACAGCTTTAAAACTCTCTATTTTATCTACATTTACTTTAAAATGAAAATTTTCACCTCTTATATATTCTTTCTCCATATAACTACCATCGTCACTAACAAATACACCACCTTAATATATAATAACCACATGACCCTTATTGCTAAAAAAATTATACAACTAGAATGATTTCTAAGATTGACACTAATATAATAGCTTGAATAAAATGAGTTCTAAACCATTAGCATGCAAAACTCATAAACTAAATCAAGTAAAGAAAAAAAGTTTAAAATAAATAAAAACACACCTCTTCATTTTTTTGATGGACAATTTCTACATTTTGTAAGCTACACTTATAAAAGAACTACAAATTTCTTCAAATGACAATCATTGATTCTTCAACTTGCGCCATTATTATAATTCATATACATTGAGCTATAAAACCTAATTTAACTTGCAACTATGAGTTAGTAAATTAGGTTTGGAAAATTTGAGATTTTTTTGCTTCTATGATAAATGAAGTTCCTTTTATCATTTGGCTTTCATTTTTAAGGTTATTTAAGTAATCTTAAATTTATTTTATTATGTGGCATCCATGCTATCAAGAAGGCAAGCCCTATATGAGCTCAGGCAAGCCACTTGTCAACCTAAAGCACAAAAATAAGATAAAATTAATGAGTTCAAACACTCAATTTCAAAAAAAGTCCACCTACCAAAATAGCAAAAACTAAAAAGTTTGAACACAAAATTTGTAATTTTTTCTATATATATAACTTTTTTACATATAGTATGCCTTGCCTAAATTTTTTTTTTACACCCCTAACTCTTCCTCAGCCATGCTTGGGAAAAATAGCAAAGCAAGTACAAGTATTAGTAGTATAGCAAAAATGTATTCTCCATCATTAATATGTTTGCTCATAGTAATTGTGGCCTCTTAGGAGAATCAATACATGTATCTCTACATCTTTACTGCACTTTGTTGACCTTAGCAAGTTACTAATTTTGATTTTAATCTTAACAAACCTAATTTTGAGCAACTAATGTGTTTGCTTCAAGTGTGTATAAGTTAGGAGTTGTTTGGAAGTCAAAAAAAATGATGAACTATCAGAGAAAACTTATTTCGAGAAGACATTATAAGCACTATCTTGATCGGACTCATCATAGGGACTAAATTGTACAAAAAAGTATAAATCTTGTCATAGTCCCGACTAGGACCAAAGAAGACTAATTTTTGCATAAAACTTAATTTTTGGTAGAACCAATCCCGATCCAATGTCCCGATCAAGACACTACTCATGACATGGTAGTCCCAACCGGGACCAAAGCAAAAATTCAAATTCAAGGGCTTGTAATAGCTATTCAATGATCATCCCAACCAGAACAAATGATATCTCAACTAGGACCTAACAAATTATAGCTCAAAAGTCCAAATTTCATTCAAATGGACTTCTATTTTTATTGGGAATGAAATTATTACTTCCAACAGCTATAATTGAATTGCTCAAGTATAAATATGACCTCTGAAGATTATTCTGAGGTTAAGAAACTTTTTTATTTATTATATACTTCTAAGCATTCAATTAAGCTCTCTAAACTCTTTCAAAATTCATTTTATTATTGTATACTCTTGTGAGAGATTGTGAGTGTTAGAATAGAAATTCTTATTCTTCTATTTTATGGGGTTAAGAAAATAGGAACTAAGATTCTATTCTAAAGGAATTGGTTTAAATGCATAGCCATTAAAACACTTGAGAATTCAGTTTTAGCATGAGCCTTAAAAACACTTATGAATTGGCTTTTAATTGAGCCTTAAAAACTCAAGTTGTAAGGCTTAAGTTAAGCATAAAACTTAAGTTGTAAAAATCAATCTAGGAAAATAAATTGTGGTGATCCAAAATCCTAACTTAAGGATAAGTTAGGTGGAGATGTAGGATTATTGAGAATCCAAACTCCTTAAATTCTTGTTTTCATCATTCTTCCTTCTCAATATTCCTTCAACTCCTTAATTTCTTATTATTGTTTGATAGTCCTATTCACCCCCCCCTTTAGGACTCTTTTAATTAGCATCAGAGCTTGAATTCTAGGAACTTCATTGCTAGAATACAAGATCATAAGGAGTGAATCATATAACAATTCTTCACTTAGACCATTCTTCGATGGTAGTGACTATCCTCATTGGAAGTTCAAAATGGATCTATACCTTGATTATGATTCCATTAAACTTTAGGATATTGTCCTAAAAGGTTGGGAACCACCTACAAATATCATTGATGGTGTGGTAACTACTCTTACAAGAAGCCAATGGAATAATGACTAAAAAGAGGAAAATCATAAAAATAAAAAAGGCAATGATCACTCTAGTCTCTTCTATAATAAGAGAAGAAGGAGACAAGCTTCAACATTGCATTTTAGCCAAAGAAATAGGGAGACCTTGGAAAACCATTATAAAGGCAATATACAAGTAAGAAATAAAAAGGTTCAACTTCATATGTATGAATATGAACTCTTCAAAATGAAGCCTCAAAAATCAATCACAAAAATGACAAATCATCTCAATGCTCTCCTCACAACCCTCAAGAAACTTGGAAAATATTTCTCCAAAGAAGAGGTGAATAATAAGATTCTAAGAATCCTACCTAAGAAAGATAGTGAATCTAGGGTCACTTTAATTAAGGAAGCTTAAGACCTCACTACTCTCTCAACAGATGTGCTTATTGGAAAGCTCCTAACACATGAGCTTACAATCAAACAAAGAGGTGAAGAGCAAGAAGAGAAGGAAGAGAAGAAAAGGAGTATAGCATTAAAAGCTCTTCAAAAAGATAGTGAAGAGGAAAGCATTAAAGATTCTAATGATGAAGATGGTGATATTTCCATGCTC
The DNA here is from genome assembly GCA_947683625.1 of Mallotus nudiflorus. Classification (NCBI taxonomy): domain Eukaryota; kingdom Viridiplantae; phylum Streptophyta; class Magnoliopsida; order Malpighiales; family Euphorbiaceae; genus Mallotus; species Mallotus nudiflorus. Next base: position 1,153,584 of record CANTUR010000856.1, read on the forward strand.
ACTAAAAACATTAAGAAGTTTTTAGGAAAGAAAAATTTATCAATAATAAGGGAATCCAACAAAAATTTTAAAGGAGATGGTAAGAAGAAAACCAAAGAAGTTACTTGTTATGAATGCAAGAAACTAGGACACATCCAAAGTGAGTGCCCCAAACTCAAATTTAAGAACAAAGGAGTAAAGGATAAGAAAAAGGCCTTCAAAACTACTTGGGATGACTCCTCCAAATCCAAAGAGGAAGAGGAATAACAAGAAGTGGTCAATCTTTGCTTCATAGCTCTTGAAGATGAAAAAGAGGTACCATCTACTTTTAACTCTTTTTATGATGAATATTGTGTTTATGATGAATATGATGATGATGATGAAGTTGAGAGTCCTATTATGAACAAACTCTTGCTTAAATGCAAAAACTTGCTTTCTCAAAAGAAGTATTATAAGCATGAGTTAAATGGCTTAACCAAGGAATTTGAGAAGTTGAAAATTGAATTTTCTAGTCTTATTAAATCAAATGATAAACTTACTAATGATTTAAAATCTTCTAACTCCTTGGAAGAGAAACTCAAGAAAGTTAGTGATACAAATCATAAACTTTCTAATGAGATAGTTGAGCTAAAAAATTGCATATCAAAATTTCAAAGAGGAAAAAAGAGTTTAGATAATTTACTTGACTATTAAAAATTTCATGGAAATACTCATGGAATTGGATATACTAATGGAATGTCCTCATCTTCATCATCATCATATATTAAATTTGTTAAAGCATCATGCAATTCCACTCCCTCTACTTCAAAACTGATTGAGACTCAAGCTTTCAAAACTAATAAGTCTCTTGTGTCAAATATTATAAGGAAGTCTCATAAGACTTAATCCTATATGATAAAAAGAGGTAAGGCTCAAAATAGAGCACCTTAACACAAGCATGCTTACATGTACACTAGTCATAACACTCATAAGCATGTTGCATAACATAATGCACCTAAATATATTACACAAACCTATCAACATATACATTGTCATTACCAATATATGTCTCACACTTAAAATAAAAGGAGACAAACATAAAAACCATGTTTCACACACTAGGAAAGCATATCATCCTAGGAGAAATAAATTTAAAAATGTTGTTTATCCATATTGCATGATAAAAGGACATACCAATAATGTGTGCTTCTATAGAAGGCTACACATGAATTTACTTCCTTTGGATTATCTTGAGACTAACCAACTTAGATCGAGAAATGTTTAGGTGCAAAAGAACACTTAAATTATTTTGTGTAGGTGTGTTTGAAGTCCATAAGAACAAAAAGCAAGTGGTATCTTAACAATGGATGTTCAAGGCAGATGACGGGAGACAAAGAGCAATTCAATAAGCTTAATGGTAAGTATGGAGGACATGTTACATTCAAAGATAATACAAAAGCAAAAATTATAGGCATTAGAGAAATAGGTAATCCTCAATCTTTATTAATACATTATGTGTTGCTTGTTGATGGTCTTAAACATAATTTTCTTAGTATAAGTCAATTATATGATATGGGAAATAAGGTGACTTTCCATCCTAGAAATTGCTTTGTTAGTAGTCTTAATAAAGATAAAGTAATTTTTAGTGGTGAAAAAATATACAATGTTTATGTTATTGATTTGAAGAAAATTGATAACAAAGACATCAAATGGTTAATGTCTATTTCCCATGACACATGGACATGGCATAAAAGGTTAGGACATACAAATTTTAAGCTTTTGAATGATCTTTGTAAACATGAACTTGTGATTGGTTTACCTAAGCTTGAATTCACTAAGGATAAATCTTGTGATGCTTGTCAAAAGGCAAAAAAATCCAAGTCCTCATTTAAGCTCAAAAATGTAATGTCTACTTATAGACCTCTTGAACTTATACATATGGATTTGTTTGGACCTATTAGAGTTGCTAGTCTCGGTAGAATGCACTATACATATGTATTGGTTGATGATTACTCTAGATTTACTTGGGTATGTTTTCTTGCTCATAAGAATAATGAATTTAAAGCTTTTGAAAATTTTGCAAAAAGAATTAAAAAAAGGAAAAGGTTTTTGTTTTTCTTCTATTAGAAGTGATCACATAACTGAATTTGAAAATGAAATTTTCAAAAACTATTATAATGAAAATGAAATTTCATATATGTTTTCTTCTCCTAAAACTCCTCAATAGAATGGGGTAGTCGAAAGGAAAAATCGAACTCTTATGGAAATGGCTAAAAAGAATGCTTCATGAGTATAACTTGTCTCTATACTTTTGGGCGAAAGCCATTGACACATCTTGTTACATTTCAAACCGAGTTTTCACCAATTTTGAACAAAACATCTTATGAGCTATGGAACAATAGAAAACCCAAAATCACATATCTAAGAATATTTGGATGCAAGTGCATTATATTAAATACTAAGGATAATTTTAGGAATTTGATGCCAAAATCGATGAAGGAATTTTCCTAGGCTATTCTATTTTTAGTAAAACATATAGCGTTATAAATAAGAGAACTCTAATAGTTGAAGAGTCAATGCATATTGTATTTGATGACTTGATCCTAGAAAGGATGTTTATAGTGTTAATGATCTTATAGGTGACAATGAGATTGTGGAAACTCAAGAAAAAAATATTAGTAAGCCTTTGGAACTTAAAGGTCCAAGTAAGGATGATAATGAGGAGACATCTCAACCTCCTTCGAAGGATGAACTTCCAAAGGATTGGCAATTTAAAAAATATCATCCTCAAGAATTTATTATAGGTGACACTACAAAAGGGGTAACTACTGGATCTAAATTAAAGTTTATTATTAATTTAGCCTTCATTTCCCAAATTAAGCCTAAAAATGTTGATGATGCATTGAGTGATAAATTTTGGGTCCTTGCTATTGTAGACAGCGGGGTTTAGTGCGCCTCCTAGATTTTAGCAACCACGACACTATTTAGCCTCAAGGCCTTAGAGAACACACTAACCACTATCACAAAGACATGGCGTGGAGATGAGGAGTTGCCACCCAGGGTAATCATTAGGACAAATTGAAAAGGTGGTACTCGATTCTCTAAAAGAAAGCTAGCACCACAACCGAGAGATTCTGGATATGAAATACCAACTTCTCTTAGTCTCATGTTCTCTTAGAATAATTTTATAAATGATTATTTCATCCTCTAATTACATGAAATTTTATTAAACCCTAATTAACATCCATCTAACCCAAAAGGCAACAAGTCAATAAAATTACAAGTAAAGATGCATAAAAAGGCAATGTCCCTATGTTTAAACTATGTTAATTTTATTTTATAAGTTAGCTAAGTCTACATATTATTTACAAATGAGAAATGGACTATAGGTGGGCCTATATTTTTATTAATTAGTGAGCCTATATCTATTTATTTTAATTGGTCTAAGGACTGGGCTTAAGTCTATTCAATTTTAAAGGAAAATCAAATTAATGAGCCTAAGTCTAACTTGATTTTATTTTAAGTTAAGTGTGGGCCTAGGTCTATTTATTTTAAAAGAAATGAAATTACGTGGGCTGAGCTAAGTCTAGACAAGTTTTAATTAACTAAGTGGGCCTAAAATCTAATTAACCTAATGGACCTAAATTGATTTTAATTATTTAAAAACCTAAATCATTTTTTAAGCCTATTTATTAAGTGGGTTAGACCTAAACGTGGGCTTGGGGCGTAGAAACATAACATAAAAAATAAGCCCAAAATAAATAAAACACAAAAAATGGATCAAACAAACATTATAGTGATTTTCTAGAAAACCTTAAATTAATTACATGCAAACCCTAATTTCAGCTACTGCCACCATTAATTTTAATTAATTTTTACCCAATTGAACCTAATTACTAATTAATTTTAAAGTGCAGAAATTTAAATCTTTCACTATTCCCACTACTAGGGCTATTACAAACTATGTACAAAATTAAAATTAAACAACTACACACCCATGAATTAAAATAAACTACACAATATACCAAAAGGCAGAATAAAAAAATAAAATCCTAAGAACCATTGAAAAATATTACAGGTTCATCCATGGCATTCCATGGATCTTTTGTTCAATTCTTAGATTTTAGACTGTTTCCTCCTCAATCCACAATTGAGCATCAAACAAAAACACACAAAAAATTAGATTAGTAATGAAATAAGAAAATAATAATGAAATAAAAAATAAAAAAAATTTACAAAAAGAGAAGAGAAGAAAGAAAAAATGTTGTGCACATGCTTTGGCCCCTCAGATTAGGATTTTCACCGTTGTAACTATTGCCGATTCTAGACTTAGGCTTAAAAAATAGTGCTGGACCATTCTTATTGAAAGAATTGTATAGAAAAGAACTTTGAAAAAATTGAAGTATTATGGTGTCCCAGCGTTCTCAATGATATCTCAGTTTTTTAGGGTTTCTACACAGTCAAGTTTCTGCGTTAAAAAATAACAAAAAAACCCTATGCACGTATGTAGACTTTGCTTTTAAATGTAGAGTCTGTGCATTTTGAATTTCCTCCAAAGGAGGAACAAACCTATCTGATCATATAGCATCTTGATAAGATTTCATTTTTGAAACTTATTTACATGCTTTGAATGTGTCAAAATTTTCATCAGATAATAATAAATTAAATTAAATTTTCAACCAATCAAAACACTAAAAAATCGATAAAAATACATGAAAAAAATTGCAAAAATTGGATTTTAACGTGTCGGCATTATGCAATTCCGACTGGTATTATATAATGCCAATCGGTATTGTCTAATGACAGTCGACATTTTAAATATCGATCCTAATTTTTTTTAACTTTTAATTACCAAAAAACCCCTAAAAATGACTTATTTGTAATCAAACCCTAAAAAAATGTTGTAATTTAGTCCTTAAAGTCCAGAAAATCGACAACCAAGTTCAATTTTTGAATGAATTTCATTATAGGGGCTTACGTCGTAATTGTGCATTACATCCTGAAATTGGGTGCTTATAGTTTCCCCCCTTTGTCGTTGTTTGCTTGACAAATTACGGCAAAGCAATAGAAGCACACAATTTTGAAAGAAAGAAATTAGGACACTTGATTGTATCCTAAATGATAGATTGATGCTCAAATTATTGAGCAAGGTGTAGTGTTTGATAAGTCTCACTATATTTCCTGCTGAACATCTAGTGGACTTTGTGCAAATAAGTTTCGCTATATTCCCTGTAGGACATTTAGCAATGATAAATTGAAAACTTACTATAGTTCCTATGGAACGTCTAGCAATGATGAATTTCATTATATTCCCTGTGGGACGTCTAACGATGTAAATTATAATCCCTATGGGATGTCTAGTGTAAATGAATTGAATTTTGCTATAGTTCCTGTGGAACGTCTAGCAATGATGAATTTCATTATATTCCCTGTGGGATGTCTAATGATGTACACTATATTCCTTGTGGGACATCTAGTGTAGATGAATTGAAATTTACTATAGTTCCTGTGGAACGTCTAGCAATAATGAATTTTGCTATATTCCCTGCGGGACGTCTAACAATGCACACTATATTCCCTGTAGGACATCTAGTGTAGTTGAATTAAAATTTGCTATAGTTCATGTGGAACGTATAGCAATGATGAATTTTATTATATTCCCTATGTGACGTCTAACAATGCACACTATATTCCCTGTAGGACGTCTAGTGTATTTGAATTGAATTTTGTTATATTCCCTATAGGATGTCTAATGATGCACACTATATTCCCTGTGGGACGTCTAGTGTAGTTGAATTGTATTTTGTTATATTCCCTGTGTGACGTCTAACAATGCACACTATATTCCCTATGGGACATCTAGTGTAGTTGATTTAAAAACTTGCTATATTTCCTGTGGAACATCTAGCACTGAGGAATTTTATTATATTCCCTATGGGACATTTAACAATGTTCACTATATTCCCTGTGGGACGTCTCGTGAAGTTGAATTAAAAACTTGTTATAGTTCCTGTGGAACGTCTAGCACTAAGGAATTTGAAAGTTTATATCATAGCTGCTATGCAATACATAACATAATGATTTGAAATTCATATCATAGCTACTGCGCAGCATATGAAACCTTTGATTAAAATCATACATGTAAAATGCAAAAAATGAGTTCTGTAATCTTGTTCTATATTCTGTACTTGACAAAAAATTCAGAATCACAGATTGATTATGCAGTCTTAATAATTCAATGAATTATTAATTTAATGAATGTCATGATTTAATTAGGAATGTATTCCTAATCTGAATGCAATAATGGACCAAATTGCAAGAAAGAAAAGATAGATAAAAAGTAAGTAAATTGGAAGGATTAAAATGGATATTCTCCATTTTATATATTCTTTCCCTTTTGTCAATCACTTCACTTCTCTTCCTATTCTTTTCTTCTTCTTCTTCTTCTTTTCAATTGATCTTGATTTTTCTTTTATTGATTTCTTCACCATTTATTGTCCAGTTTACAATCCGTCTGAACCTATGGCCTCCTCGTCACATGGACAACATGAAGGAGTTGAGACTTCAGAATGTCAGAGGATTCTACCTCTTCGTTTTCCTCAAAATAATCTAGAACTTCAAGAAGACTCAACTATCTTTGCTTTGACTCATTTACATACCCACAGGTGCAAAGATGTGGGTAATGAAGTAACTTTTCTTGCTTCTGTTTATTTTTATAAAAATATTACCTGTATAATTAGTAATTAGAGTTAGTTTCAGAGTAGAGATTGACATTGACATGTATATTAGTCAGAAATTAATATGAAAATGCATGATAAACTGAAATTAACTCTAAAAATATGAAATTTGATTCTCAGGTTGTCAGAATGGAGGATTGGATGTCTGGAATTTTATGAAATTCTAGATTTCTTATTAATCAAGTTAATGTTGATCGGCATAGTATATTGCCAATCAGTAATCTGGAATGCCAATCGGCATTCTAAATTGCCAATTGGCAATTTACATTACAAATCAAAAAAAAAATTTTGGGCAATTAATGAATTAATTAACTAATCAAATCCTTCAATTTAAATTCTTTAATTAATTAATTAATTTTTATTTTCTTTTTGAAATTGAAACAGCGTTCGATGAAGTTCACGGGTTGTTTCAATCTAGCCCGGGAATTATTTCATGGATTGTCAGAGCAGGTGACACATCTGATTTGGGCTTCCAGATTTAGGCATTTCATTATTGCACTTCCAACTGTTCGAGGCTGGTCTGACCGCTATTCTTTATTTGCTTTGATTGAGCAATGGATGGATACTACCTACACTTTTCATACTCGTGTGGGTGAGCTTACTGTTTCACCTATAAGTTTCTCTGCTATCACTGAGATTGCCTTTAAAGGATCCCCAGTTCCATTTGAAATCAACTATTATAGTCTTCCAGAGCATGCACAAAGTCAGTACGCGCGAGATTTGATCAGGTTTGCCCCTGCATGGAAGAATCGGAACAACGCTCTTCTTTCATCATTAGTTGAGGGATTCAGATGCCTTCCTACTTCTACTCCTTGTCAGATTATTCATAAGGCGAGGTGTTTCCTTTTGATATTACTAGGCATGACCCTCTTTTATGAGACCGATCATGAGGTCAGTATCACTCTTTTGGGTCCTCTTCGAGACTTGGATCGAGTTTCCATACTAGATTGGGGATCTACTACACTCGCTTTTATTTATTACAGATTGGACACTGTCTGTAGAGGTGTTGTCATGATGTGTGGCTCTTGGCACGTCTTGCATGTATATTCTCCTTCATTTGATCTTTATAGTCTTGCTCTTTTTTGCCTTTTTCTGATATATTCTCTTTTTTCCAGATCTGGAGCATAAAGATCGGGCTGATTCAAGGCTTTAATGCTATCAGTTCTGATAGGACCTTTCCTCTGATGATGAGGTGGGGTTCTTCTCACCTTGCTAGCAACAGGAATACTTTACAGACATACCGTGATCAGTTGAACACTATCGAGTGGTCCTAGTAAGGAAAAAGAAAATAAAATCATTAGTATGTTACAGTTTAATAGAGATTAGACTTAATTTACATAAATTTCAAATAAATTCTGATTGGTTAGAGGTTGCTGAGGATATCCAGCGATATGATTTCATGGCAGTTGTAGCTTGCTTGGAGCCTATGAGGATCCTGCTCTCTGGTTATGGCTATCTGATGTAGTATTTAGGGGAGCGAGTGTATCACTGGTCTTCTAGCCCTTCTCGACGTTGCATTCCATCTGATGTCCCTTCCTCTATGCTCTGCAGCTCACATCTTACAGGTTCAGAGCTAAGGGATGCATTACAGGAATATGCTGCCTCAAATTTTCTTGAGCATTCTTGACATTATCAACAGTTTATCAGTCTCTTAGAGCATGTTCCTATTGACGATGATGAGGTAATTTATCATTATTTCAACTTCTATTTCTAGAACCTATGAATCACTCCTTCTCTTTACAGTTTAAGGAGGTTCGCTCTCTTGTTGATGCGGATGAGGAGACTGAGATTGCTCCAGAGATTGAGGTTGTTCCTAATATTGAGAGCCCTAAGCCCAGACCTAGTCCTGGTCATCATGCTCAGCACGTTGGGTCTATTTACGATGGGGCCTTTATCGGTGCTACGCTTAGTGATGTCTCTCTTCCAGAAAAGCCTATGGTCTACTGGCTCCCGCTGTTCAGGCTCCAGTTAAGCAGCAGATGCAGTTTAGTGATGCTCAGCTTCCTAGCTTTTATCCACCATATACTTCTCATGTGAGTCTATTTACTTTATTTCTTGTATGGATCTGTACACTTGACATTGATATTAATAAAATTTTACAAAACAGATTCCCCGAACACAAGCAGAGTATCTACATAGACTTATCTCATCTCAAAGACTATTTACGATGCAGGTTACAGACAATTGGCAGGTAAGAGCCTTCACTGAGACAATGCAAATGTATGCATGTTATGCATATGACATGGTGTTTTTTATGTATGCAGAGCTATTCCACCGGTCTAGAGCGGGAGAATGAGATGCTTTGTCAGCAACTTGCAAACTTGGGATTTGATCCGTATAGTGCTGGGACTTCATCTGCTAGATCTCCAGACACTTATCATTATGATGACCCTACCAGAGGATGGAGCCCATGGCCTGATACCCGAGCACGAGATAAGTGATTCAGAGTTTCTGTATTCCTGACTTTCTGCATGTTTGTATCTAACTGCTCTCTACTGTACTGCTATTTTTATTCCTGTACTATCTCGAACACTGTTAGATAGCACTGAAACAGTGTTTGCATCTTAATGGATTTTTTTTTTGCTTAAGCCGCCCTCTCGGGTTTTCAACTTAGCAAGCTTGCCCTAACTTTTGCCTAAGCTCCCTTTTGGGTTTTTAACTTAACGGGCTTGCCCTAACTTTTGCCTAAGTCACCCTTTCAGGTTTTTAACTTAGTGGGCTTTTATTTTATTATTCTTATACCATTTTTTTTAAGATTTGGTTACAAGAAAAATTGAGCTTGCTTAATGTACCCCTCAATCCTTTAACTTATCAACCTCATCAGCTACAATCTCGTTCTCTAAAAATGAAAGACAAATGTTCTATGGACCAATGGGTTGACTGGTTGAAGAAGATTTCAGATGCTAAGATCACATGGGTCTGCCCTTGGTGGTGATTGAAGTTCATGACTATTTAGCTATATGATCACTGTGTTCCTATTCCAGGGCTGCACTTCTCTACATTTTTTACCCCTTTATGCCTTTGTCGTCAATATGGTCGCCCTCAGTTCATCATTACTGTTCTGACTAACTTTAAAGGCTTTTCTTTCAGACAAGATTCTCTAGATAAGATTAGGAGCTTGTGGCCTTGTAGAGCCCTTAAACGGAACATACACATGGATGCTGATGTTACTACTGATGACGATTACAAAACTTGGGTTATTATCCAAAAGAGAGAACCACCAGGCTTTACTAGGTACAAAAGAACTTAAAATTTGTATGATGAGTCATAAAGGAAGAAGCAAAGACATCACTAGATAGAATGGTCTCATAGAGCTAGTTTTAGGCTTTCTTATGTTTTGTTATCCCTTCAAGTACTTATGCTTTATAATAAAGAAGGATATGCAAAGTTTAACAAAACTTCAATTTCAATTTCATTCATTAATTGAGGCCAAAATGAGTACATTTAATACATCACATGACATAACTCCTATTATTAGCTAGTCCTCACGGATTTTCTAACTGAATATTTTTCACTCACATTTTATTACCCTAATTTTTGCCTAACTAGCACTTTACGGGTTTTCTAATCAGCAGGACCATTATTTTTTTATTTATTTCCCTAACTTTTTCCTGTCAGCCCTTTGCGAGTTTTCTAAACTGTGAGAATGTCCTAACTTTTGCCTGACTAGCCTTTTTAGGTTTTCTAACTAGCGGACTTTATTTTCTTTATTCTACTTTTATTCATATTTTTTTACAGATAGTACTTTTTGAGGCGATCCAGATTAATAGGTTCCATAAACTCATTTCCTTTAAGATCTGATATCTTAGCAGCTCCTTTAGGTAAGATCGATTTGACTAAGTACGGTCCTTCCCAATTCGATCTAAATTTACCTCTCGGATCTAACACCACGACTCTAGACTGTTTCAGCACCATATCTCTAGCTTTGATATTCCCAGGCTTAACCTTCTTGTTGAACGCCCTTACTATCCTTCTCTGATATATCTGAGTGTGGAATAAAGCATCCATCCTTTTCTCATCTAGAGATACTAGATGATCATATCTTTTTTGCGTCCATTGATTCTCAGTTATTTTAGCCTCCATGACTACTCTCAAGGACTTAATCTCAATTTCTATGGGCAAAACTGCCTCACAACCATATACCAATGAGAATGGTGTTTGGCCTGTGACAATTCAAGTTATAGTCTTATATCCCCATAAGGAAAAAGGAAGATATTCAGATCAATCCTTGTAGGTTTTAACCATCTTAGAAAGGATTTTCTTAACATTTTTATTAGCTGCTTCCACTGCTCCATTAGCTTAAGGGTGATACGGTGAAGATTTATGGTGCTCAATCCCATACTTTTGTAATAACTCTATTGTTTCTGCTTGAAATTAAACCTCGTTATCTGTCACAGTATGATGTGGAACCCCATATCTGCAAATCAGGCTCTTCTCGATGAATCGTGCCATCTGTTTTGCTTTCACGGTGTTGAAAGATTTTGCCTCTACCCATCTCAAAAAGTAATCAATTACCACCACTATGTATTTATGCCCATTTGATGTTGTCAGTCTTATTTCTCCTATGATATCAATTCCCTATGCTACAAAGGGCCAAAAGGATGATAAACTATTCAGCACTGTTGGAGGCATGTGACTAAGATTCCCGTGGATCTGACACTGATGGCATTGTCTTACTGTCCTAATACAATCCTTTTCCATAGTCATCCAGTAATACCCTTGTCTAATTATCTTCTTAGCTATAATTATCCCATTCATATGAGAACCGCAAGCCCCTGCATGAATTTATTGCATCACCTCTTCAGCTTCATCTTTTTTGAGACACCTGAGCTGCATCCCGTTAGGCATTCTTTTGTATAATACCCCATCATGACTTGCATAGTTACATGCAAGAACATGAAGAGCATATCTTTCTTTTGAGACTACTTCATCTGGATAAATTCCTTTTTCAATGAACCTCTGGACATCATAAAACCAAGGCTTTTCTTCAGGCCCCATTTGAACATTCATAATCTGGTCACCCCCATAACATGGTGCTCTAGACTTCATGATCACTAAAGGTTTCATCGCCAACCCAATTGCACTATCCCACATTGAAGAGAGTGTTGTAAGTGCATCTGCCATTTGATTATCGTCTCTGGATAGATGGATAAAGAGACATTTGGTGAAATTCTTCATTAAGGCTTTCAAATGCCAGATATAAGGCTTTAGCTTTTCCTCTTTTACTTCCCATTCTTCATTAGCCTAACTGATGACTAACAATGAATCTCCATAAACTAACAAATCTTTCGCTCCAATTGCCACAACCACCTCGACTCCATACATACATGCTTCATACTCAACCATGTTGTTTGTGACCTTGAAATCCAGTTTCTTTGCCAGTGGTATGGTTTCTCCTTCTGGTGTAACAAGAATCACTCCCAATCCTGCTCCTTTGTTGTTTACAGCTCTATCGAAGTAAAGTTTCCACTCCCGGTGCTCTACAACTACTAAGTTCTCATCTGGAAACTCTAAATTCCACTGTTCTTCACCTTTGATTGCATTCTAAGCTAAGAATTCTACTACTGCTCTTCCTTTGATTACCTTTGTAGTAATGTACACTATATCAAATTTAGTTAAGAGTACCAACCATCGAGACATTTTTCTAGTTAAAGCCGATGCCTAAAATAGATACCTTAGAGGGTCTATTCTTGAAATAGCTTGAACCCTGTAAGATTGAAAATAATGACTCAATTTCCTCATAGCCCAAATCATGATCAGACATGTTTTTTCTACTAAATCATATTTTTCCTCGTATGGCAAAAACTTCTTACTTAGGTAGTACACTGCGTGCTCTCTTCCATCTGACCCTTCTTGTGCTAACATTGCCCCCATTGCATCCTCTTCTAAAGCCAAGTATAAAACCAATGGCTTACCCTATCTAGGTGGTTTCAAAATAGGTGGATTAATAAGATACTCCTTAATCTTATTGAAAGCTTTTTAACAATCATCATTCCACTTAACCGGCTGATCTTTCCTTAAAAGCTTAAAGATAGGATCACAAATGTTAGTGAGTTTTACAATAAACCTACTAATATACTGTAACCTGCCAAGGAATCCTCTTACTTCTTTCTCTGTCTTTGGTGCCGGCATTTCCTGGATGGCTTTCACTTTATCTGGATCCACTTTAATTCCTCGGCTGCTCATTATATGCCCTAACAGCTTCCTTGAAGTAACCCTAAAAATGCACTTCTTTGGGTTGAGTCTCAGGTTGTACCTCTCAATTCGAGCTAAGAACTTATCTAAGGATTCAAAGTGTCCTCCTCTTGTCTCTGATTTGACCATCATGTCATCCACATACACTTTAACCTCCTTATGCATCATATCATGGAAAAGTGCAATAGCGGCTCTTTGATAAGTTGTACCTGCATTCTTCAGTCCGAAAGGCATCACCTTGTAACAATAGGTCCCCTATTCTGTGATGAAAGCTATCTTAATCTTGTCCATGACTACCATCATGATTTGGTTGTACCCAAAAAATCCGTCCATAAAAGAATACATTGCACTTGTTGCAGCGCTATCCACTATTACATCAATGTGAGGTAACGGGAAGTCATCTTTTAGACAGGCTTTATTCAGATCCCTAAAATCTACACACATTTGTACTTTTCCATCTTTCTTAGGAATAGGTACTATGTTTGCTAGCCATTGAGGGTAGTCTACTACTTTTAGGAAGTTAGCCTATATTTGCTTGGCGATTTCCTCCCTTATCTTTTTTGTTCATTCTGGTCTTAATCTGTGTAATTGTTGCTTAACTAGCTTGGTTTCTGGATGAGTTGGAATGTGATGCTCTGCTATTTCTCTATCCAAACCTGGCATATCTTCATAAGTCCAAGTGAATACTACCTTTCTTTTTTTTAATATTCTCTCAAAATTTTTTCTCTCTTCAGGAGTTACATCATGTGATATAGAAATGTTCTTTAGATTATCATTTGTTATGCCCATGTTAAATGAATCAAATTGAATTGAATTAATGTCAAACATGCATGACCGTTTGCTTTTCTACTAGCCGATCCTACCTCAGTATATCCCAAACCCTTCGTATGGTCCTAGGTTTTAATGTTCAGGGGCCTAGGACTTCCTTGTTCATTCTTCCCAAGCCCCTATCCAGATCGATAATTCATGCTTTCCATTATTTTTGCAACCCTGGGATCCATCTCATCAAATATTCTAGCAACGTGGAAACTCGACGGAACATACACTTGCTTCTGTTTATCAAGTATGGCTACCACAATAGCATTGGTCCCAGCTTCTATAGTCACAACTTCTCCTTCATAAGGGAATTTTATCTTTTGATGCACAGTTGAGGGTACTCCTCCTAGGATATGAAACCACGGCCTTCCCAACAATAGGGCATAGGTGATAAGGATGTCCAGTATAGTAAATTCAACAGTTGACTCGACAGGCCCTATTTTGACCAAAGCCTAAAATGTTCCCTCCACATTCTTGGTACTGTTATCATAAGCTCTAATTATGAGGTTTAAAGTCGTCAAGTCATCTACTTTTAGACCCAGATTTGGCAGGATCTTTAGCGGGCATACATTTATAGCTAAACCATCATCCACCATTACAAAGTTGGTTCTCTTCCCTTTTACTTCAGCTGGGATAAATAATGCCTTATCATGATTTCTTCCCTCCAAAGGTAAGTCATCGTATGAGAATGTTACCAGCCCATGTTTCTTTTCTGTAACCTTTGCCACCATAGCTTCTGGAGTAGAAATTATTTTAATGCTCATATTCGATAAAGCTTTGACAAGAGCCCTTCTATGGCTACCTAAATGCATCAGTAATTCCCAAATGTTGACGTTTGCCTTAGCCTTCTTCAGTTGTTTCAGGATCATATCCTCTTTCTGTCCTTCCTCTACTTCTGCATCTTTTGTTTATTCCCTTTCTACAACCCTTTCATTTTTCTTTTTTGATGCCCGTATTCCTCCTAGTTCTAGTAACATGATTCACATTTGGAGTATCACTCCATACATCGACTCCAATGGGTTTTTCTTCATCAGAATCATACCATATGTCAATAACTCCAATGATTCGGTCTCTTTTCCCATCTTTCCACACTTCCATTATGTATGTTTCTTTTCCTTTCAACTCCCTCAGCTTGTCCATATGTTGGCTTAATAGCTCTTCAACCCCTTTTTGGGAAAATTCTAGAGTTAAGAATTCATCTTCTTCAAACTTATCACCCCATTCTATTGGCATGATCTCTTCCATGAGTATGTCAGCAGAAGCGAGTTTAGAATAGAATACTCTATAATCGAACTTGCCCAAAGGTTGTCCCAACAGATCTTCAACTCCACTTAGCAACTGCTCGGGAATTTTAGGCTCTTGTTTTACTGGCTTATCATCAAACTCATCTCCTTAACCTGAGGGCTTAATTGACTCAATAAGGATATCAATAGAGGGTGGTTTCAAGTAGAATACTCTGTAATCAAACTTGCCTAAGGGTTGGCCCAATAAATCTTGTACTCCTCTTTGTGGCTGTCTGAACGGTTCTCCATTGGGTATAAGGTTAAGGTCCTCAAAGGAGTTTAAAACTTCTTCTTCACTAACCCCTGAGTTGATCATCATGGTGGTTAGTGGTGGAACATTTCGGTAGTCTAGGAAAGGGTTGTTTCTGGTGTTTGGGTTGGAATTGGATTTTTCAGGGTCAATGATTTTTCCAGAGTCTATCAAGTTTTGGATTTCTTATTTTAGGTGGATATAAATGTCTATGGGATGGCCAGCAGCTTGGTGGAATTTACAATAACTGTTAGGGTCAAAACTAGGGACATTTGGGTTTGGTGGCTTAGAAAAGGTCAGGGGTCTAAGCATGCCTTTTTGGATTAGCCTCTCTAGGACTTTGGAGAGTGGTTGGTTGAAGTTGGAGAACCTTCTAGGTTGCTGAATTACACATACCTTTATGGCTTCGCTAGTACTTCCTTATTGTATGCCCCCAGTTGGGTAGTTTCAAGTTCCTGTGCCTCTAACAGTTTTCTTTTTCTCACTCTCAATTTCCTCAGCTTGTAACCCATCATCATACAAATCCATAAAGGTTTTGGGATTCATCATCTGTAGCCTCTCGACCAAATTAGGTGACACATTACGAACTATCATTCTAACTTGATCCTTTTCAGCAAGCTTGTTTTTCATCATCCCTACTTTATTCATGAAAAGAGTTAAGAAATCAGAAAAAAGACTCATTTGATTTCTGTTTAGTCAACTCCAAATCCCTAATTGACACTTCCAATCGAGTGTTATAATCATATTGTTTCAAGAATGCAGTACATAATTCCTTCCAGTCAACCCTAATAGACTTCTCTAACCCATGGTACTAGTTCACAGCCATTCCTTCTAGGTACAGCACAAACTACCTAGTGACTACTGCTATAGGTGCTTTTGTATGCTCATGGTTGTTGTGTATCGGCTCAGCTGAATTCTAGGGTCTCCTCTCCCATCAAATTTCTGTAGTTGAGGTATTTTGAATTTTTCAGGCAACTTGTCACCCTCCATTTACAATATATTATCAAAGTCAAAAGAATATCCTATTCATTGTCCTCTAATCAGCTCTTCCATCTTGGACATTTTCTGAGTTAGTGCTTGCATTTTCTTGGACTCAAGGTCTTGAACCAATTCAAGTGATTCTCTCTTCGCCTTTTCTACTATGTAGTTTTCAATGTCTTCCATCCTCACATCAGTAGCAAGCAAATTTCTAGGAGCAAGTTGCCCCCCAACATTGTTAGCAGTAGGTAAAGGAGCTACAATAATAAGTGGAGCTCCTACAGCAAGTGGCTATTCAACAGTAGCAACAAGTGGTTGTTCAATAACAGCAACAAGTGGTTCTCCAACAACAAGTTGCACTAGTCTGGCTAAAGCCTGTCTCAGTTCATCTTGCATTATAGCTCTCATGTCATCCATCAAAGCTCCCTTAATGTCTTCCACGGTCCATATTTATGGTTGTTATTTTATTTTAGTTTATTCAGTCTGAGCTAATTCAACTTCTAGGAATAGTGGATTGATTGGACTCCCCTCTAGTCTCTCCAGTCTGTGAAGAATGCTTTGAGCTATGGACTCCGAACTTAAATCAACTCTAATCAATCTGCCACCTCTTTGCCCCTAGACACGAGAAGACTCAGACGAATCTATGATGGCTACAAAACAAGGTATTAGTATGATGCATGGACTGTATGTATGCATGTATGCATGATGCATATGTTTATGCAACAAATAGCAGGCAAGCACTTAGCAAGTAGCAAGTATCAAGAAGCAATCAACAAGCAACATGCAAGCATAAGCCTTCCAACCTTATTCCTCCCACACACGTATTCAATGGTGAGTTTCTTTTCCTAGGGTTTTTAGTCTTGGCCTTCATATCAACAAGGGATATTAAGAGCTGACGCGCATGCCAAATCTCTCTTAAAAGAAAAAAGCACAGGAGCAGCATTTCTAAATATAAAGGTCTAACCTAATCCTTATTAGCCTGAATGAGCTTCAAAGGTATAAGCCTGGTCTTTTATAAATAGAAATACCTCATAGCAATTCAAAAAAATAAGCATTTTGGGTAAAGACCCTAGGGGAAGTAACTAAGCCATTATATGTGGTTAGGGTCCGATGAAAAGTTAAGGTTCCCTTAGCAAGATGCTCTCCATTATGGACTTTGAGTTACAGGCCAAGGTCAGAGGGGCCCAGCATCCTTTACCAACTTGAGAGAAGATTACCCCCCCTTAAGGACTTGGGTTATAGACTCTGGTCAGATGAGCCCGGTAATCTCTCTTTAACCAAGTTAAGGCTAAGAGTGATGGTTAGCCAATCTACAACTCCATGAAGCTAGTGGAATCATGGAATCATAAAACAACACCATCGATTTAGTAATGACATGCATAATGAATGCAAGAATGAAATAATAATAAATAAAACAATTCTAAAGAACACGAGTAGAATCAGTATCTCTTATCCCCAGTGGAGTCGCCACTGTAGACAGCGGGGTTTAGTATGCATCTAAGATTTTAGCAACCACGACACTATTAGGCTCAGGGCCTTAGAGAACACACTAACCACTTTCATAAAGACATGGTGTGCAAATGAGGAGTTGCCACCCAGGGTAATAACTGGGACAAATCGAAAAGGTGGTACTCAATTCTCTAAAAGAAAGCTAGCACCACAACCAGGAGATTCTGGATATGAAATACCAACTTCTCTTAGTCTCATGTTCTCTTAGAATAATTTTATAAATGATTATTTCATCCTCTAATTACATGCAATTTTATTAAACCCTAATTAACATCCATCTAACCCAAAAGGCAACAAGTCAATAAAATTACAAGTAAAAATGCATAAAAAGGCAATGTCCCTATATCTAAACTATGTTAATTTTATTTTATAAGTTAGCTAAGTCTACATATTATTTACAAATGAGAAATGGACTATAGGTGGGCCTACATTTTTATTAATTAGTAAGCCTAGATCTGTTTATTTTAATTTGTCTAAGGAATGGGCTTAAGTTTATTCAATTTTAAAGGAAAATCAAATTAATGAGCCTAAGTCTAACTTGGTTTTATTTTAAGTTAAGTGTTGGCCTAGGTCTATTTATTTTAAAAGAAATGAAATTACATGGGCTGAGCTAAGTCTAAATAAGTTTTAATTAACTAAGTAGGCCTAAAATCTAATTAACCTAATGGGCCTAAATTGATTTTAATTATTTAAAAACCTAAATCATTTTTTAAGCCTATGTATTAAGTTGGTTAGACATAAACATGGGCTTGGGGCCTAAAAACATAAAAAAAAAACCACCAAAATAAATAAAACACAAAAAAATGGATCAAACAAACAATATAGTGATTTTCTAAAAAAACCCTAAATTAATTACATGCAAACCCTAATTTAAGCTACTGCCACCATTAATTTTTACCCGATTGAACCTAATTACTAATTAATTTTAAAGTGCAGAAATTTAAATCTTTCACTATTCCTACTACTGGGGCTATTACAAACTACGTACAAAATTAAAATTAAACAATTAAACACCCATGAATTAAAATAAACTACACAAGATACCAAAATGTAGAATAAAAAAATAAAATCCTAAGAACTATTGAAAAAATAATACAAGTTCAGCCATGGCATTCCATGGATCTTCTGTTCAATTCTTGGATTTTAGACTATTTCCTCCTCAATCCACAATCGAGCATCAAACAAAAACACACAAAAAATTAGATTAGTAATGAAATAAGAAAACAATAATGAAATAAAAAATAAAAAATTTACAAGAAGAGAAGAGAAAAAAGAAAAAATGTTGTGCATATGCTTTGGCCCCTCAGACTAGGATTTTCACCGTTGAAACTATTGTTGATTCTGGACTCAAGCTTAAAAAATAGTGTTGGACCGTTCTTGTTAAAAGAATTGTATAGAAAAGAGCTTTGACAAAATGAAGTTTTCTGGTGCCCCAGCGTTCTCAGTAATGTCTCAGTTTTTTAAAGTTTCTGTGCAATCAAGTTTCTACGTCAAAAAAGAAAAAAAAACCCCCTACGCACGCATGCAGACTCTGCTTTTAAATGCAAAGTTTGCGCATACTGAACTTCCTCCAAAGGAAGAACAGACCTATCTGATCAGATAGCATCTTGATAAGATTTTATTTTTGAAACTTATTTACATGCTTTGAATGTGTCAAAATTTTCATCAGATAATAATAATAATTAAATTAAATTTTTAACCAATCAAAACATTGAAAAATCGATAAAAATACGCGAAAAAAATTGCAAAAACTGGATTTTAACGTGCCGACATTGTATAATGCCGATCAGCATTTAAAATGTCGATCCTAATTTTTTTTAACTTTTAAATACTAAAAGACCCCTGAAAAAATGAATTATTTACAACAAACCCTTAAAAAAACATTACAATTTAGTCCTTAAAGTCTAGAAAATCGACAACCAAGTTCAATTTTTGAATGAATTTCATCATAGGGGCTTACGTCATAATTGTGCACAATTGCATCCCGAAATTGGGTGCTTACAACTATGCAAGAGGAGTTAAATCAATTTAAGAGAAATATGATTTGGACCTTAGTTCCTAGACCAAAACATCATCCTATTATAGGCACTAAATGGGTGTTTAAAAATAAGATGAATGAATAAGGTATTATAATTAGGAACAAAGCTAAACTAGCAACTAAAGGTTATAATCAAGAGGAAGGCATTAATTATGATGAAACATTTTCCCCCGTTACAAGGTTAGAATCTATTAGAATGCTACTTTCATTTACATCATTCATGGATTTTAAACTTTATCAAATGTATGTTAAAAGTGCAATTATAAATGGTTTCATTGAAAAGGAGGTATATGTTGAGCAACCATTAGGTTTTGAAAATTTTGATTCTCTAAATCATGTTTTTAAATTTTCAAAAGCATTGTATGGATTGAAATAAGTTCCAAGAGCTTGGTATGAAAGATTGAGCAACTTTTTACTAAATAAAGGATTCTCTAAAGGAAAAGTTGACACAAATCTTTTCATAAAGAAATTCAAGCATTATTTATTAATTATTCAAATATATGTTGATGATATTATTTACAATGCTACTAACCATTACTTATGTGAGGAATTTTCTAAGCTAATGAAAGGAGAATTTAAGATGATTAGGATGGGAGAACTAAAATTCTTTCTCGAATTACAAATCAAGCAATGCAAAGATAGATTTTCATCAAACAAACCAAATATGCAAGAGACGTTCTCAGGAAGTTTGGTATGGATGGAACTAAAATAAACAAAACTCTAATGAACACCACAACCAAACTCAATAAGGATGAGAATGGCAAACCAATTGATGAAAAGCGTTTTAGAGGTATGATCGGATCCCTTCTTTATTTAACTGTTAGTAGACCCGATATTATATTTACTACTTGCTTATGTACTAGATTTCAATCAAGCCCTAGACAGTCTCATTTGAATGCTATCAAAAGAATTTTCAAATATCATTGTGGTACAATGCATTTAGGACTTTGATATCCTATGAGTTCTTCCTTTGACTTTATTAGTTATTCTTATGCGGACTTTGCCAGTAGTTTAATAGATAGAAAAAGCATTTCCGAAACTTATCAAATTTTAAGTAATTGCTTCATTTTTTAGTTTAGCGAGAAATAAGTTTTAGTCACCTTTTCCACTGCTTAAGCAAAATATGTGGTGACTGGTTGTTGTTGCACACAAGTTTTATGGCAAAAACAACAACTTTTGGACTATGGCATTGATATTAATCACATTCCCAAGAATCTCATTCAACACTCTAGAACTAAACATATAGATGTTAGACATCATTTCTTGCATGATCATGTGCAAAATGGTGATATTTTTCTTGAATTTATTGATTCTAGTCATCAATTAGCTAACATTTTTACCAAGCCTCTTTGTGAAGAAAGAATGAATTTTATAAAGCATGAACTTAGTATAATTGATGGTTCTACTGTGTCTTAATTTTATGCTATATTGATTGATGGTTGAACTATTTTTATGTGAAATCATGTCATGCTTATTAATTTTTTTGGTTATTAATTTTGATTTCGATCTTAACAATCTTTGTAAATTTTTTTTTTGCTATTTAATAATTAATTATTGAGTTAAATTCAATTAATTAATTATTTTATTTTAGTAAAATTATTCCCTTTTTCCTCCTTCTCAACAAGAATAATTATTTTCTTTATATTTTTGTGTGTTTTTCATCAATTTCTGTTTGGTTTATTTGCAATATATTTTTCGTATCTAAGCTTTGAGCTTATAGTTTATTTTTATTATTATTTTGTGTCAGTTTAGATTCAACTTATTTTCTAGATATAAGACATGAGCTATTAGTTTTATGTTTTGTCTACAGTTGATATCTCAATATCATTGTAAC
Source organism: Mallotus nudiflorus (assembly GCA_947683625.1). Lineage (NCBI taxonomy): Eukaryota > Viridiplantae > Streptophyta > Magnoliopsida > Malpighiales > Euphorbiaceae > Mallotus > Mallotus nudiflorus. Next base: position 1,175,182 of record CANTUR010000856.1, read on the forward strand.
TCTATCCTTTTTAATGCAATTTTATTTTTTAATGATTTTTTATATTTTGACAAAGGGGGAGAAATATTTGAGTTTCTTTAATTTTTTTTTATTGTGTTTATGCATGAATTTTTTTTATTGTGTTTATACATGTAAAATTTATGTTTAATTTATTCATGTATAAATTCTTATTAGGATTTGTTTTTATCTTTGATAAACCATGGATATTTTTTTAAGATTTGGTCTATCTTTTCTTTTGACAAAGGGGAAGAAATATTTGAGTTTGCATAAGTATTTAGTTAATTTTTTTAACGGGAAAGAAAAAAAATTCAAAGATGTGTTTATGTTAGTGACATAACTATGTGATAGCGTGTCCTTAATATCAATTTTTTTAATCCAAATCTTATTCTATTTTTTTTAATTTGAAATAGGGGGAGAAAATTGTTTGAATTTATTTTACATAATTTTGTTTATACATGCATAGTAACATTGTAAATATAGCTAGTTTTGTCATATATCATATGTGATAAAAGACCTTGTTTTGCTTACTTTGTTTAAGTATGGCATAGATTTTATAAAGATTTGGTGTATCTTTGTTTTTCATTGTTTTGGTTTGTGATCTTTTATTTCCTCTATTTTCTAGTCTTTAACATAGGGGGAGAAGAAGCGATGTAATATTTGTGTCTAGTGTTTATATTTGTAATTTGTTAAGTGCTACATGATCAATTAGCTAGCTAAACTCTTTATAATCATGTGAGGTCGTCCTATATGTACTATTTTTGTAATGCATTATATGCATATATGTTTGAAATTATTTCCTTCATATTGTCAAACATTTTTTTATGTTTTTAATACATTTGTTATGTTAGGCCATAATTTTCTAATGATATATTTTATATTTTTTTCATGAAGAATAAATTATAAATTTATATTTCTCATCATGTCCATATTCATAAGGGGAGAAATAAAGAAATATATTTTATTTTATTTTATATCATCATTATTATCACAGTTATTATCTATCACACACTTTACGTTATATTATTTTTATCAAACTCAAAATAAGTTTGTCAAAATCAAAAAGAGGGAGATTATTGACCTTAACAATTTATCAATTTTGATTTTGATCTTAACAAACTTAATTTTGAGCAACTAATATGTTAGGAGTAATTTAGAAGTCAAAAAAATGATGAACTATCAAAGAAAAATCATTCCGGAAAGACATCGCAAGCACTATCTTGATCGAACTTATCATAAGGACTAAATTACACAAAAAAAGTGCAAATCTTGTCATAGTCTCGACCGGGACTAAAGAAGAACAATTTTTGCATAAAACTCAATTTTTAGCAGAATCGATCCTAATCCAATGTCACGATCGGGACACTACTCAGGATATGGTAGCCCTGTCCGGGACCAAAGCAAAATTCAAATACAATGGCTTGTAATGACTATTCAATGATCATCCTGACTAGGACCTGACAAATTGCGGCTCAAAAATCCAAATTCCATTCAAATGGACTTTGTTTTTATTGGGAACGAAATTATTGCTTCCAATAACTATAATTGAATCGCTCAAGTATAAATATAACCTCGGAAGATTATTTTGAGATTAAGAAACTTGTTTATTCATTCTATACTTTCAAGCATTCAATTAAGCTCTCTAAACTCTTTTAAAATTTAATTTATTGTTGTATACTCTTGTGAGAGTTGGTGAGTGTTAGAATAGAAATTTTTATTCTTCTATTTTCTAGGGTTAAGAAAACAGGAAGTGAGATTCTATTTTAAAAGAATTGGTTTAAGTGTTTAGCCATTAAAACACTTGGGAATTTAGTTTTAGTGTAAGCCTTGAAAACACTTGTGAATTGATTTTTTATTGAGCTTTGAAAACTTAAGTTGTAAGGTTTGAGTTGAGTCTAAAACTTAAGTTGTAAAAATCAATTTAAGGAAATAGATTGTTGTGATTCAAAATCTTAACCTGGGGATAACTTAGGTGAAGACGTAAGATGGTTAAGAATCTGAACTCCTTAAATTCATGTGTTCATCATTCTTCCTTCTCAACATTCCTTTTAATATTTGTTCAAATTGCTTTAATTTCTTATTATTGTTCGATAGTCTTATTAACCCCCCCTATAGTACTCTTTCACACTTACTATAGTACTAGTATATCTAAAAATTTGTAATTGATTAGTTGTAAATAGCCCCTAACTATGGAACAAAGGATTATACTGGATTTACCTACATCGAGATATTGATAGTGACTCTCAAATATTGCAAAATAGAATGTTATATATATATATATATATATATATATATATATATATATATTCAAGTGAGTTATAATAATCTCTTATATAAATACAACACATTTAAATGAAACAACTATGTAAATTTATGCTTCAATCATTTATGATTGGACTTTATATATTGTCAATTTGAGGTTGTTATGTGAAATTTAAATTTTTGATTTTTGATTTTTGATTTTGGATTTTTATTATTTTTATTCTTTTACTTTTTTTATTAAAATATAATTTACTCAATTTCTTGTTAAAATTGAATTTTACAATTTCTAAGAAACCATTGAACTGGCCCCAACCTAGAACACGAGTGACTAAGCCTCTTATTTCAACTTGGCCCAAAATTATAGGTTTCAACTAACTTTCATCTTATGTTTGTGCTATAAACATCCTCCCTCCAAAATCCTTCCTAATCACATTAACCACCTAGAAGCTGCCAATGGTCTAGACAGATTAAATTTAATTCGTAATATTTCTTTTAAAATTTAAGTTCATAGCGAAAGTGATTATTACTGTGGCGTTCTATATATATATATATATATATATATATAAATTTCACTTCATTTGTTAATATTAAAAAAAAAAAAGGCTAGTGAAGAGAAAGTTGTTAGAAAATAACACTTTGTCTTGATTGCATTTTTTGTATTGAAGTTTATCTTATAATACAAAGAAATAAAGATTCTTTGAGAGATTAAAGAAAAATAAACAACATAGAGACATACAGTTTGATATTACACTTTGTTTTTGTCTTTAGGTTACAAAGTAAACATGGAAAATGAACTTGTAAGAACAAAAGAAAAAAGTACCATAGGAACAGCTTAACATATAGGTAAAGGAGCACCATTCCACTCTTTCAAGCATTCTAGCATGGGGTCAATCATCTTCCCTGCACACATTGCTGTGAACACCTTATCGAACTCCTCGCCGGGCGATCCGACCTTTTCCCCGGTGAGCAAACTTGTACCTAATTCTTCCCTCACAAACCTGTATAATGGGTATGATCTGCATTCCTTTATCTTGTTTGGAATAGCAGAATTGCCATTCTCAAGTTCAATTCTTGCATTTTCTACTTCTTTAGGCAAAATGGCCTTAAGTTCCTCCTCGAAAGCTCCAATCTTTTGGAAAATTGATGTGCTCGAGTTCTTCTCCTTTTCACCATTCATCAAGGCGTGATCAACAAGAACTTGCCTTAGCTTTTGCATCAATGGATAGGTCGCAATGCAAGGATCATCAATGTATGCAAAGACGTACTCTCTGTCCACAGCTTTGAGCAGGTCTTTCTCGCAGAATCTTGATGGGTGAAGCTCGCCGTTCGATCCCATTGTCAAGACTCTCTTAGCAACTTGACTTACTGTGTTCTTAACTGTGTTCTTCAAGTTCTCTTCCAAGTGCCTCAGATCAATTGCTTGACATAAAGCAACCAAGAAAGTTGAAGACATGAGCTTCAATATGTCAACAGCTTCAGCTGTTTTTCTAGCAGAAATCAAACCTAATGAGTTGACATCTTGGTTATGCTGCTCTGCACTTTGGACATGGTTGGTAACAGGATTTGCAAGGAACTGAAGCTCTGAGCAGTAAGATGCCATAGCAATTTCAGCTCCTTTGAAACCATAATCCAAGCTTGGATTGCGACCACCAGTAAGATTTGAAGGCAACCCATTGTTGTAAAAGTCATTAACAAGTTCAGAAAACTGCGCAAACATGAGCTTGCCAATTGAGGCAATGGCTAAACGAGTGTTATCCATGGAAACTCCAATTGGTGTACCCTGAAAATTCCCACCATGTAATGCCTTGTTTCTTGACACATCAATCAATGGATTATCATTCACAGAGTTGATTTCTCGTTCGATCATTTTTGTTGCTGATCTAATCACTTCAATCTGAGGGCCTAACCATTGAGGAGATGTCCGAAGAGCATATCGATCTTGTTTAGGCTTCTGCAAAGGATCAATCTCATGTAATTTTTGGGCTGCTTTAATATAAGAACTACCATCCAATATATGTTCCATTATAGCTGCAGCTTCAATTTGGCCAGGGTGATGCTTCAGTTTGTGTGTCAAATGGTCAGTAAACTCTGGTTTTCCTTGCATGACTTCTGCGAAAATTCCTGATAAAACTTCTGACAGAATTGCCAACACATTAGACTCAAAGAGTACCATTGATGCTAAGGCAGAACCAACTGCAGTACCATTTACTAAAGCAAGACCTTCTTTTGGTTGCAAATCAAAAAATCCCCCATTAATTCCAGCTAGTTTAAAGGCTTCAGCTGGGTCCAAGGACTCTCCATTCGGCCCGACGGACTTCGAATTAGGCCGGCCAATGAGGAGCCCAGCAATGTAGGACAATGGGACTAAGTCACCAGAGGCAGAGATTGAGCCTCTTAAAGGCAGAGATGGGGTAATGTTGTGATTGATAAACTTGGTAATAGCTTCTAAAATTTCAAATCTTATGCCTGAGTAACCTTGTAGCAGTGTGTTGATTCTCACCAACATAGCTGCTCTAGTGGCTGAATGAGGCAATATGTGGCAAGAGTCTGTACCATTTCCAAATATCCCAGAATTCAAGAACCTGGTTCAACATTTTCAACGGCCATGTTAGAATTTTGTAAATAACCTTAATGTTAACACATAGTTTTATTACTGTAATGACTAATTAAGTATTTAAAAAAAAAACCGAAATAATAGTCTACGTTGAAAAAATATATGTTATTTTTCAATTTAATTTGAAGAATAATTGCAAAACTTATAGTCAAAAAAAAAAAAGTGAAATAGCTTGTGTGCTTATTTTATAAAAATTATCTATCAATTTATCATGAACTAGTCATTTTTTGTTGTTAAAAAAAAAAAAAAAAAACTAGTCATTTTTTTATTAAAGTAATTAATTCATTGACCTGGTCAAATGAACACTTAAAAATTACAAGCTATATTAGCTCAATTTACTCCATTTTTTATTTTTTGATTTAACTGTTTTACAGTTGTTTAAAGAAAATAGGAATTATTTTGCCAATTAAAAAACTATGGAGTAGGGAAGTTAATTTCTTCTCCATCTCAAATATTGACTTTTTAAGCGGATTATTTAGACATCCCAACCATATCAGTCCCCATCTCTAAAACATGTAATGGCAGATCAGCAACTTTTGGCATGCAGAGTTCCTGGGTCCACTAATAAAAAATAGCTATTAATATTATTATTATTAGACTCATTTAAAAATAAATATGAGCCTGAAAAGATGACTATAAAATTTTAAATTTTAAAGAAAAGTTTCTTTTTATCTATGCTTAAAATTATTATTCTAAATTTTTATAATAACTTTTTCATCTGATCATATCAAATTAGATTAATTAAAATTTAATAAACTTTAAATATCGATAGTTTAGAAAAAGAATTATCGTTAAAATTTTATATATAATATTTTTTTTAACACTTAAAAGGTTGAAATTTGAAATCTCACTTTCACTATGCATATATATATATAAGACTCAATCAAATAGATAATGACATATAATTTTTTTTTTAAAAAAAATTATATTGTGATGCAACTTAATGTTTTGATATGAATTGATTTTATAATGAATCTTGGACTTCGTATGTATAATATTTTTACTTGTTTCAAAACATTTTGGTGACATAATACACTACTACTTTATTCTTATTCATTTTATCGGGTGGCATGCAGTTGAGAAAGAAGGACTTTATAATTTTTCATTTTTATTGGATAGATTAATTATTTCATATATCTTCTCCAACTATATGATTAAATCATGAAAACTTTAATGTATTTTTCCTCTCCATGCTTGCCAACTAAACAACAAAGACATCAACAACACCCACATAAATGTACATGTTGGTTCCAGCAATTCTAGGCAAGTGGAGGAGCATGAACTAATTTATAACAAGAAAATAAATGTGATCTTTCTCTTTTTTTACCTTTTCTCATCTTGTATACTAGTCTATTGTGTCTTTTCCAAATAAATTTTCTAGGTATATATATATATGGAATTATTATTTTGAAGCATATATAATTGAAAATTTATTAATTAGTTAGTAATTATATTTTTGTCATGCAAGTATCTGACTCTCCAGCCATTCACCTAATTAAGGAAAAGGTTGTTCACTAAAAATCCAACTACCCTCAAAATAAGAAAATAACTCTCAATATTTGATTTTTTTGTAATTACTTCACATGTATTATATATGTTACTATAAAATAAAAAATACGTATAAATTAATTATTATTTTTAAATATTTATCAAATATTTATTATTCTTGTTATTTGAGTATAAAATATTTACTGTGTATATTTATATCGTACGAATATATTTATATCAGATGATTGAAAATTAAAAGAAACAAAAGAAAAATAAAAAGAAAATCCTAACAACTAGTTGCCAACAAATATTACCAAGAAAGACTATATCAGTTTTTTTTTTTTTTTTAGGAATTCAAATTCTACCATTTCAAGAATATCTTGTATATAAAACAAGCTCAATAATTAATAAAAAAAATATGCCTATACATATATGATTTTATTTATTTATTATTATTACCTTATAAGCTCCCTTTGAAGGGCACCACCTTGTTTAGTTCTTCGATGAGAAGTTGCACCAAAACCAGTGGTGACACCATAACTATCAGTTCCTTTATTCATGCTATCCATAACCCAATCACTGCTAGCCTTGACACCGGCACGAGCATCCTCCGATAACTCAACCTTGACTCCGGCGACATCACGGTTTGCAATTGCGGTAACTTGTGCTATGGTCAAGGTCTCACCACCCAGCTTAACCACGGGCCTCCTGTACTCATCAACCATGCGCTTCACCTCATCAAGATGGCTCCCTTTCAGTGACTCTGCTGCCATGCCCCAGTTCAATGGGTCATGACTAATACTACTTGTGCAGAATGAATCATTGTCGTTGCCATTACCATGACCAAATTCCATTGTATGGACTTGAAAAGACAAGCAAAATGAAAATTTTCTTACAAAAGATTGGAAATTTTTTCTGGGAAAAATGAAAGAAAGATTTGGTTCAATTTGGTATGGTTATGTGCAAATTGATAGAAAAAAAAATGTGAAAAGTTTTGGTAAGGAATTTTTATAGGTGAAGTGACCCAATAAAATTCCTGAGTCTGTTCACCAAAAAATGGCTGCTTTAAATAGAGGTACATGGAGTGTTGGGTGGGTAGGCCGATGCGTTAGTTGGAAAATGCAAGTGGCCGTTGGATCATTCATGAAATTTGACGGTTAGGATGTTGACACGTTTGGTAAGTAGCATGCACCTTTAGGTGAGGCAATGGAGGATTATACTTGTCAAAATAAATAAAAAAACACATTTTGAAAGAGGGTTGGTGAAGCTTGAGGAGGAGAGGGAGGCTCATAAGCGCAACGTCATCACTCTCCTTACATAATTCTTTTAATGGCTAAAAAAACCTATATAAGAAATACAAAAATCTATAGAGACTAATTATTAGAATTAGTTATGTTAATTTATATAGCATTGTAGTCCGAGATATGAACAGTTCTATCATAAATCATAATTTTTATTAAATAATTTTTTCTATTCAATTAATTGCTCTTTTATATTTAAAGGTAATTAAATAATTAAAAAAATTATCATATAACGGTACGTAATTATTGTGGATCACTATAAATACCATTATAATTTTATATTTTGATAAAAAAAAAATTTTGGCCAATGCGAATTAAATTAAGATCTAATAATTATTGTCCAAACTTAGTTTATTTTATTTTATTAGGCTGATCATACAGGTATTCAAACCTTCTAACATATTAAAAAAAATGGAATAAATTTTATTTATTTTAAAAAATTATTCTTTTGTGCAATTTATGAAATGAAATATTTTTTATTATATGATTTCACCCACGTATTATTTCATTTCATTTATTTATTAACAAAAACAGTTAATTGCTTTTTATATCATTGAATGTTTTGTTGCATTGGAAAATGACAAAATTATCATCTAAAAATAAAATATAATAAAAATTATATTATCATCAAATATAATTAACAAGAAGATAGAGCAAAATAAGTATATGCTTGTGTTAAATTTTGATATATGAAATAACACTAAAAATGAAAGAAACAGTAAATACTTTTCTTTAAATTTTGAAGGAGTAAAATTAAAAATTAAATAATATTATTAAAAAATGATTACTAAATAAAAAAATAATTTTTAATTAAAATGTTTTTTATTTCTCAAGTTCGAAAGGATATAAAAGTAAAACATTTCAAGGATCATAAATAGTCCCTTTTTTCCTCTTTCAGTGTACTTTCAAATAGAAAATAATTCATCAAAATTAAATGCATGATGGTATAACTTGCATTTATAGATTAAAGGTTTAATCTTTATCTTCCCTCTTCAATTAAAAAAAATAGAAAAAAATTATAAGATAATTTATATCCCATTATTTTTTTTCTCTTTTTGTAATTTCATTTTTATTTTTTATTTTTTTTATACAAAGAAGAGGAGAATCCAAAAAAACATCTACATCAACCGAACAACACCCAAGCCCAAATAATCTTCCCCTATCAACCTCTCCATTCCAAGGAGAGGTCGACCCAATACATGGAATCCTTTCTCAAAGCCTAAAAATTGAGCAACAAGGAGGTTTGCCACTCTATTTCCCTCTCTAAAGATATGATGCACTTGAACCAACCATTATTTATGTAAAAAATTACAACAATCATGGAGCAAATTTGAAGCTTCTCGAAGTCTGGAATTTCCTAATAGCAGCATATCAACCACTCCCTTGCAATCCACCTCTAATATAATATGTTTAAAACTCTTGTCCCAAGCTAGCTGAAGGCCAAAACAACACCACAAAGCTCTGTAACGATGCCAAAGCAAAACCCGATATTACCCATAAAGCCAAATATCCATTCTCTTACAGAATTTTGAATCAAATTACCATAATCAGATCTGCTTGGATTGCCCTAACTAATGCCATCTATGTTAAGCTTGATCGAATTTTTTAGTGGAAGGTCCCAATTGATGATCATATGTTTATGTGATACATGCCCAGAACCAGGACCCTTACACAATCCATGAACCACTTACATCTCATTCTAAAGATATTGAAGCTAGAAAATCTTTTTCGTTATAAATAATTGGCTATTCTAGAAAATTCATTCATTTCGCCATCTCCATGACAGGCAGATTATTATATAATAAATTTTTCAAGCCAGTCTTCATCAGCTCCATGTTGGCTCAAGATATTTATCACCATCCCATCATATAGGTTTCTACCTTTAAACTAAGCCTAAATTGGGACTAACCCTAGCTAACTCCATACCTCCCAAGCTAGAGGACAATCACGAAGAGTGTGTAACAAGGACTTATACTCTCTATAAAAATCACATCCAGCATTAAAAGAAAACTTATGTAGGCATCGCTCATTATTGGTCATTAATTTCCCATACATGACCAACCAAATAGTAACCTTATACCTTTGAGGGCATTTAAGAGACCATCTATGCTTCTAAATTGAGTTGTTAACATCTTCTTTATCCTTTCTAACAACCTCATAAGCTGATTTTAAAGTGAACATCCTTGAAGCTGACTTGCCCCAAATGACGGTATTATGAGCATCCTCATCTAGCCGATGGTGAACAACTTGTAACTTTTGAAAAACATCAAAAGGAAGCCAACCTTCCAGCAGCGTCCATTTCCATTCATTACCATCCTAATAACTTGCCACAGTTCTATAGTCATCAAGCAAAGACACATCTTTGATAGTTAATTTATTAAAGGCTTGTCGAGAAACCAAAGATAAAACCAAAATGATGTGCTCTTCTTATTCTTAACCCTATACTGAACACCTTTCGTAACAACAACAGATGACATCATCATACCCTTCCATATCAATAAAGATACCCACTTCTCTTAAAAGCTAGCAATCCAATTTGGAAATTACTGAACTTTGCATAGAGAACCTTGTACCATAGATCATTTGAGTTAAAAATAAATCTCTAGGCCAAGTTAGAAAGAAAAGTTGTCTTAGTTAATTGTATAGGCCACAATCCTAAGCCTCCACACTGCTTAGGCTGAGTGATTATCTCCCAATTAACCAAATGGATTCACTTCTCTTCATCTAAATGACCCAAATAAAGTTTCTACATAATTTATCGAGCTCCTTATAAAGAGAGGCTAGGAGCATGATGGTTTGCATGTAATAATATAGGATTGTGTTAACCACTGACTAAGCTAACGTGATACGCCCAACTAAAGAAAGGACTTTTGTCTTTTAACTAGCTAGACAATGTTTTACCTTATTAAGGATAAATTGAAAAGTGTCCTTCAAGGCTCTTCCTTGCCAAGTTGGAATACTAAGATACATCCCCGGATCAGTTGTGTGAGGAATATTAGCAATATTCACAATAGAGGCTGCCTCTTCCTCTCCAAAATTCATTGAAAACATGATTTGTGACTTCTCATAATTGATTATTTGCACAAAGGTCCAACAGAAAAAGTCAAAGAAATGCTTCATCACTCACATTTGATTAATAGAGGCTTCCCTAAAAAGCACAATATTGTCATTAAAAAAAGAGGTGTGAAAGACCAAGACCTCCTTTACTGATTTGGATGGTCTTCCACCTTATTAATTAAATGAGAAAGCCTTTCTATACACAGGATAAACAGATTAGGTGAAAGTGGGTCACCTTATCAAATTCCTCTCGTGGGAGTAATTCTTTATGTTTTCTTACCATTCCAAATAATACTAAAAGATTTAGAGCAAGTACAATGGATAATGAGAGCTATCCATTCATCTGGGTAACCAATAGCATGCAAGGTATCTCATGAAAAATCCTAATTCAACGTGTCATAAGCCTTTTCCAGGTCAAGTTTCAGTGCCATAAATCCTTGACCTATTTTTTTCAAATGCACAGAATGAAGCACTTCTTGAATAATAACAATATTATCTAAAATTTACTGATAAGGAACAAAATTGCTCTACGTTTGAGCAATCAAATCCGAAAGAATCTCTTTAATTTTATCAATAAGCACCTTCATAACCAGCTTATAGAGGACATTACACAAACTGATTGGGTGAAGCTTATTTAACCTTAAAGGATTTTTAACTTTAGGAATAAGTACAATAAGGGTATCATTCACCTTTTGAGGAATGGAACCCAAAGTAAAACACTCTTTGACAAAACACGGTAATTCCCTACCTAAAATATACCAACATTTTTTATAAAAAAAATTGTAGGATAACCATCTTTATCAGGTGCCTTGCAAGGGGCCATGGAAAATAATGCTTTGTGAACATCTTTTATCTTTATCTCCTACCACATATACTGAATTCGCTGGTTCTCCAAAGATGGAAAACTATTTTGTACAAGCTTCGACCTCTCATAATTATTCTCCTTATATAAATTTCTAAAATGATCAACCACCATATATGGCATTCCTTCCTCATATGTGACCTAAGTTTCGTTAATGCTCTCTATGCCTTTAATTTTATTTTTATTCCCTCTAATAATTGTTAACATGTGATAGTATCTAGTGTTGTGATCCAGTATTTGGTGTTGCGATCCCCGGAGCGTAACCATTCCCTTATTGACTTCTAAAATCATAAAATCTCTTCTTGAGACAAAATTAATTCTAGCTCTTTTTAGAGCTTCTTATTCAGTTTCAAAAGCTCAGGATTCTTTCCTATAGCTAACTTATTCTGAACACCTATAATTCTAGCCCATACCCTCCTTTTCCGCGTATATAAGTTACTAAACACATTTGTCTTCCAAGCAATTAGACTAGGAGTAAGATTATTATTTTTCACCAAATAAATTATTCCAGCTTTGCATAAAATTCTCCATAAATTTTGGGTGAGAGAGCCATGCAGCTTGAAATTTAAAATTATTTCCTATATCCTAATCTAATTTCAGAGGTCCAGTTGAGAGCAAAATTGGGTAATGGTCAAAACTTACATGAGGAAGATGCTTCACAGTTGCATGAGGGAACAAGAGGCACCATTCCATGTTACAAAGAGCCTTATCCAAACGAGCCCCCTTAAAACTTTCTTCCAAATTGCCTCAATACCATATGAATTTAGGTCCACTATAACCCATATAAACTAAACCTTGATGATTAATCCATCCTCTAAATTAATTAGTTTTGTAATCCACTCCAACTCTAACACTACTTTTTTACTCCCCATACAGAACTACATTAAAACCACCCATCCAAATACTCAACAAGTTATTATTAAATCCTAACATCTGAAGGCGGGGCCATAATCTTTTACGAGCTACCAAACTTGGGCTCTCATACACAACAGTGAGATTCCATTCAATCTTGGATTCATCCATAAAGACCCCATGAATAAATTGAGGGTCAAAGTATAATAAAGAAAAGGAAACTTTATTAGCTTTCCAAAGGATTCAAATACCCCCACTAAAACTATAAGCCTCCACTTATAGCCATCTGTCAAAGTCAATATTATCACAAACCTTATTAGCCTGCACATCACTTATTTTAGTCTCAAGTAAAATAATAACATCTGATAAATGGGAGTGTAATAACTCCCTCAAAACAACTAAAGTCAATTTATTGCAAATGCTTTGGTAGTTCCATGACAATATTTTAGTCATGGATAAAAAAAATAAAAATTAAACACTATTTTGGGCTTCAAAGCCCATCATATCTCCTCCCCCATCATTAGGGTCCTTATCATCATCATCATAGTCTATGTCCCCTTTATTACCTCTTATGTCATCAAGTGCTAGAGAGTGTGGGAAGGATGGGTCCCCATGTGTTTAGGTTTCCCATCAAACTCAAGGTTTGAAATAACCTCTAAAGAAGTTGCATCCTTATGATAAATCGTAAGCCTCTTATTTAAATTCTCCTTCAAGTTCCTTTAGACTAAAATATGATGATCTAACATTGCTGCAACTGTTGGTCCATGGGCTCCTCCTCTAGCACCCCCTTTGTACTTTTCCCGCCTCAAAATGGCCGATTAAAAATAGTCATATTATCCTCATAAACAAAGTCATAGTCCACCATTCCCCTATCATGCACTACCCTATAAGATTGCCCTTTGTCAACACTTTTTGATTTTCCTTTCCGCATTTAAGATACTACTTTAGGAAATTCTTCCTCTTCCTTATTCACTACGTAGCCCTCCCTTTTCCATTTCCAAATGAGATAAATCTTCAAGAATATTGAATATAGACCTAGTACTTAGTTTAGACTTTTGTTGTCCTTCCTTTCTAGTAGTTGTTTCCTTCTCGAAAACTTTATTATTGTTATGAAATTTGCCTTGATTTTTGTATCTCCTATTATTCCTCTTTGCTAGCATCCACTGTCCATAGACCTCTGTGATTTCAAGATTAATATATATAGTTGTCAAACCCTACTGTCGTCCGACCTGATTCAACAAGTCATTAGGCTTATCATTTGCCACCTCCACCGTATCTCCATAAAATTCCTGACGGTGGCCATATTTACCATACTAAAAATATATTAGATGCACAGTCTAGCATACTTACCCCGAGTCCTTGCCAAAGTTGTATTATCAATTTTCAATAACTTTCCAATTCTATTCCCAAATCGAGAAAGGAATGGACCATCATAATATTCCATGGGCAAATACGGAAGCCTAACCCATACAACTAGTTTATTATTTAAAAAAGTAGACAAATCAAAATTAGGGTACCATTCACTCATGGCCAGATAATGGTCCGATATAATCCAAGGTCCTCCTAATAGAACTTGTTCATATTCATCTTTACAGGCAAACCTTACCAAATAACAGTCATTCCCAATATTGACAACATTCATATGTGATTGAACCTTCCAAAGTGTGGATATCTTTCTCACTAAGAATTATATCCAATAGTCCATCTCACCAGTTTAATGATTAGTATGTTTCTCTAACGGTTATACAATCTAAGTTTCTCTTCACGATCCAACTTAATGGTAAGGTATTCTTAGTCCTCCTCATCACCATCGTCTTCCTCATCATCCGAAATCATATCCATTTGATCAAAACAAACTCTATCACCTAACTTGGATGACAATGTCATCTCACTCATCATTGAGTCACGGAAAGAAAATTTCCAAATCCGATTTTCATTCAAACTCCCATCCCTCTCCTTATTTCCCTCATGTCTTATGTTCACTCTATCCCCTCCTATTTTAACCTTTTTATTACTTCGGGCAAGGAGGTCAGTTTCCTCATCAAACTTAGAGATATTAGAATTTTCCGTCTCCAACTCCATTAGGGTTTTAGTATAAATGCACTTTATACTTGATATTTTAGTAATTCAAATGATGTTATGCTAATTGTTTTAAACAACCTGAAAGTCTTCCATTTGAAACTAATAGTTAGTGATTATAATAAATTATTATGCCAATGGCTACACCCACTTGTTGTTCTATAAGGTCTTGTTTTCTTTACATTAGTAGTGTGAACATTTTTTTATTATTATAATCTCAAATTTTATATTATTGTTTCCGAATTTTAACTTTATTTTTCATAATATAATTTTTTAATAATATATGTATAATTATATGTATAATTATTTAAAAAATAAATTAAAATTTATTCTTTGGACTTAAAATGCTGATTTGGTGGCTCTGTTGATAGGAGGATGATGGTGACAATTCTTGCAGCTTTGCTCTGTGTTTTAAATCTACTTGGTGCCTGCTTTTAATGGTACAAGTGATACTCATGGGGCTTGGCAATATCCTACATAAACACCCCTAATTAAAGCCAAATTAATGTATTGGCGGTTGAGGCTCATTGTCATTTTGTAAATTTCTTGTAAATCGTTAATAACACATATCATATATTAATCAATATATATATAAATTTTATATTTATGACATCAATTTATTCCAATAGTCTTCCATTAAGATAAAGAATTTAATTTTCTACTTTTCTTTTACCTTTCAATTATTAAAAAAAAATCTATTTAAATAGTAAAACGTTAATTAATTTATTTTTTTATGAGTTTTTGTATATTATATATTATTTAAGTTTTAATTTGTTTATAAATAAAATATGACGACTATAATAATTTTTCATGTTACATTGTTGTTTGATGTATTAATTTTATCAATAAAATATTGGAATAATCTAAAATATTTTTAAAATAGAAGAAATATTTTCAAATTAGCTTACATGTTAACCGATACTGATTTAAATTATTATATAGGGTGATAAAAATTATAACTTCATGCGTTAATTGTTGTTTAATTTCTTATGTTATAGTCAAATGAATTTTTACTTAAAATGTACACATTCAAGTAATATTTATATTTAAATCATTAAGCATTTATTTTTTTCAGTTTATTAATTTATTATTGTTGTTGTTATTATTATTATTATTATTTAAAATTCAACATTTTATAATCTGCAAGTTTTATATATATATATAAAATAAAATGTTATTTTATATTATTTTAAATGTGTCATTTTGTTTGAATAATGTCTAACTCCACTATTAGTACTACTAGTTGTAGATCTAAAAGTTATAGAATTTATTATTATATTATATTTTAAATAATTATTTCTTAGAATATTAAATTTAAAAATTGATATTCAAGATAATATATAATTAATGATCATATGATTATCAATGTAAATTAGTTTTTATGTCCAGTTGTGTTTTATTTAATTTTTTCTAAGAAATAAGAAAATTTTCATAAATTACTTAAATAATTTTAATAAAATATAATCTAATTCTAAAACATTAATAACTCAGTATTTTCTCTTAGTTTTATTTCTTAGAATATTAAAATTAAAAATTGATGTTCAAGATAATAGATAACTCTTGATCATATAGTTAATTTTCAATGCAAAATTCGTTTTTATGTCTCAAGTTATTTTTATTTAATTGAATTTATATTTTAAAAATAAGAAAAATATAAAAAAATTAATCAATTTTAATGAAATATATAATTTAATTTAATTAAATATATTTTTTTAAATTAAAAATTTAAAAATTTTCTTTCAGTTTAATTTTATATTTTTTATAAGATTTGAGAATCTCATAAATTTTATGAGTAGTTTTATATTTTAAAATTTATATTCAGAGATTTAGTAAATGGTTCCCCACCCTAAAATTATATGGCTAGGTCGGCTGCAAATTGCTATTTCTCAAAGAATATATTAAGGAAATGAAACACAAGTTTGAACATCACCCACATTATGCATTGCATACTTATCTAACTTTGAAGTAAATTCTATGAATTGTGATAATCACCTTCATTTGTGATGCTTGTTTTAATGCAAAAGGTCACAACATATTTTTATATCACATAAAAATATTATTATATTTTGTAATTGGCAAGGCATTTAAGTTTTTAACAATTACAATGTTGTACAGACTTTACAATCCATTGAAAAGATATTTATTCTAATCATAAAAATTAATATCAGAGATAGGAGAAGTCACATGCATAAATAATTAGGAAATCGAATTATTTACTACAACTGAATTCTATAAAATTTAATTGGGTGAGAATTTAAATATAGAATTGTTCACAATTAAATGTGCTTATATAATAATTAAACGTATATCATTGGGCCAATTAAATTTTTGAGTTAAAGGCTGGGCTTTTAATGAATTTATACAAAAATTTTGATATCACCATTAAAAATTTTAATAATTACAAAAAAAAAAAAAAAAAAGGATCTGGCCTTGTAGAATAAATTTATGGGTTCCATTGATGACAGTGTATGTATTTTCATCCATGTAACGTGCAATAGGAATGTCGAAGGAAACTTTTTTATTACTTCATATATATTTCTTTTCTCAAATGTGTATATATAAACTTTAACTTTTTTTTTTTAGCCGCTCATATTACTTAAATGAAGAGAGACGATTGTTTACTAATTTTAGCCTAAATCATCCCTACACATTTTTTATAGATTTATTTTTAAATAAATAGTTATTTTACATAAATTTAGAATTTATTTTATTTTTCATGATTTTGTTATTTTATTAAGGCGTTTAGCTTTCATTGTTTTATTATAACATTTTATTTTCCGTTTTGTTGTGATTTTTTTTATTGATGATTCAGACAGATAAAATATATTCATTCAGATAGAAACAACGAATCAAATTATAATCATCAGTATATTACAAAACTGAATTCATAGGCATTTTAGTCATTATAGTATTATAAAATTTATAGGCTTTAAATCGATTTATTATACTATTAACCTGGATATTATTTCATTCTCTATAGTTTTTAACGAATTCGTAATATATTATGAGTTTAAATTAATATAATTATTTTTATTTTAAAAAATATATATATCAAATAAAGTGAGAAAGTAGTCAAGTAGTAACTTTTCTTTAAAAGTATTATGAAGTATAATATTTGAATCCTATTGTTTTTAATTTAAAAGAGGGAGACTATCTCTATTATACAGTTCATTAATGTTAAAGTCATATGATTTCTCTATTTATAAAAAAAATAACATAAAATAATATAAATAATGATGAATTACACAATATAAAGCAATAAACCTTTTAAATCAACTAAAAAAATTAATTTTACAAATCGGCACTAATATAATTTTATAATTTCTTTAAAATAGTAATTACTAAAATGCTCTCATTAATAAATATAATAATCTTTTCAGCGAAAAGAAAAAGCAATTAATTGTTTTTATTGAGATCACATTTCTTTCCAAAATATTTGAAAGTATAGTTTTTATAAGCTTCCTACATATAATTTACAAATCAAAATGCAACGTCGTATTATGATAATTTCTTAGCGCATTCTTTGGAGGACATTTGCCTGAGCGTATTAAATCAATTATATTTATATACTTTGTGAAGAATAAAATTCAGAAAAAAAAAATTTAAGGGAAATATTTTTTCATAATATTTAAAGAAGGGTTACACCCCCATATATATACATATAGGAATCTTAATCACAACCTAATTAGGAATAAAATAATATTCTAAATATAATAAAACTTTATTTCTAATTGTATACAAATATTTACTTCCTAATATATATAATAAAAATATTTACTTCCTCAACAATCTCCCTCAAGTTGGTGAATGTATATCAATCATTTCTAACTTGTCAAGTGAGTTGTAGAACGTTTTTCTGGATACAGCCTTTGTGAGGATGTCAGCTAGTTGAGTCTGAGATGAAACATATGGAAGATTAATTGTCCCTTGGTTCAGATGATCTTTTATGAAATGTCTGTCAACCTCTATATGGTTAGTTCGATCATGTTGAACCAGATTGTTTGCAATTGCTATGGCTGCCTTGTTATCACAATGTAACAACATAGGCTTCGGATGTTTTAATCTCAAATCCTGAACAATTCGCCTTACCCAGAGTAACTCACATACTCAATGAGTTATTCCTGTAAACTCAGCTTCAACACTTGATCTTGCTACAACTTTTTGTTTCTTACTTCTCCAAGTGACTAAATTATTTCCAATAAATGTGAAGTATCCGGACGTTGATTTTCGATCAGTCCGATCTCCAACCCAATCAGCATCAGTATAGCCATTAATTTCATAATCCTTATTTCTCCTAAAGAATAACCCTTTACCCGGAGAAGACTTTAGATATCTTAATACTCGGTATACTGCATTCATATGTTCTTTACTCGGAGAATGCATGAACAACACTTACTACATAAGTAATGTCTGGCCAAGTATGAGATAAGTAAATCAACCTTCTCACCAACCTTTGATACTGATCTCTATAAGTTGGAACTTGATCTTTTAGGACTGAAAGTCCATGGTTGACTTCAATGGGAGTCTCAGTTGGCTTATAATCAAGCATCCCTGTCTCTGTCAATAGATCCATTACGTACTTTTGTTGGCAAAGAGAAATTCCTTGAGCTGTTCTTGCAACTTCAATTCCTAAAAAATACGTCAAGTTATCCAAATCCTTAAGTTCAAACTCAAATGCTAACTATCTTTGTAAGATTGTTGTCTCACTTAGATTATTTCCAGTGACCACCATATCATCAACATATATAATTAGCACGGTGACTTTTCCTAACTTTTGTTTGATGAATAGTGTGTGATCAGCATCACTTTGCTTATATTCGAGCTTCTTCATGAAGGTTGAGAGTCATCCAAACCATGTTCGAGGTGATTGCTTGAGTCCATACAATGCTCTCTTTAATTTGCATACTCGGTCAGTACATTTAGTTCTAGGTGGTGGATCCATATATATTTCTTCATCTATGGTTCCATTCAAAAATGCATTCTTTACATCAAATTGTCGAAGCGGCCAGTCCAGGTTGGTAGCTAAGGAAATAAGGACTCGGATGGTGTTCATTTTTGCTACTGGGGCAAATGTATCTTCATAGTCGATTCCATACTTCTAAGTGTACCCCTTTGCTACTAACCGAGCTTTATATCAATTTATGCTTCCATCTGGATTGAGTTTGACAGTGAATATCCATCTGCACCCCACCGTTTTCTTTCCTTTCGGAAGAGGAACGAGATCCCATGTTCAATTCTTCTGTAATGCCTCCATTTCATCATTCATAGCTTTCTTCCAATTTGGATCATCTAAGGCTTCCTGCACATTACTTAAAATAGATACAGTAGATAATTGATTTACAGTAAGTGCATGTGAGTTAGACAAATGGTTGTTTAATATGAAGTTGTTGATAGGGTATTTAGCTTTGGTATAATGGTTTAGATCATATTATTTTTTTGGAACCCCTCTATTGATTCTAGAAAGATAACGAGGCTCAATATTTGGAATTAAAGGAGACATATTTACCTTATTATGCACCACATCCAGAGTTTCTTCAGCTTCTAGTGTGGGTTGGGAAAATGTACTATCTTGATTACTCAGGTTTTCTTTGATTCTGGGTGAGATGCTCATGCTCGGAACATTAGATGTTTGTCTGGGTGAGATGCTCATACTCAGAACACCAAATGTCTGTCCAGGTGAGATGCTTGTACTCGAAACATTAGATGTTTTTCCATGTAAGATGCTCATACTCAGAACACCAGATGTCTGTCCAGGCGAGATGCTCGGAATACTCGAAACATTTAGGAGACACAATCTTGGATTCAAAACACTCAGAATGCTATCTTCAAGCTCAAAGAGGTTCAGATTTTTCTCCCCCTGAAGAGAGCACTCATAGTAGGATAAGAAAGGACTATTTTCATGAAATCGAACATCCCGAGTGACATACATCTTCTTTGTATTCGGATCATAACACTGATATCCTTTTTGTAAATCCGAACAGCCAACAAAGATACACTAGATAGCTAGAGGGTCTAATTTACCGAGTGTCTGATGAACATATGCCGAGCATCCAAAAACTCAAAGTTCGAGATTATTTAAGGGTGGAGATCTGATAAGTTCCTGAAGTTTCTGAAGAGGAGTCTTAAAACTGAGTACTCGTGATGGTGTCCGGTTTATGAGGTACGCAACGGATCGAACAACTTCTCCCTAGTATTCTCGAGGAACATTCATGTCAAATAGTGATGCTCAGATAACTTCCAATAATTGTCGGTTCTTCCATTCGGCTATACCATTCTGTTGAGGAGTGCTGGCATAAGATGTTTGATGGCGAATGTCCTTCTTGAGGTAGAAATCATTGAGAATTGAGTTAACATACTCCCCACCATTGTCAGATTGTAGGACTCAAATTTTACTCTGGTATTGTTTAGCCACCATGTTGTACAGATCCTGAAACTTGGAACACACATCTCCTTTATTGGAAAGTAGAGATACCCAGGTCATCCTGGTACATTCATCAATAAACGTTACAAAATATCGAGCACTAGATAGAGTAGGAATTTGAGCAGGTTCCCATACATCATAATGAATGGTCATAAATGGAATTGAATTTTTATTATAACTCGGTACATAAGAAATTTGATGGCCTTTTGCCAATTCACAAACATCACACTTGAATTCCGAGTCTGTGGTATGCAAAAATAAATTCGGTTTTATTTGTCTAAGATAATGAAAAGAGAGATGACCAAGACGACAATGACATAATATTACTTCGTCTTTACTTGAACAACTTCTATCAACCCTATTAACTTGAATTAATTTCTAACTTGAATCATCATGCAACTCAAGATAGTATAACTTTTCACGTTTAACACCAGAGCTAAGAATTTGGTGCTTTACAATGTCCTGAAATACATAATAATTAGGCCAAAATTTGATAGTGCAATTCAAGGTTTCAATGATTTAGCCAACAGATAGTAGATTACAAGAAAGAGATGGAACAACAAGAATAGTATCTAAATTAAGAGAGTCGGAGTTAGATACTGATCCCTCATGAGTGACAGGTGTTATGCCTCTATTAGCAGTTAGAATATTTTTTTGGATTGATGGACGGATAGATGTAAGATGGTGAGTGGAATTTTTCGTATGATCAGTAGCACCTGTATTAATAATCCATGTATTATTTCAAGTAAGATTCGTCATACCTGAAGTTGTATTAAGATTATCACTTGGTTTAGTAGAAGTAGCAATGGCAGCTTTGCTGAGCTTCTTACAAGGCTTTCTATTGAAATCCCACCATTTCGGATATCCCACAATTTCATAGCACCATTCCTTGGAGTGTCCAACTTTGCCACAATGAATACAGGTGTATATGATGGACTTACTCAGAATTTTTTCTTTGAATTGGGGATGAGTCTGAGCTGCTACAAGTACAGAATGGTCTGGCAGTACCTTCGACTCTTCCATCGTTTGTCACTGGTTGTGATCTCGCCAAATATATACATAACTGGACTCGAGATCAAGAGGTGGATCCTTCTGGAGTATTTCACTCCAAGCATTATTAAATTCTGAATTAAGCCCGGCTAGGAAAATATGTGTTCGAAGCTAGGTAGTATGCTTATGGAGTGATATTACTCCATTAACATCATCCCCTTGTGCACACGTTCGGGCATCGATTTCCTAGAATATTCCAATCAGTTCATTATAGTATGCAGGTAATGGCTTACCATTTGACGTGTAGTGAATGATTTCCAATTCAATTCAAATAACTGAGTTTTGTTAGATCCATTATAGAAGGTTTTTGAGACAGCATCCCATATCTCCTTTGTTGTTGGAAGACGGATGAATCTCTACATCAATGTCGGACTCATGGAGTCAATCAGCCAACTTTTTACTCGGTTATTATCAATGAGCCAAGTTTCCAACTCTTTATCTCCTGCTGGTGGCTTTGGCGTAGTGCCATTAAGAAAGTCAGATTTATTTCTAGCTTCAATTCGCATCTCCATGATCTGTGACCATAGAGTATAGTTTGTATCATCAAGAATAATTCCTGTGGGAAAAGGAGAATTATCTTAAAGATTTTGAATAAAATTGAGTGTTCCATGAGATACGATAGATATGTTTTTGGTGGTCATGACATTGAAGATTCAAAGAATTCAAAGGGAAAGAAAAAAAATACGATTTCAATAATTCAATAAAAAAAATCGATTTCAATGGATAAACTCTGATACCATAAAAAATAAAATTTAGAGAAAAAGAAAGAAAATTCGACAGAAATATTTTTCCATAATATTCAAAAAAAGGCTACACCCCTTATATATATACAGAAATCCTAATTACAATCTCATTAGGAATAGAATAATATCCTAAATAGAATAAAACTTTATTCCTAATTATATATAAATATTTATTTTCTAATATATATAATAAAAATATTTACTTCTTTTTAACACTTTGAATTTGGTGGACAAACCCATTATTTAATTTAGTTAAATCACCCATCATGACTATAAACATGCTCATATATA
Source organism: Mallotus nudiflorus (assembly GCA_947683625.1). Lineage (NCBI taxonomy): Eukaryota > Viridiplantae > Streptophyta > Magnoliopsida > Malpighiales > Euphorbiaceae > Mallotus > Mallotus nudiflorus. The sequence goes on from CANTUR010000856.1 coordinate 1,198,199, forward strand.
TCATCATAGACACTTGTATTCAGTGCCTTTTCTACTGTACAATTGTCTATCAAATTCATCATCAATATCTCCAAATACTTCAAATTTCATCACTCAAATAATATTAATTTTGAATCACATAATATTAAAATGTTATAAAAGAAGTCATATAGTTGCGAGGTTGAAATGTTTAAATCACAAAATATTTATTTATATTTATCCTAAAAAGAAAATTATAGAAAAAAACATTTGATTTTATAATATATCCTTCCCATAGCTTCATTTATCAAATGCCCCGTATATAATACATGCATGTTGTTACCAATAATTTTATTGTGTCAAACCACTAACATATAAAATTTATCAAATTTTAATTAATAAATAATAAAACAATAAAATTATAAAAATATTTAATAATTAATTAAATGTAACTATATTTATTTAAAATATCAATTTACTAAAATAATATTATGTGAACTGATTTTAATTATTGTTGATTTTAAGAAAAGGGTTACTTTTTAGAATATTTATATACAAAAGAACATTAGTAATGCACTTTAACTCTTAACACGTGGCAAACATCAAATTTGAACAGAAAAAAACTAGTTTTATTTTTTAAAATCTTTTATAGCATCTTTAGAAAAATAAAAATAAACTCATTTTGTTTATGATCAATTGGGTAGGGTAGTGGAAAACCTACCAACCCCAATTGTAATCAATTGCATTTTGTGGTTGGTGAGATGTTGTCATTTGAGTCTCTTTTCAGCCCACCTTCCTATGTTTTTCACGTCACCATTATCATCATCCTCTTCACCATTTCTTATTTTTTAAAACTATAAATTTAGTACCCACTACAAATTAGATCAATCGGGGAGGTCCTTTTTTATTTATTATTTGCTATGTAAAAATGATAATTAGTTCATTCATTAAAAAAATAATAGGGTGGGAATGATCTTTGGGGATTTTAAATTGATTGTTTGAGTATGTATTTGAGTTATATTAATTAGCACTCATATATTATAAGGGGTTGATTTGACAATAATTAGTTAATATTTATAATTAGACGTTTCAAGCTTGAATTTTGGAACAAGTAAAAGTAAAATAAATTGATTTAAACTTTAATTCACTCTTATTTTCTTAGAAAAGAAATAAAAATAAAAAAATTACAACTCATTCATAAAATATTCATAATTTTATAATATATATATATATATATATATATATATATATATATATATATATATATATATATATATATATATATATATATATATATATATATATATATATATATATATATATATATATATATATATATATATATATATATATTTTCCCAACTTAAAGTGATTAAAAAATAAAGTAGTTGAACCGATGAACTTGTTAGATTAATCATTCTTATGGTTCAATCTTTAGTCATTTTCATTATTGGTAGCAAATCATTAAGTTGCAAATTAATGAAGTAATCAAAAATAAATTAAAAAATATTAAGAATATGTGTCTTTTATATATGATTTTGCCAAGAATTAATTATCATATGTATGCACTCTCATGTCTATTTTTAACTAGCTGTCGACTCACCATGTTTATCACGTTCTTGAAGCAAAAATTAATCCTTTTGCATAGCTTTGTTACTTTGTATTCTCCCATATCTTGTCATGAGAAAGATTATGGTTGCTATTAATTTCCATTTGAAACAGTAGGTGCCATGATTTCATTAACTGGAGATATTGCTATCGAAGTTGTTAAGAGTATTTTTAAAAATTAGTTTTATATATGATACAAAAATAGCACTAAAAATTTATTAAAAAAAATAGTAAAAAAAAGCATAACCTCAACTAACATCTATTGAAATGGTAAAATTTAAATGTAACAGTTTATATCAATCCGCATAAGATATTATCCGCTTTGTTTAGGTTCAGTTCGTAGTGCATAATTTTAAAACGCGTTCAATGAGAGAAGGTATCCACATCCTTATAAGGAGTAATTCGTTTTCCTTCACAACCGATGTGGGATATCACAATTCACCTCCTTTAGAACCTAGCGTCCACACTGATATACTGATCCGGACTCCAACTCTGATATCACTGTAACAGTACAGATCAAACTGTATTAGATATTATCTATTTTATCCAGACCCAACTCACAGCATACAATTTTAAACGCATCCAATAGAAAAAAATGTACACACCTTTATAAAAAGTATTTCAATTTTTTTTCCGAACCGACCTAGGATATCACATTAAATTTTAAATTTAAGTCTCATGTACACGGAAAAAAAATAACAATAATGAAAGAGGTTGTCCTCTTTATAAAGTCTATTCAATTTAAGCTCATAGTTACAACTGATATGGCTACTAGATATAAAGATATCAAATAAAAAAAAATCTCAATAGTACAAACTAACAATGAAAATATTTTTATCACTTTAACAAAAAAAAATAGAAACAGTATAATTTTATTTTAGAAAAATAAATTTATCATATATCCTAGTAATAATTAATTATAGTGAAGAATAATTAGAAGTAATGAACTTAATAAATATTATTATGCCAACAATTTTTTTTTCCTTTCACCTCCTGAAAATTTTTATTATCTTATTCAATTGAAATAAGTATTAAGTGTTTCAAAACCGATTTGATCTTAATGATTGCCATTGAAATTATTGACTAAATAATCTCAGAAAACTGTATTATTGACTACCCAAATGTGGCATTATTATTTTTCAAAGAGTAGACTTCAAATAAATCTACCCAAAATCGTTTTGTACATGTAATATATTATATTTATATCCAAAGTGAAAACCGATTAATAAAACAAAGTTATGTATTAGGAGTAGTTGAGGTTTGGACCAGTCATGCTCATCACCAACCATGCTTTCGTTTCCTTGAGGAGTAGGTGAAGCCAATGTAATAACCATTAGATTTTTAGTGAATGAGAGATTTAACAAAAAATGTCAAACTTTTGGATAATATTGTGGAATTGTCCGTGGTTGGTAGAAGGGATTTAAAAAAAAATAGCATTATAGAAATTTAATTTTTAATAATCAACTTTTTGTACGTGTTATTTAAAATAAGAGAAAATGACTTAAACTTAATTTATATTTTAAAATTTCTTATTTTAAAATTGAATATTAACTTCCTTATAGTTTTAAAATTAAATATTTAAGGACTTTTGTTGATTTTTTTACAAAAAATAACCATTATACTCTTATTTTCTGTAAAAACAAATTATATTAACCTTCATGAAATTAGACCTAATTGATATTTCAAAACCTCTTATTTCAAAATCGAATATTAACCTTCATATAATTTTAAAATCAAACACTTAAATATTCATATTAACTTTTTTTACAAAAAAATAACCATTATATCCTTATTTTAACATATATCTTCTCTAATCTTATTACATATAATTCATAGCATGTTTTCTCTAATCTTATTATATAAAATTCCTAGCATTTACTTTTCTCCAATTTTTATATTTTTTAAAAAATTTAAAAAAGTTCAAATTTTATTTATAAATCTAAAAATTATTAATTATTAATTCCTTTTAATTTTTATAAATCTAAAAATTTTATAACTTTTAATTTTTAAAATATTTTTTTTGTATAGAAACTTTTTATTTTTTTTATTAAATGTATATGGATTGATTGTAAAATTTTTAGATCCATAAAAATTATTTTTAACTTTTTTTAAAATTTTTTAAGAAATATTAATAAATGATTTTTATAAACTAAAAAAATTATAAATGTATATTTTAAAAGTAATTTCATTAATTCTCATTGTTATTCAAATATAAACTTTGGGGTAAATGTTATGGATTATATGTAATGGGATTAGAAAAGACATGTTAAAACTGTCACGATCCGAACCCGAGGGCACGTGACCGGCACTAGGGAATGGGTAGGCATAAGGCCACCGAAACCCGTAGTAAGCCTAAAGGAAAAGAAAATAAAACCATTCATATCTTTACTTTAATTAAAAACAGAACATATTATCAAACTGATTTTTCTCAAATTACACAAATTTAAGTGTTTAATAAAAATATGATTCAACATCTCATATTATAAATTGAATTTATGTCATATACATAAATGTATTTCGTACAAATAAACTACATAATTTAGTTAAACCATACAAATTCTCAATACATATACTACTGCAGCATCCTAGATTAATACACAGTACAGCTTACAATGACCTACATAAAATTGCCGGTGAAGAAGAAATCCGGCGTAAAGGTAGTCTGAGGTCAAACTCCCAAGCTCCTGAAAAAAATAAATTGAGGGGAATCAGACCTCACTGAGTAAGTCAACAAAAGAGCTGTACGGTTTGAAAACCTTTTTGAAAACTATATATTTTTATAGTGAAAATAATTTATAATATATATAATTATAGCTTTGAAAAATCTCGGTAGAACCCTAGACCCAAGTCAAAATGGCCAACCGGGCCCACTTATTCCAACTAGACTACCGGTCCCCGAGAGCAAGGGCATCAACCGAGGCACCAAGCCGTAGTCATTCACTTAATCCAAATATATGGATCTGGCGGTCCCCGAGAGCAAAGGCATCAACCGAGGCACCCATCCCAGTCCATTTTAACCTTACAAATCACTGGCGATCCCCGAGAGCAAGGGCTTCCACCGAGGCACCCGTCCCAGTTTAGTATTCACCAAACATATATATATCGGATCCATCTCTCAATCTCTACCATGTGCACATAGTCCTGGTGAGGCCCACCAGGTAGCTCGTTCTATCAAAATTTCTCAATTCGATTTTGAATAAATAAAATGCATTTAAATCGTAAATGATAGCATTAAATTAAATAAATCATGTAATCGATATAATAGAAATACGAGCGCATGCATTCTTTAAATAACACACGCACAGATCATTCTACTGACTTACAGGATGAATGTGAAGGCTGACGACCACGCGTCTGCCTCGGTCTCACAGCTTCTGCTCCGATATGATCTAAAGGAAAATAATAATCGACCTTTAAAATATGACTATGGACACCGAAACCAAAAATCAACAAAGCAATGAAATTCCAAACTGACTCGACAGACAGGTTTTTCACCTAATTAACGGTAGACATTCTACGGATATCACGTTTAAAGAGAAAATCTACCGAAATTTCGGCAGAGTCTCCTCTGTAAAATGGACATCTCTCTACCAAAGGTAGAGCCAGACCTGCATAGAAAATGCACTTCTAATTTCCAAAACCATTCACACTCGAGTCGGGCTCCCAAAATACAATTTGCCCCGACCGAGGTCACAACTCAAATAAAATATCACAATTTAATAATATGTGTTTCTTAAATACATATATCTCATACATACATATTAGAATAGATAAAAATTATACAAAATCTCCATTATTCAAAATTGAGCAAATTAAAATATTGGGAATTTGATATTCAAAATTTACATTACTTAGGAAATTATGTCAATTAATTTATAAAAATTATCTAAACCCTTTAATTATTCATAAAACTAATTAAAATATATATTTATCAAATTTAGTGTAAAATTACATTTTTACCCCCCTAAAATACATAATTTACATAATGAGCTTTTACTACTAAAAATAATTCTTAAAAACTATTTAATCATGTCAAAAATTCATTTTCTCAAAATACATTTTCTTAATGTAATTAAAACATTTAATTAACCAACAAATTTTCTCCCAAAATATTATTTACCCTAAAAATCAATTTTTGGCATAAACTCAAATATATTTATAAAAATAGTATAAAAATCTCAAAAATTATGATTTGAGTTCTAAAATTCATATTATTCACTAATAACCTCATTTATCAATTTCATTACCTATTTAACCCAAAGTTTCAAAATTAATCTAATTATTATATTTTGACATAAAGCATAAAAATTCCTAGAAAATTTGTATAATTTTCTTAAATTATCTACCTTACCCTAAAATTAATTTCAACACTTAATATCACCAAAATGTCAATTATTATTATTATTTACCATTTACATAATTAATTCCCGAAAATTCCTAAAAAAATTATTTAAATATCCAAAATTCACCAAAAATCAAAATAAATTCCAAAAATTATACAAAAATTCCTAGAGGTAGATTAAGCTACTAGGAATCATATTTGTAAAGGGAGTTTGTATGAATCAAGCTAGATTAAGTTAAAAAAATTCAAAACCCTAGAGTTCACAAACTAAAAATCAACCAAAACTCAATCAATTCATGATCAAAGCTTAAACAAAGGTTAGATTAAGCCTCACCGGTGCAAGGGGAGGAGATTGGCACCGGAATGGAGGAAAATGGTGGCCGGACGAAGCTTGGGCGAGTTAGAGCAAAACTCTCGGCTTTCTTCTTCCCAGCAGCTTCCGGCGGCTCTGCAGGTGGCCGGAGGCGAGGGAGAAGGAAGAGGGAGTAGCAGACGGTGGCCGGAGGTGGGGGAGGCGCAGTGACGGTGGTGGTCGAAGGATTCGCGGAGGTGGGGGAGGAAGGAGCTCGGTTCTGCCCTTCCTCTTCAAAAACATACATATACATATATATATATATATATATATATATATATATATATATATATATATATATATATATATATATATATATATATATATATATATGTATACTATACTCATTATACTACATTATGACTATATACATATATACTATATATATATATTTATATCATATATAAATACACACATATATATATATACACAATGTATATTCAAGTATAATAGTGTACCTATACTTATATATATATATATGTATGCTACCATATTCTACATGAAAACATATACATATATATACACAAGTATATAATTACGCTTTATACTATATTATATATATATATCTATATATATATATACACATATGAATAGATATGCACATTTAAATTAATATTTTTCCTAAAATATAATGTTAATAAAATTTTTATACTTTAATATAATGCAAATTAACTATTAATAGTACTTCTCGAGAAAAAATGTGTCCCTTAATATTAAATAATTATATATATATATATATATATATATATATATATGTAGGGTATTACAGTCTCTCCTCCTTATATGAATTCGTCCTCGAATTCAAGAAAAGAAAGAAAAGAGGAATTACAAAGCTAAGAAGAAAAGAGATACGGGAACGAAACTCGCATCTCAGCTTCAGTTTCCCAGGTGCAATCTTCTGTAGAATGGTTACTCCATAACACCTTCACCATCGGTATCTCCTTAGTCCGCAGCTGTCGGATTTGGCGATCCACAATCGCCACCGGGTATTCTTCGTAAGTCAAATCGTCGCTAAGCTCTACGGCTTGAGGTTGCAACACGTGAGACGGATCAGGGACGTATTTTCTTAACATGGAAACATGAAATACAGGATGGATTCTCGATAGCTCTGGTGGTAACACTAGCCTATATGCCACTTCACCCACTCTGGACCGAATCTCAAACGGTCCAATGTATCTAGGAGCTAGCTTACCCTTCTTGCCAAATCTCATAACTCCTTTCATTGGAGATACCTTCAGGAACACCATGTCTCCAACCATAAAGGATACATCCTTCCTTCTGGGGTCAGCGTAGCTCTTCTGTCTACTAAAGGCTGTCTTCAATCGCTGCTGTATAATGGGGACTTTCTCTGATATGATCTGCACCAACTCTGGTCCCGTTAACTGCCTCTCTCCAATCTCCCAACACAAAGGTGATCTACACTTCCTACCATATAGTGCCTCATATGGAGCCATCTCAATGCTAGCATGATAGCTATTGTTATAGGCAAACTCAATCAGTGGCAAGTGTGAATCCCATTGTCCTCCAAAATCCATTACACACATCCTCAACATATCTTCTAACGTTTGGATGGTCCTCTCTGACTGACCATCTGTCTGAGGGTGGAAAGCCATACTGAAGTCCAATCTGGTACCCAAGGCCTTGTGTAATTCTTGCCAAAAGACTGAGGTAAAGGTGGCTCCTCTATCTGACACTATGCTCACAGGTACCCCATGTAGACAAACGATTCTATTGACATAAAGTCTTGCCAATCTATCAGTAGAGTACGTCTTCTGTATAGGTAGAAAGTGTGCTGACTTAGTCAACCTGTCAACAATCACCCAAATAGCGTCATAGCCTCCAGTAGCTCGAGGTAGTCCAGTCACGAAATCCATGGCTATCATATCCCATTTCCATTCAGGAATTGGCATAGGCTGCAACAGTCCCGAGGGTCTCTGATGTTCAAGCTTTACTTGCTGGCAAGTCAAGCACCTGGATACAAACTCTGCAATGTCTTTCTTCATTCCATTCCACCAATATGTATCTTTCAGATTATGATACATCTTGGTAGAACCCGGATGAACGCTATATGCAGAATAATGTGCTTCTTCCATGATCTCCTTTCTCAAGTCATCAACATCTGGCACACAAATCCTAGTGCCCAACCACAATATACCTTCCTTGTCAATTACAAAGTCCCGTGACTGCCCTTGTTGCACTTCATACATGATTCTCTGTAACTGGGGGTCTCTGCTCTGAGCTGCCTTCACCCGATCCAAGTATACTGACCGTACACTGAATTGAGCAAAAAGGCACTTTCGGGTAACTTTCATCTGCAACCCCTGATCAATTAATCCATGTAACTCCTTGATAATGGGCCTTCTCTCTGTGCTAATATGGGCAAGGCTGCCTGCTGATTTCCTACTCAAGGCATCCGCAACAACATTTGCCTTGCCTGGATGGTATAAAATGGAGCAATCATAATCCTTAAGAAGTTCCATCCATCTCCTCTGCCTCAGATTCAAGTCCCTCTGCTGGAAAATATATTTCAAGCTCTTATGATCTGTGTATATCTCACATGTCACTCCGTACAAGTAATGCCTCCATATTTTTAAAGTAAACACCACGGCTGCCATCTTTAAGTCGTGAGTAGGATAGTTCTGCTCGTGCTTCTTCAACTGCCTCGAAGCGTAAGCAATCACTTGGCCATTTTGCATCAACACACAGCCCAATCCTACTCTGGAAGCATCACAATACACTGTATAACCTTCAGTTCCAGAGGGCAAAGTTAGAATTGGAGCCGATGTCAACAAGCCCTTCAGTAACTGAAAATGCTCTTCGCATTTGTCCGTCCATACAAACTTAACATTCTTCTGAGTCAACCTTGTCAAAGGTGCAGCAATTCTAGAGAAGTCTTTCACAAATCTTTTGTAATAGCCTGCTAGACCCAGGAAACTCCGTACTTCCTTAACTGTAGTCGGCCTTGGCCATTCTGTAATAGCCTCAATCTTCTTAGGGTCCACCTGTATACCATCTCGAGAAACCACGTGGCCTAGAAATGCCACTTGATACAACCAGAACTCGCACTTTGAGAACTTGGCATACAATCTATGCTCTCTTAAGGTCTGAAGTACCCTTCTCAGATGCATCACATGCTCAGCCTCACTCTTAGAATAAACCAAAATGTCATCAATGAAAACTATCACAAACCGATCCAAGTATGGCCTAAATACCCGATTCATCAAGTCCATAAAGGCTGCTGGAGCGTTAGTTAACCTAAAGGACATTACTAAAAACTCATAATGGCCATATCTTGTTCGAAAGGCTGTCTTGGGCTCATCACCTCTTCTGATTCTCAACTGATGATACCCGGATCGTAGGTCTATTTTAGAGAAGCATGTAGCACCTTGAAGTTGATCAAACAGATCATCGATCCTCGGAAGTGGGTACTTGTTCTTGATAGTGACTTTATTCAACTACCTGTAGTCGATACAAAGTCGAAGGCTACCATCTTTCTTCTTCACGAACAACACCGGAGCACCCCAAGGCGATGTACTGAGTCTGATGAAACCCTTATCAAGCAACTCCTGCAACTGCTCTTTCAGCTCCTGCAGTTCAGCTGGTGCCATTCTGTAAGGTGGCATAGAAATAGGATCCGTACCATGTATGACATCGATACAGAACTCTATCTCTCTGTCTGGTGGTAACCCTGGTAATTCTTCAGGAAAGACATCCAGAAATTCACACACCACTGGCACCTGCTCAATTGCCACATTCTCCTTCTCAACATCTCTTACTACTGCCAAGTAACCCTGACAACCCCTTCTAAGCATCTTCCGGGCTGTAATGGCAGAAATGAGATTATGAGGCATGGAGCTCCTTTCACCTTTGAAACAAAATTCTTCTTCACCTGGAATCCTGAACACCACTTCTTTCTCTCTACAATTCACACAGGCATAATACCTCGACAACCAATCCATGCCCAAAATGACATCGAATTCCAGTACGTCGAGCAATACTAAGTCCGCCAATAGTTCTCTACCATCAACCATCACCGGACACGAAGGAAAGAAAACATCTGTCTCTAACTCGTCACTCAGAGGAGTCGAAACAGATAGAGGAAAGGACAACCTAGAAGGCTGCCACTCGATTCTCGAAGCGAACACAGGAGAAATGAAGGAATGTGAAGCACCGGGATCAAACAACACTCTAGCATCGTATGCACAGATTGAGAGAATACCTGCTACCACTGCATTTGAAGTCTGAGCATCCTGTGGTGTCAAAGTGAACACTCGAGCCTGACCACAACCTGCCTACTGAGAAGTCGAAGGCTGCGCAAAACCACGTCCACTAGGTCTACCAACTGAACCTCGACCTTGCTGATTCATATGCTGAGGCGGTCTCTGTTGTGGCTGTGTGGGTGCTCGATACTGCTGAGGCATCGGATAGTAGGGCTGAGCCACTGAGGAAGACGAACCCTGAACGTACTGTGGCTGGTATCCGGAGTGGGGACAAGCTCTGGCAAGGTGTCCAACCTGTCCACACCTAAAACAAGCGCCCGTCAACATATGACACGGGCCCTGATGAAATCGTCCACAACTCGCACAAGCACTAGCTCCAGACCCAAAACTACTCTGCCCGGTACTCTGCCCACTACTACTGCTACTAACTCCTGCACCGAATATGTGACTCCTGCCGGTTCTCCTGTTTGAAGCATACCCATGTCGGCCAACTCGGTGAGTCCTGGACCTCCTACCACTCTGTTGAGAACTACCCGCAGCCTGCTGACTCGAACTGCCGATGTGAAATGCTGGCTGCTGGTACCCGGGAGCTACACCATGACCACTGCCCCCGATCATATAAGGATCTATCATGGTGCCCTGGCGGATATGTCGCCTCTCTATCAAACGGGCCTCCTCAATCACACTCTCCAAGGTGCGGTCCTCGGTACGCATACCAACAAAAGCGGGTCCTAATCCAGTAACATACAGCTCTACTGCTCTGTAAGGATCCCTCCTGATATCTTCCGCATGTCGGGACAGTCTATTAAACTCTCTGGTATAGTCCTCCACTGACCTATCGCCTCTAGTGATGTGGAGTAGCTGCCACCTGTAGGCATCTCTGGTGGCTGGAGGACAGAAAAACCTCAAAAAGCGGTCCTTAAACTCTGGCCAAGTCAGCTCGTGCATCGATGGCTGAATCGACTGCATAAACCAATCCTGAGCAGCCGCCTGTACCGACAACTCCACAATCATAATCCTCTGATAATCCGTGTGCCCAGTCCTGGTGCGTGCCTCAATCGCATTAATAAAGTCTAAGGCATCACCCGTACCGTCGAAAGAAACTCTACCAATCCGAGAGTAAAGAAGGGCTGCTTCAGTGTCTGACATACCCTGGTTCCTCTGCTGAAGCATCTGCTGTACAAGGGGCATCGCCTGATTCAATGCTGCTAGACCCTGATTAATTCCTACCAATCCAACTGTAAAGGCTGTGGTGTCGACAGTTGGGGCTTCAGGCTCGACTGGCTGCTGATCAGGAATCTCAGCCACAGCTGCCCTGGCTCGACCTCTACCTCTACCTCTGCCCCTACGACGTGGAGCAGGAAGGGGAGCCTCATCATGCACAGACTGTTCATCTAGCCTAAGGGTCGGATCAGCATCTGGGTCGGTACGCACACGCCTCATTCTGAAAGGAAGACAAGAAAAATTGAATTCAAAACGGGGTAAGAATATTTAAAGCAACACGGAACGAGGTACAAGAACATCTTAAAGACAATTATCAATCCTAAAGCTGCAGTAGTTACATAGAAAGACAGACATAGACAATTAATCGAACTTATGCTCTGATACCAACTTTGTCACGACCCGAACCCGAGGGCACGTGACCGGCACTAGGGAATGGGTAGGCATAAGGCCACCGAAACCCGTAGTAAGCCTAAAGGAAAAGAAAATAAAACCATTCATATCTTTACTTTAATTAAAAACAGAACATATTATCAAACTGATTTTTCTCAAATTACACAAATTTAAGTGTTTAATAAAAATATGATTCAACATCTCATATTATAAATTGAATTTATGTCATATACATAAATGTATTTCGTACAAATAAACTACATAATTTAGTTAAACCATACAAATTCTCAATACATATACTACTGCAGCATCCTAGATTAATACACAGTACAGCTTACAATGACCTATATAAAATTGCCGGTGAAGAAGAAATCCGGCGTAGAGGTAGTCTGAGGTCAAACTCCCAAGCTCCTGAAAAAATAAATTGAGGGGAATCAGACCTCACTGAGTAAGTCAACAAAAGAGCTGTACGGTTTGAAAACCTTTTTGAAAACTATATATTTTTATAGTGAAAATAATTTATAATATATATAATTATAGCTTTGAAAAATCTCGGTAGAACCCTAGACCCAAGTCAAAATGGCCAACCGGGCCCACTTATTCCAACTAGACTACCGGTCCCCGAGAGCAAGGGCATCAACCGAGGCACCAAGCCGTAGTCATTCACTTAATCCAAATATATGGATCTGGCGGTCCCCGAGAGCAAAGGCATCAACCGAGGCACCCATCCCAGTCCATTTTAACCTTACAAATCACTGGCGGTCCCCGAGAGCAAGGGCTTCCACCGAGGCACCCGTCCCAGTTTAGCATTCACCAAACATATATATATCGGATCCATCTCTCAATCTCTACCATGTGCACATAGTCCTGGTGAGGCCCACCAGGTAGCTCGTTCTACCAAAATTTCTCAATTCGATTTTGAATAAATAAAATGCATTTAAATCGTAAATGATAGCATTAAATTAAATAAATCATGTAATCGATATAATAGAAATACGAGCGCATGCATTCTTTAAATAACACACGCACAGATCATTCTACTGACTTACAGGATGAATGTGAAGGCTGACGACCACGCGTCTGCCTCGGTCTCACAGCTTCTGCTCCGATATGATCTAAAGGAAAATAATAATCGACCTTTAAAATATGACTATGGACACCGAAACCAAAAATCAACAAAGCAATGAAATTCCAAACTGACTCGACAGACAGGTTTTTCACCTAATTAACGGTAGACATTCTACGGATATCACGTTTAAAGAGAAAATCTACCAAAATTTCGGCAGAGTCTCCTCTGTAAAATGGACATCTCTCTACCAAAGGTAGAGCCAGACCTGCATAGAAAATGCACTTCTAATTTCCAAAACCATTCACACTCGAGTCGGGCTCCCAAAATACAATTTGCCCCGACCGAGGTCACAACTCAAATAAAATATCACAATTTAATAATATGTGTTTCTTAAATACATATATCTCATACATACATATTAGAATAGATAAAAATTATACAAAATCTCCATTATTCAAAATTGAGCAAATTAAAATATTGGGAATTTGATATTCAAAATTTACATTACTTAGGAAATTATGTCAATTAATTTATAAAAATTATCTAAACCCTTTAATTATTCATAAAACTAATTAAAATATATATTTATCAAATTTAGTGTAAAATTACATTTTTACCCCCCTAAAATACATAATTTACATAATGAGCTTTTACTACTAAAAATAATTCTTAAAAACTATTTAATCATGTCAAAAATTCATTTTCTCAAAATACATTTTCTTAATGTAATTAAAACATTTAATTAACCAACAAATTTTCTCCCAAAATATTATTTACCCTAAAAATCAATTTTTGGCATAAACTCAAATATATTTATAAAAATAGTATAAAAATCTCAAAAATTATGATTTGAGTTCTAAAATTCATATTATTCACTAATAACCTCATTTATCAATTTCATTACCTATTTAACCCAAAGTTTCAAAATTAATCTAATTATTATATTTTGACATAAAGCATAAAAATTCCTAGAAAATTTGTATAATTTTCTTAAATTATCTACCTTACCCTAAAATTAATTTCAACACTTAATATCACCAAAATGTCAATTATTATTATTATTTACCATTTACATAATTAATTCCCGAAAATTCCTAAAAAAATTATTTAAATATCCAAAATTCACCAAAAATCAAAATAAATTCCAAAAATTATACAAAAATTCCTAGAGGTAGATTAAGCTACTAGGAATCATATTTGTAAAGGGAGTTTGTATGAATCAAGCTAGATTAAGTTAAAAAAATTCAAAACCCTAGAGTTCACAAACTAAAAATCAACCAAAACTCAATCAATTCATGATCAAAGCTTAAACAAAGGTTAGATTAAGCCTCACCGGTGCAAGGGGAGGAGATTGGCACCGGAATGGAGGAAAATGGTGGCCGGACGAAGCTTGGGCGAGTTAGAGCAAAACTCTCGGCTTTCTTCTTCCCAGCAGCTTCCGGCGGCTCTGCAGGTGGCCGGAGGCGAGGGAGAAGGAAGAGGGAGTAGCAGACGGTGGCCGGAGGTGGGGGAGGCGCAGTGACGGTGGTGGTCGAAGGATTCGCGGAGGTGGGGGAGGAAGGAGCTCGGTTCTGCCCTTCCTCTTCAAAAACATACATATACATATATATATATATATATATATATATATATATATATATATATATATATATATATATATATATATATATATATATATATATATATATATATATATATATATATATATATATATATATATATATGTATACTATACTCATTATACTACATTATGACTATATACATATATACTATATATATATATTTATATCATATATAAATACACACATATATATATACACAATGTATATTCAAGTATAATAGTGTACCTATACTTATATATATATATATATATATATATATATATATATATATATATATATATATATATATATATATATATATATATATATATATGTATGCTACCATATTCTACATGAAAACGTATACATATATATACACAAGTATATAATTACGCTTTATACTATATTATATATATATATCTATATATATATATACACATATGAATAGATATGCACATTTAAATTAATATTTATCCTAAAATATAATGTTAATAAAATTTTTATACTTTAATATAATGCAAATTAACTATTAATAGTACTTCTCGAGAAAAAATGTGTCCCTTAATATTAAATATATATATATATATATATATATATATATATATGTAGGGTATTACAAAAACAATGACATAATGGTTATTTTTTGTAAAAAAAAGTCAACAAGAGTTTTTAAATATTTGATTTTGAAACTATATGAAGGTTAATATTCGATTTTGAAATAAGAAATTTTGAAATGTCAATTATGTCTAATTTTAGGGAGGTTAATGTCATTTGTTCTTATAGAAGATAAGAGTATAATAGTCATTTTTTACAAAAAAAAAAAGTCAATAAAAGTTTTTAAATATTCGATTTCAAAAATGTAGATAAGTTAATATTCGATTTTGAAATAAAAAATTAATGTCATTTTCTCTTAAAATAAAAAAAATAGAGATAAGAATCGAATTTTTACTCTATTATCATCTTAAAATGAGCTATGCTACTAAACTATTTAACCTTTGAATTTCTTTATATATATATTACAACAATTTGCAAGGATGAAAATGGTTTCACTGATAATGTTTGGTATTACTACATGTGAATTGCTTTTCAGTTTTTTTTTTTTAAATTAGTTATTATTTGAAATCCAACTTTGAAAGAAATACAATAAATTATATTTTAATCAAGAAAAATTCTTGAATTACTTTATTTTTATTTTTATTTTATCATCATTAGATAAAAAAATATATTACATCATCCAATAGCAATTATCAACAAAATAAAATTTATTTCATAAAAAAAATAATCATAAAAGAACCAGCAATAAAAAGTTAATGAAAACGAATAAAAATAAAAATTCAAATATTTAGAAAAAAAAAAACCCCTTAAATTATACATTACTTGATAAGGATTCATCAGTATTGCTGCTAATATTTATCTTTTTATGTTGGTTGCCTGTTTTTGAAACTCAGAATCAACGTGAATTTTAAAATTAAAATAAAATACTTAGAAACAATGTGATTAGCTTCTTCTTCCTTTCCTTTTTTTATTTTTTTTTTTTGTTTTTTTTCCTTATCGGTGATAGATGAGTAGTTTTATGTCAATTTTTTTTTTTAAAAACCACCATTTGTCTCTCTTCTTCTTCTCCAATGTCTTTTTTTTTTTTAAACAAACACTTATCTATAAGTAATTTTTTATATTTTTTAAATATATAGATCCAAATTGTTGGTTGTGTTTTTATTTTATTCATTATTAAAGGACATTTAATCTTATTCAATAGAACTGTGAATTGATAAATTATGATGATGATGATAATTATATTGTGATGGATATTTGAAGAAAATAATCAAATTCTGCTTGGAAAAAAATTTTCTTCATTAATACAAGGATCAATTTTAATTAATTTATTTTTATAAACTTTTACTACTATATAAATATTTTTATCTATATAAATGAAATTAAATTAATTTAAAATTATTAAATTAATTTTTATTTAATTACAATCATTGATTATTTTTATGTATTAACATGTATAAAATATATAAATTGCTATAATTAATGATAAAATCAAATATAAAAGAATGAATTTGTGAGAATGATGTGTTTGTATTGCTTTGGACGAAGACTATATATACAAGATTGGTTATGTACAGACTAGGAAGTCAAAGATACATATACAATTAAATACAAAATTACAGCCAATATTATAGCGATGTGATCAAATCTTGTGCTAATTGTGATACCGAAAATAGTGGTTATAATTAGTGTCGATTATGTCTCTTGACTCTCCCTCAAATTGGAGTATAGATATTGTGAAGGCCCAACTTGCTGGTGATAGAATGGAATGAATCATTTCCAAGTGGTTTAGTAAAAATATTAGCAAGCTGTTGAGATGATGGAACGAAGTGAGTTTAAAGTAAACCTTGTTGGATATTTTCACGAATAAAATGACAATCCAATTGAATATGCATAGTGTGCTTATGGAAGACAAGGTTGGAGGAAATATGAAGTAACTGCTTTGTTATCATAGAATAATGTAATTGGATGGTCATGCTTGATTCCTAAATCATTAAGGAGATATTTGAGCCATTGCAATTCATAAGTGGTTGTGGCTATGGACTGGTATTTAGCTTCAGCAAAGGAACGGGAAATAGTTGTTTGCTTCTTTATTTTCCAAGAAATAAGAGAGATGCCAAGAAAAATGCAATAACCTGTGGTGGAATCTCGTGATATAGGATAGCTAGTCCAATCAAAGTCATAATAAGATGTTAAATGAAGAGAGCTTGAAGAAGAGAGAAGGATGCCTTGTCCTAGAGTACCTTTAAGATATCAAAGCAAGCAAAGTGCAACAGTCATATGTGGTTGCCAAGGATGTTGCATGAATTGATTGCATAAATAATATCAGGTCGAGTGATAGTTAAATAAAGTAATATCCCAACTAGTCTTCTGTAACTAGAAGGATCATCAAGCAATTCTCCAGTAGAATCATCAAGTTTAAGATGTTGTTCCATAAGAAAGTCTGCCACACAAGCATCGATAAGACTGATGTCATTGAGGAGTTCCAAAGTATATTTTCTTTGGGAAAAATAGATACCTTTAGAGGAACATGCTACTTCAATGCCTAAAAATTATCTAAGAGGACTAAGATCTTTAATGCAAAACTGACCATGTAAGTAAGATTTTAATAAAGCTATAGTTGCAACATCATTACCTATAATAATGATGTCATCTACATAAAAAAGAATAAATGTTTGAGAATTGCCATCAATGCGAGAAAATAGTGAGTAATCTACTTTGGATTGAATAAAGCCAATAGTAAATAAAGCATTATTCTAAAACTAAGTTCTAAAGGCTTGTTTAAGGCCATAAAGAGATTTATTGAGTTTACAAACTTGATTCTCCCCATGCTTGAAAAAACCCAGTGGAATGCATATGTATATTTCTTTAGAAAGATCTCCATGTAAAAATCCATTATGGAAATCTAATTGATAGAGATGCCATCCATGGATGGCAGCAATTGCAAGGAGACAACAAAGACTAATAAGCTTAGCTACACATGCAAATTGTTAGCATAGATGTGCCCTAGTGTCATTCTTGTAATGTATAATAACATTGTAAATTATCCAAATGGCAATAAAAGAATATTCTATTATTTAAAGTGTTTATTTAATTGAATATTTATCCATTAGCATCATGTTAAATATATTCATTATCAAGAGTTGATAATATGAGCTACTAATTTTTTTAGTACATATGCTATAAAATGTTTATAGTCATATAATTAATATTTAGGTAATATTAATTAGACTATCACCTTTGTCTATTTTTCTTGATTAGTATGTGATTCTAATAGTGGGAGGTAGTGAGTCTCATGCTACTTGATCTGAGATATCAGAATAGACATGTGGATACTCATGTGATGGGTGGATCGAATAATGACATTAAATATGTGATCACATGGATATTCACTTATGGTCAACGATCACAATCTAGGTCATAATGGTGCATATAGACATTTGACCTAAGGTGACATGGTCATCCATATTTAAGTGGTTAGAGTTTATTACCACTTACATACTTGTGTTACTCACACATAGGTACATGGTGTGTGATGGCTCTAGTTAGTTAAATGTAAGGATGAGTGTTCGATCAAAATGGGATTCATTACTTGGACTGAATCATAATAAGATCCTATGCTATCTAAGTCTTTTCTTGATACAACAGTTCCTGGCCAGGACAAACATAACAGTCGAAAAGAATTTCAGTGCTAAAAAGAGTTTCTAGTATTTGTTGTGTTTTATCACAAGATAGAACTTGAGATGAGATAATATGATATGGCTATTAAAGCTTGACTTATCCTTGACTCTAGGCTATACTGGGATCTTCTAATGAAGAGATTTTAATGCACGGTAATTATGTCTAAAGGGTTTGTGTGAATTAATAAATACATTCATATCTAATTGGGTAGTTGTGATATCAATATTAGGGTTCACTCACAATTTATGAGAACTAAATGTGAATAATTGGGATTTTTACATTTAGACTTGAAAGGAGTTTCAAATAATATTAAGTGTTGATATTATCTTCTCATTGCCAATTATATATAAACCTAGTAAGTCATACCTAAAAGGTTTTACCAAATCTTTATTTATATTAATCTAATTATTGATTAAGGAGTTTAATAAATTAATTAAGATTAATGAAATTGGATTTTTGTTTAAAGCAATGATTCTAACATATCATGAAATCTAATTTCAAAGAAGATTTTAATTATTAATTTATACTTAATTAATATGAAATATTAATTTAATAATAGATATATGTTATTTCTATTGGATTTGGATTAATAGCCCAAGTGTATGGACCTAGGCCCAAAAGAGTTTTGGACTAAAGATTTATCCAAAGCCCAAGAATTTTGTTTAGACCCATTTGATTAATGGATTGGGATAGGACTAAGAGTTGATCCAATAACCAAGCTCATGTCCATTAAAAGAATATAGTCAAATTTGTCTTATTTGACATTGTTGACTTTGACTATATTAGAGATAACATCATATAGGCATTGTGAGAATGGATGTAGAGAATTATATAGGATATATTTTCTATAAAATTCTTAATGCCATTTTTCATCATCCTATATTAGTGCATATAGCTATGCTAAGTTGATGAATATGGTCTAATAGTTTATGTGACTAGGAGCCTCCTTTTCTCTACACTTATAACTTATCATGTATATATCTCTGACGGTTTATAGATATCAATTGGGAAGAAAATAATAGATAAGTATCAAGGTAGAGAAAGTGTATAAACACAAAAGACAAAAAGAAACACATATACAAAACTCAAGAGTTCTTACAAGGATCATCTAGTGCAAGTATCACAAGGGTTATTGAGAGAGGGTTCTTACTACTATTTGATCAAGAAAAGTAGGAGATTTGTTAAAGCTTGGTGTTTCAAGCTAGAGGTCTCACATTAGGAGACTTGAAGAGTTAATTCAAGAGTTGAATTAAAGGAGCCAACCATTGAGTAGATTAATTGTGGTCTATATCAAACACTTAGGAAATTATAAGTATTTTGCAATTTAGATTTCCTAAGTTTTGTATTTATACATGTTGATGTATATTAACTATGTGTTAAATTGTAAATTGGATCTTAAGGATTGGAATTCTTGATGAGATCAAGGGTTATGTTGAGCAAAATTTTAAAATTTGCCCTACTTAGCATTTGATGTCTAAATAGCATAATCGATTCCTAACATAAATGTCTCACGGTAGCCAAGGCCTTCCTTTTAAGTGTATCCTTTGGCAACAAGTCGTGCCTTATATTTTTCAACAATCCCATTTGATTTATACTTAACTTTATAAACCCATTTACAACTAATGGGATGTTTACCATGAGGAAATGTAGTGAATGTTCAGGTATTGTTTTCCTCTAACACCTTAATGTTTTAGCCATAGCTTCTCATTAATGGGGATCTTTGATAGCTTGAGAAAAGGTCTAAATTTCTGAAATAGAATGAATGGCAACTTAAAAGGCATAGTAAGAAGGTGAACATTTAGTATATAAAGGAAATTTAGAAAGTGAAAAAGTGATACCTGAAGGATCATGCATTGATGAGGGAATGGACTAAGTCAGATACAAGGAATGAATGATATTATAGCAATAATAATCTTTTAAATGAGATGGTTTTTTTTTTAAAAAAAAAGAGATGGTTTTTTTAGTTTACCTTGGGGATTTTTTGATAAGTGGGGTAAGAGTTGAATTTTCTGAAGAATGTAGAGGGAAAGAAGTGTTAGGGGTGTCTATTGGGTTGAGTTGGTTTGAAGAACATATATCATTGTCATTTACAGTATTTAGAGGTGAATTGTAGTCATGGAGTTGTTGTAGGCAATAAAATGACTGAAGTGGGTAAAGTAGAGGTTTCTTGTAGTATTTGAAAAGGAAAAATATGTTAAAAAAATGTACATCACGGCTGGTGAATAATTTTTTAGTTTCAAGATCATAAACCCAATAAACTTTTTAACTAAAAGGATAACCTATGAAAATGGTAGGTTTATCTCTAGCATTAAATTTATCTTTTTTATGAATGTTACAAGCAAAACACAAACATCCAAAAACACAGAGCATATGATATAAGGGTTTTTTGTTAAAAAGAACTTTATATAGGGAATGGCCTAATAATAAAGGAGAAGGAAGATGATTTATAATATATATTGTAGCAAGGACGCACTCACCCACCCCTAAACTATAATGGAAGACGGCCTTGAAAACATAAGGCATAAGCAACCTCCAAAAGGTGTCTATGCTATCGTTCTACCACACCATTTTGCTATGGAGTTGCCACATAACTATGTTCATGAATAATACCTTTTAAGTTTAAAAATTATTGAAAGTCACGATCGAAAAATTCAAGACTATTGTCACTTTTTATTTTTTTAACTTGGCAAGCATATTATGTGGAGACAAGAGATATGAATGATTATAAATGAGTTTAAGTTTCAGACTTGTGTTGTATTAAATAAAACCAATTGGCATGAGTGAAATCATCAACAATAGATAAAAAATAACATGCACCACTATGCGAAGCAACACTCTATGCATCCCAAATATCAAATGAGTTGACATAAAGGACTTTTAGATGAAATGGTACTTAAAGGAAAATGTGATCTAGTTTGTTTTGTAAGAGGACATATGTGATTGATAACTTATTTCTAGAACTCTTGAGCTAGAACCTTAAAAGAGATCAAAGAAGGCAAATATGAGAGGTGAGAAGGATCCCCACAAAACCTTCGATGCTTGAGTCAGAGAATGTAGTGAGAGAGAGTTTTAGAGAGATAAAGTGAGCAATGAGCATAAGAAGAATAGAATGAATGAGAATATGGTGTCCTATTTATAAGGATAGTGATACTCAAACCTGAGAGGAATAGGATTCCTCTTTGATGAAAGTCCTATGCCTATTAAGAGTGTGTTTCTTCCTATCCAGGTATCTTCTTTTTTGGGAATCCTTTCCTAATTGTTCTGGGCATCCTCATTCTGCAAGTAACCCCTATATAGAAAAATAAAAACCTTAGTTAAATAGGAATATTTATATGGGGTATCAAGAATCCTCCTCGAAAGTATGTTTGGACATTTATATTGGATGTGTATCTAGGTTTATAAGATGATGGAAACATCATTATTCTACCTATAGAGAGAGACTATTTGAGTAATTGTATCTGATATCAAAGGGTGAGTTGAGGTGGCCAGCCTCAGTCACAAAAGAAAAGATGACGCTCAATACCGAGTCTTAGAATCACCATATCAGAATATTATTGTAATGCCAGCTAGACTTAAGTGTGCAAAACCTTCAAAAAAGGCTCGATGTTATATAAATGACCCAAAGGATTAACCCGCTAGTATAAAGATAATGTGGTAGAACCAGCCATCACTAGAGTGATACTAGATAATCTCAGTGCATTAAAAGCACAGCTCAAGTGCCAAACCTTAGTACTATCGAAGCCACTTGAGGGTGCCAGCTTCAATCTTTGGACTTAGATGCTCGAGGCTTGAAAGAGATAGAGGTTGGCACCATAGCCATCGATTTCTATAAGAAATTGAAAAAGGTGAAGGTGGCACTGAAACTTTGCCAAACCAAGTATGCTGAAGCGAGGTTTAAGGCTAAAGCGAGCCAAAGGAGGGTGGAAGAGTTAGGGCATAATAAAGCATAACTTACGTCGATAATTGAGGAGCAGGACTCCCAAATTATGGCTCTGGAGAAAAAACTTACTGAAGTGGAGAGATCCCATGAGGATGATAAGAGAAGCTACCAGAATATGGTCACGAGGTTCCTTAAAGCTTATAAGTCTAAATCTCAGAGAGTCTTGCTTGTCCAATAGCTGAACCTGGACTTCTCAGACTTCGGTAAGATAACGCCTACTGATCTAGCTAAAACTACTACCAATCTTCCAAATGGTTGAAGAATCCTAAGAAACTCACCGAGTCTACTGCTAATAAGTCATCTTCTGAACAACTAAAGCATTTGAGGCCTGTTAGGGAGATGTTTGTTGGTGTTGTCCTTACTGAATCTAATCCAGCCTTTACATTTGAGTCTTTTGATACTGAGCTTCCTAGTCCTCAATTGTAAACTACTTAGTCGATAATTTTTTCTTTATTTTTGGAATACTCTATAATATAACATTTTTAATAATAAATGAAGTATTTATTTCTCAAAAATCTAAGTAAATTTATTAATAATATTTTAAAAGACTGTTTGAGTTCCAATATCGAGGTAATTCTTTTCCCTATTTATCATTAATCATGTACATACTTTTGGTTGTTTTCTCAATGATTTGATAAAGACCTTCCTAATTAGGTCCAAGTTTGCCTATGCCGGAGTTACCTCTACTTAGCCCTTTTGAGTACCCAATCTCCAACTTTAAATTGTCCTGGCCGAATGTGTTAATTATGATATTCCATGACCTTTTACTTCTAAGCTTCTACTATAATGGATGTTCACTCTCTCCTCTCTCCAAGCAAATTTATATGTATTTGAGCATTGATTTTGTTGACTTCTTGATCCAGATTCTCGATGACCCGGTAACTTACTGATCCAATCTCCATAGGGATTACTGCATCCATTTTATAAGTTAGTCTAAAAGGTGTTTCTCCCGTAGAATTTTTAGGTGTAGTTCTATAGGCGCAAGTGACGTTGTTGAGTTTGTCAAACCAATTTCCCTTCTTTTTGTTTAGTCTTTTCTTTAGTCCTTGCATGATGATCCTTCTAAGGACTTCCATCTATCCATTTATTTGTGGATGGGCTTCTGAAGTAAATCGGAGCTTTATTCTAATATCTGAACTGAACTTTCTGAATTTCTCATTATTGAACTACTTCCCATTATCTACTATCAGTGTGTGTGGTATTCTAAATTTGTAGATGATTTCTCTTTAGAAAAAGTGTTGGATTCGAGCCTCAGTGATGGTTTAGTACAGCTTTAACTTCTATCCACTTAATGAAATGATCTAGCCACGATCAGGAACTTCTTCTAGGAGGTTAAGGTAGGAAATGGGCCGAGGATGTCCATCCCCTATATTCCCAATTGAATGCTGAGGATTAGAAGGCTTGTGGTTAAGGTGAGTAAATTGTTGACATTTATGGCATTCTTGACCAATTTCTGAGCATCTAGGGACATGGTAGGCCAATAGCATCCCTGGAGCAACACCTTTCTAATTAATGAATGATGAGATTCATGCGCTCTATAAATTCCTTTATGAATTTCCCTAAGCACGTAATTTCCTTTTTCTAATGATACACATTTATACCACGAGTGAGAGAGGGACCTTTTATAGAGTTCTTCGTGGCTGATGGAGTAATGGGAAAATTTTATCTTTAACTTTTGAGCTTTCAACTTATCTTATAGAAGTATACTATGTTCAAGATACTGAATGATCGACTTCATCCATTATGCTACTTTTTGTATGTCCATGATCTCTGTTTCTTCGATGCTTGGTTTTATCAATACCTCAGTAAGCTCAAGTTCTTTAAATGGTTGACTATCTTTTGTTGCTAATTTGGCTAGAAAATCTATCTCTGAGTTTTCTTTTTTAGGGATATGGATGATTTCCTATTATCCCCCATCATGCTCGAGCTTCTTTAAGAGCTATTTGACTTTCTCGACATACTTAGCAATGTTTGAGTCTTTGATCTAGTATATTCCTTTGACTTAGTTCACCACCAGTTATGAGTTGGAGTATATCTTAAGATACTCGACTTTGACTTTGGTGGCTAACTTTAACCCTATGATGAGTGCTTCATAGTCGGCTGCATTATTAGTGGCATTGTATTTTATCTGAATGGCATATCTGATAGTGACTTTGTATGGCCCTCTAAGAATGATTCCAGCACCAGCTCTTTGGATGGATGAGGCTCCGTTAATATACAACTTTCATTCTAAAAACTCAGACAGAGCGAATTCTTCCACTATCATCTCTTGTACAAAATCTACTAGGGTTTGAGCTTTTATCTACCACCGAGGCTCATAGCTGATATTGAATTTGCCAAGCAATATTAACCATTGAAGTAGTTAGTTGAATGCTTCAGGTTTTTGTAAAAATATCCTTAAAGGGAAGCTGGATTATAATGATTGAATAGGCCTGAAAATTATGCCAGAGTTTCCAAGACGTGTGTACCACGACTATAGCTAACTTATCCAATTTGGGATATCAGATTTTTGAACCTCTGAGTATCTTGTTGATGTAGTATACTGGATTTTGTTGCCTTCCTTCTTCTCTTACCAGTATCAATGCAATTGACTCCTGACCAATAGAGAGATATAAGTACAATGTTTCTCCGAGGATTGGCCTATTGAGTAGAGGTAATGAGGACATGAAATTTTTAATGTCTTCAAAAGCTACCTGACATTCTTTATTCCACATAAACTTCTTAGAATTTTTTAAGGCTCAGAACAGTGGTAGACATCGTTTGGCTAAACAGGAGATGAAATGCCCTAGGGATATTATTCTATCATTTAGCTTCTATAGCTCGTTGATTGATATATGAGCTTTCATCTTAAGAATGGCCACTATCTTCTATATATTATCTTTAGTTCTTATGTGGGATACCATGAATCCAAGAATTTTCCCACTTTTACTTTGAAAACACACTTCTCTAGATTCAGCTTGATCCAGTATTGGTTTAGTATTCGAAGGATTTGATCGAGGTGTCAAAATGCTGCTTTGCACGCTCGCTCTTGATGATGATGTTATCTACATACACCTCAACATTCTTTCCAATTTGATATATTGCATCGACATTCTTCAACCAAAAGGGCATAACTTTATAGCAATAAAGACCTTTATGGGTGATAAACGATGTCTTTTCCTTATCTTCTTTCTTCATTAGTATTTGATGGTACCCTCATGTAGCATCCACAAAGCGATATAAATAGTGACTAGTAGTAGAGTTTACCAGTTGATCTATCATTGGCAATGGATAACTATCTTTAGGGCATGCTTTGTTGAGATCAGTATAGTCCACACACATCCTGTACCTACCACTGTACTTTTTTACCAACACCACATTGGCTATTCATTCTAGGTGTGTTACTTTTTTAATGAATTTGGCTTCCATTAGCTTCTTTATTTCTTTAGTGATTACCTTCTGTCTTTCATATGCCAAGGTCCTCTTTTTTTGAACAACTGGCTTTACTCTTAATTTGATGTTCAGACTATACAAGGCAATTTGATGGTCTACTCCAGCAATCTCAGATGCTTAAGAAGCAAAGTTGCTTGAGTGTTTAATGAGGACTTTTCTTATTCCGTGCTTAACTTTTCTATCGAGCTAGTTGTTGATCCTTACTCTCTTTCCTTTAGTGATCTGTAAGGCCTGAAGTCAACTAGCTCGAGGTTGGCTCCTTATTTCTCCATTTCCCAAGATTCTAAAAGGAATGCATCTATATGAGGTTTGACTACCATCTGGTAGCATTGTCTGGCCATATGTTGATCTCTGTGAATTGGTAGTACCCAACCTTTAATAAGAATCTTCATGGTCAGATGTTAGATACTTATGATTACATTGATCTCATAGAGTATTGGCCGGCCTATGATGCCATAATATCCGAGAGGAAGATCTACCATATTGAATCGAGCTTTGACACCTTTCACTTCTCCAGTATCTCGATCACTAAATTCTACACATAACTCTATTAATCCAATTGGTTAGGTGGTTCCTCCACAAAAGCTGGTAATGGGATTCTGAATAGCTTTCAAGTTAGTGACAAAACCTCCCATTGCTTTGTAAGCATTTTAAGAGAGTGCATTGACAGTGCTTCCATCATCAATCAACAATCTTTTTACCATGTAATTATTGATAAAAGCACTTACCATAAGTGCATCATTATGAGGGTGCTGAATATGTTTCCCATTTTTTAAATCAAACATAATGGTCTACTTCTTTTCATGGGTTGACCCTTCTTCTTTGCTGGATCTCTTAGGCCTCTTCTTGGTTGCCTCTCCTTTGAAAATCATGCTAATAACTCCGGCTAGTTCATTTTGAGCTTTCTTTGGTTCTAGCTTATCCCTATCTTAACCATTCGAATCTACGTTCCTTTTGGTTGTGTCAATGAAGTTACCAAGTTTACCATTTTGTATTAATCTTTCGATGGCATTTTTTAATTCTAAGCATGCCTCAATTTCATGCCCGTAATCTCGATGGTATTAACAATAGTGCCTCATATCCTGCATAGCTCTCTTGGTTAGACTTTGCCTTTTGGCCAGGGTTATGCCTAATCCATTTTCTCTAACCCACATGAGGATTTTGGATCTGGAGGTGTTTAGTGGCGTATAATTTTCAACCTCCTTTTCAAATATTTCTACTGAGTTACTAAAGTTTGATCGTTAAAAGTTTGGCCTTTTGGGTCCTGACCTTTCATCTCTCCTGATAGGTGCTTTCTCGTTGTCCCAGTGCATCCTTCTATCTTCGTTCATCTTTATCATCTTTATTGCCATAGCCATTACCTTAGAGAAGGTACTAGGTTCTTTTATCATTATTTTATCTTTGAGCTTCCCCAATCGAGTCTCATTCTTCAAAGCCTTTGTGGCTACCTAATCGATTAGATTTTTAATCTGCATTGCTACTTTATTAAATTGATCCAAATAGCTTCTCAGTAATTTAGTGACCTCCTGTCTGCACATTTGGAGATCATTGATGTTTTTGGCCAGAGGGACATTGGTAATGAACTGAGTCTGAAATTTCTCTGCTAACTCTTCAAAGGAGGATATAGAATTCATAAGAAGCCAATAGAACCATTTCTGAACATTCTTAATAAGTGTAATAGGAAAGACTCTACGCATGATTCCATCATTCATATTCTGAAGTAACATCTTGGTCCTGAACGAGCATATTTGGTTAATTGGATCTTCGTTCCCATCGAACTAATCTAACTGAGGCATTCTGAATTTGGTTAGAATCTCCATCCAGATTATTCTACTTACAAAGGGTGTCTTTCTTTCCATAACACATTCATCCTCTTTCCTTGGCCCGATTCGAGCTTTATAAATGGATTCTTCAACTTTTTGAGTTATCTTTAAATCATCTAGGGCTTGGATTGTTAAGCTAGATTCTCCTTCTGAAGCTTTATACTTTTCTCTATTTCCACTAAATACATTCGGAGCTAATGCTAGTGGCGCTGTATTATCCTTTGGGTGAGCTGCTCCAGGATTGCAGCTTTGAATTAAAGTGTTCAATTGTTATTACATCAAGGTCATCTAGGTTTGAATATTTTGAATAATCACTTGCTTATTAGGGATAGGTTGTATGTCTATGTTACTATGTTTAAGTGAGGTGTGTTTATGATAGGAGTTTCTAGTAGGCTTGGAAAAGGTAGAGAAGGTATGAGTCTGTTGTTATGTAGAAGGGGAGTATAATAAGGAAAGTTGGTGCGAGGAGTTGGCCATCCCTAAGCATTACTAGGTGGAGTATATGCGCCAATCAGGGCTTAAGACAGTGGTTTAATATATTGAAAAGGAGTTGATGGAATTATTGTTTAAAAAGGCACTGACAAGTGAATTAAAGGAAGGGGAGCAGGTGGATTGAATGGAAGAATGGGAGCAGATGGATTGATTGGAGGAATGGGGGAAAATGAATTAATGTGTGTTTGGAGTTAAAATTAGTGGTGGATTGGAAGTCATGATGCCAATATTTCGATTGGTAGATGCTTAATGGCTTTTAGCTCAAGGGAGTCCCACAGACAGCTCCACTTGATAACTTATTTATGGAACTCTTAAGCTAGAACCCACGTAAGGGATCAAAGAAGGGCAAGATGAGAGGTGGGGAGGATCCCTACAAACCCTCGATGCCTAAGTTAGAGATTGTAAAGAGAGAGTTTTAGAGAGATAAGAAAGCAATAAGTATGAGAAGAATACGATGAATGAGAATAAGAATATAAGGTCTTATTTATAGGGATAGTGATACTCAAACTTGAGAGGAATAAGATTCCTCTTTGATGAAAGTTCTGTGCCTATTAAGAGTGTGTTTTTTCCTATTCAAAAGTCTTCTTATTTAGAAATTTTTTCCTAATTGTTTTGGGCATCCTCCTTCTATAAGCAACCCCTGTATAGGAAAATAAAGACTTTAGTTAAATAGGAATATGTATATGGGGTATCAGTGACATAAACACTTATTTGAAAAAGCTATATATGAAAATTATTTTGTTAAAAAAGAAGATCTAGATGGAGACGGATGTCCCAATCGTTAATTGCATAAATCAATATTCTAATGATTGATCAAAAGAGCGTTATGGGAAGAATTTTTAGGTTGAAAAATATAGAGTCCCTCTTCTTCTTTACCTAGTCTAATCTTTATCTTCGATGATAGGTCCTATAAAGTACACTAATTAAGGTAAAAAAATTAGTGCACAGTTAAGTGATTTAGTGAGTTGGCTAACAGATAAAAAGTTATGTGTAAAAAAAAAGAAGGAATATGAAGAACATGATCAATAAAAATGGAAGGGTTTAGTGTACAAGTGCCTATATGGGAAATGGAAGCTTATGAGCCATCAGGTAAAGTAACTAATTTAGAGTCAATGACTACTTTAAGATTTTTTAAAAAAGAAAGGTTAGAAATCATGTGGTTTATAGCACCGCTGTCAATGACCCATTTTTAAATAGATGAAAAAAGCAAGCAGTAGCCATACCTGTGAGATTGATATTAAAGGGATCACTACCTGAAGAGATTAAGGATATAATTTTTACATATTGTTCATGGGTGAATATTGGAACAACAGTTGTCATATCCTCAGGCTTATGACCAAGATATGTCTCACATGGGTGTTCAATCACATTAGCAGCTACATGTTATGATTGTTTGTGGTTGGGAGCCCTTTTGAGTGTTTCCATTTTGCTTATTTTTAAGCTTACAACAGTCCTTAATAAGATGGTTCTCTTTCTTATAGTAACGACAAAACAATTTTGGAGAATTAGTAAAAGTAGTACTTTTGGAAGGTTAAGAAGTAATCAAGGTAATTGTTTCAAAAGAGGTTTTAGGTTATGATGAAGTGATCTCTAGCTTTCTTCTTAGGCCACAAGCCTTATTAATAGTAGGTAATAGCACATAACTATGAATGGCAGCATATGAATCATTGAGACCCATAAAAAATTAAACAAGTTTTTGACACAACTTGAATTAGGATAAAGATTTCATAGCCCCATATATGCACAGTTCAACATTAGAGAGTTCTGCAAATTCATCCCAAAAAAATTTTAATTTACCAAAATACACAACAATGGAGGAGGTAACTTGTTGAATTCATGCGATGTCACACATCAGCTCATAAATTTAGGGTCCATTACTTTAAGAATATCTTTCAGCCAAATCCTTCTAAATTTCTTGAGTGGTAGAACAATGAAGGATACTGTAAACTATCTCTATCAAAATAACATTTAAAAGCCATGAAACACTATGTCATTAACATAATACCTAATACCCTATATGTGTATTCCTATTTAATTAAATTTTTTATTTTCCTATAAAGGAGAAGGACACCCAAGAAAAATAGGAAAAGATTTTCAATTAAGGAGACTCCCAGATAGGAAGAAACACTCTCCTAGTAGGCATAGGACTTTCAACAAAGAGGAATCATATTCCTCTCAGGTTTGAGCATCACTATCCCTATAAATAAAACCTCATATCCCTCATTCTCATTCTTACCATTCTCTTATACTCATTGCTCTTTTTATCTCTCTAAACTCTCTCTCTATATTTTCTAACTTAAGTATCGAAGGGTTTATGGGAATCCTCCCTACCTCTCACCTTGACCTTCATTGATCACTTGTTGGGTTCCAGCTCAAAAGTTTTGGAAATATTGTATTAAGTGTCACATTTGTAGGAAACTCTTGAGTTTAAAGCCATTCAAGCATCTACCAACTGAGACCTTAGCATCATGACATCCAGTCCACCACTAATTTTAACTCTCGACACATCCTCTAATTAATTTTTCATCACCTACTTAGACGATATTCCCATCAATCCCCTTTCAATATGTCAGACCTTTATCTTAAGCTCTAATTAGTATATACATTCCACCTGGTAATACTCAAAGGTGGCTAGCTCTTGGCACCGACCTCCCTTACTATGCTCCTCTTTAATACCAGAACATACCATACCTTCTGTACCTTTTCCAAACTTATCAGTAACACCTACCATGAACACACCTAACCTAAACATAGTAGCCCAGACACTCTAATCTATCCTTAATGAGCAAAGAAATGATGATTTAAAACATTCAAACCCAGATGACCTTAATGTAACAACAATTGAATGCTCTGATTCAAAACGACAATCTCAGAATGACTCACACAGTAAATAATATTATGCCACTAGTAATAACTCCAGAGGTATCTAGAGAAAAGTATACAGCTCTAGAAGGAGAATCCAGCTTGACAATCCTAACCTTTAATAATTCAAAGTTAGCCCAAAAGGTTAAGGAGGTCATGCATAAAGTTCGTATTGCGTTGAGGAAAAAAGATGAATGCGTTATAGAAGGGAAGATGTCCTTTGTAAGCAGAATAATCCAGATGGAAATTCTAACCAAATTCAAAATGCTATAGTTTGATCAGTTTGATGGAATTGGAGATCTAAGAAACCACATATCCTTGTCCAGAACTAGAATGTTACTCCAAAATGTGAATGATGGAATTATGTGCAGAGTCTTTCCAAGTACACTCACCAAGAATGCTTAGAAGTTGTTTTATTGACTCCTTAAGAATTCTATCTCCTCTTTCAAAGAATTAGCTGAGAAATTTTAGACTCGGTTCATCACCAACATCCCTCCAGCCAAAAATATCAACGATTTTTTAATGTGCCGACAAAAGGTCACTGAATCACTATGAATATATTTGTATCGATTCAATACAGTAGCCATCCAAATTGAAAATCTGGTTGATGAGGTGGCCATAAATGATTTGAAGAATGGGACTCAACTCAAAAAGCTCAAAGATAAAATAATGACAAAAGAACCTAGCACCTTTGCTGAGGTAATGGCAATGGCAATCAAGATGATAAAAATGGACAAAGATAGGAGGATACGAAGGGATGACAAAAAAGCACCTGCTAGGAGAGATGAAAGGTCAAGACTCAGAAGGCCGAGCTTTCAGTGTTCAAACTTCCAAAACTCAGTAGAAGGATTTGAGAAGGAGGTTGAGAAATATATACCACTAAACACCTTTAAATCTAGGATCCTCATACGGGTCAAGAAAAATGGTATGGGCATTACTCCAACTAGAAAACTGAGTTCGATTAGGAGAGCTATGCAGCATAAAAGGTACTACTGCCAATATCACTGGGATTATAGGCACAAAATTGAAGCATGCCAAGAATTAAATAATGCCATAGAAAGATTAATATAGAATGGTAAACTTAACAACTTCATCGACACATCTAGAGGGAGCAAAGATCTGGATGGTTAAGACAAGGATAGGCCAAAACCAAAGAAAGCCTAGAATGAACTAGCTAGCATTATTAAAATAATTTTCGGAGGAGAAGTCACCTTAAAGATTCCACAAAGAAGAAGGGTTCACCCTTAAGAAAATGCAGACTATTATATTTGGTCCGAAAGAAGGGAAACATGTTTAGTACCCTCATAATGATGCACTAGTAGTAAGCACTTAAATTAATAATTACTTGGTGAAAAGATTGTTGATCAATAATGGGAGCACCGTTAACGTACTCTTTTAGAATGCTTACAAAGCAATGGGAGGTTATGTTACTAATTTGAAAGCTATTCAAAACCCATTACAAGATTCTATGGAGGAATTACACAACTAATGGGATCAGTAAAGCTAAGTCTAGAGTTTACAGATTGAGATACTAAAGAAATGAAAGTGATTAAGGCTCAGTTCAATGTGGTGGATCTTCCACTTGCATACAACTACATCATAGGCTGACCAGTACTTTACAAGATCAATACAATCATAAGTATCCAACGTCTGACCATGAAGATTTCCATTGAAAGTCGAGTTCTAACAATTCATAAGGATCAGCACATGGCTAGGCAATGCTACCAAATGGCAGTCAAACCTCAAATGGAGGCATTTCCCTTAGAATCTTAAGAAACGGAGAAATAAAAAGCTAACCCTGAGCCAGTTGATGAGGTTCAAACATTACAGATCACCAATGGAAAGATGGTAAAGATCGGCAATGAGCTCGATAGTAAAGTTAAGTACAAAATAAGTGAGGTCCTCATTAAACACTCAGGCAGCTTTGCCTCTCAAGCATCTGAAATCACTATAGTAGATCCTTGGATTGCCTCACATAGTCTAAATATCAAACCAGGTGTAAAACCAGTCGTTTAGAAAAATAATACCTTTGTGTATAAAGGATAAAAGATAGTCATTGAAGAAACAAAGAAGTTATAAGAAGCTGGATTTATCAAAGAAGTCACATACCCAAAATGGGTGGCTAACATGGTGCTGGTGAAGAAATCCAATGGCAAATACAGGATGTGTGTGAATTATACCAACCTTAATAGAGCATGGCCCAAAGCTAGCTATATGTTAACAATGATATATTAGTTAGTAGATTCTACTGCCGATCATTGCTTATATAGCTTTGTGGATGCTGCATAAGGGTACCATCAAATACTAATGAAGAAAGAAGATCAAGAAAAGATGTCATTCATTACCCATAAAGGTCTTTATTGTTATAAAGTTATGCCCTTTGGGCTAAAGAATGTTGGAGCAATATATCAAAGGATAATGAACCATGTGTTTCAATATCAAATTAGAAAGAATGTGGAGGTATATATGGGTGACATCATCATCATAAGCCAACATGTAGAGTGACATTCTGAGAGCAAACCCTTCAAACACTAAACTAATACCAAATCAAGCTAAATCTAGAGAAGTGTGTTTTTGGAGTGAAGGCAGGAAAATTCCTAAGATTTATAATATCCCATAAGGGAATCAAAGCTAACCCAGAGAAGATGGAGGCCATCCTTAAAATGAAAGCTCTGACAACAATCAATGAGCTGCAGAAGCTAAATGGCAAAATAACAACCTTAGGGCATTTTATCTCTTGTTTAGTTAAGCGATGTCTACCACTTTTCCAAGCCTTGAAAAATTCCAAGAAGTTTGCATGGAATGAAGAATGCTAGGAGCTTTTGAAGACATAAAAAAATTTCTATCCTTACCACCTCTACTCAACTGGCCAATTCTTATAGAAACACTGTACCTATACCTCTCTATTGGGCAAAAGTTAATTACTTTGGTACTAGTGAAGGAAGAAGGAAGTCAATAAAGCCTAGTATACTACATCAACATGATACTCAGAGATTCAAAAATCTATTATCCATACATCCTGTAAACTCCAGTACTATTTTCAGGCCCATTCAATCATTATAAGATCTAGTTTCCCTTTAATAAAATCTTAAAATGATCTAAAACATCTGACAGATTAGTTTAATGGTTAATATTCCTCGAGGAATTCGACATCATCTATGAACCTTGACAATATATTAAAGCTTAAACCTTAGTAGACTTTGTATAAGAGATGACAACAAAAGATCTGGCTCTTCTGAATGTCTCAAATAGAAGCTTTATATTGATGGAGCTTCATCCATCCAAGGATTCGATGCTGGAATCATTCTCAAAGGGTCACACAAAGTCACTATTAAATATACAATTTAGATAAAGTACAACGCCAGTAATAATGTAGCTGAGTATGAAGCACTTATCACAAGATGAAAGTTATCTACCGAAGTGAAAGCCGAGCATCTCAAGATATACTCAAATTCACAATTGGTGGTAAACTAAGTTAAAGAGACATTCCAAATTAAGGACCCGAGCATTGCTAAGTATGTCGAGAAAATCATATGGCTCCTAAAGAAGCTCGAGCAGGGGGGATAATAGGAGATCATCCAAATCCCCAAAAGCAAAAATTCTAAAGTTGATCTATTGGCCAAATTAGTGGCCGAAAATAGTCAGACATTTAAAGAACCTGAGCTCATTAAAGCACCAATAAAGCCAAACACCAAGGACCCAAAGATCATGGACATACAGGAAGTAGTAGAATGGATAAAACTAATCATTCAATATCTTGAACATGAGGTACTTCCAAAAGACAAATTAAAAGCTTAAAAAGTCAAATATAAAGGCTACACATTACTCTATCTACCACGGGGAACTCTAGAGAAGGTCTTTCTCACACCCATGGTCTAAATGTGTATCACTAGAAAAAGGAAATTATGTGCTTAGGAAAATCCACAAAGCAATTTATGGAGCACATGAATCTCATTATTTGTTAATCAAAAAGGCATTGCAACAGGGATATTATTAGCCTACCATATCCTGAGATGCTTAGAAACTAACTTAAGAAAGCCATAAATATCAACCATAAGCCTTCTAATCCTCAACATCTGATTAGGAGCCCTTGGCTTTTTGTAGTATGGGGGATGGACATCCTAGGTCCTTTTCCTACCTTAACCTCACAGAAGAAGTGCCTAATTGTGGCTATAGACCACTTCACCAAGTTGATAGAAGTTGAGGCTCTACCAACCATCATTAAAGCTTAGATCCAACACTTTTTCTAGAAAGAAATCATCTGCAGGTTTGAAATACCATATACCTTGATAACAAATAATGGGAAGCAATTCGATAATGAGAAGTTCAAAAAGTTTTATATGGATTTCAGAATAAGGCTCCGGTTTACCTCAATATCTCATTCATAAATAAACGGACAAATAGAGGTCACCAACAAAATCATCATGCAAGAGCTAAAGAAGAGACTTGACGAAAAGAAGGGGAATTAGATCGACGAACTCAATAAAGTTTTATGGGCCTATAGGACTACACCTAGAACCTCCACTGGAGAAATGCCTTTTAGACTAACTTATGGGATGGATGCAGTAATTCTAGTGGAGATTAGATCAGTGAGTTACCGAATCTATGAAGATTTGAATCAAGAAGTCAATAACATCAATGCTCAGATATGTTTGGACTTGCTTAAAGATAGGAGAGATTAGGCATCTATTGTCATAGAAGCTTAAAGGCAGAGGGTCATTAAATATCACAATCAACACATCCAGGTAAAATACTTTAAAGTTAGAGACTAGATACTCAGAAGAGCTGACATTGGCAAAGGTAATTCCAGCACAGGCAAGCTCAAACCTAATTAAGAAGGTCCTTATCAAGTTATTGAGAAGATAACCAAAGGGTTGTACAGGATCAAAGATAGACAAGGAAAAGAGATGCAGCAATATTGGAACTCAGATAGTCTCTATAGATATTATCATAAATGTACTAAGAATTTTAAGAAATAAAATACTTCATTTATCAATGGAAATTTTGTATCACAGAGTATTCCAAAAATAAAATAAAGATTACCAACTAAGTGATTTATAATTGAGTATCGGAAAGCTCAAAAGAAGGGAGACTCGAATCACGGACTCAGACATATAGGCAGGATCGGGTCTAGTGGAGACAACACTAGCAAACCTCCTTAGCAGGCCTCAAACCCTTGGGTTATGATTTATTAGTGGTAGTCTTTATTGATTTCTTAGGATTCTTTGACCGCTTGGAAGAAGCCTTACTCCGAGCATCCTCTTCGACAATTATCCTAGCTAGATCACTAGGTGTTATTTTATTAAAGTCTGTGTAGTCCAAATTTAGGTTTTAGGCAAGCAAGACTCTTTAACATTCATACTTATAGTCTTTGAGAAACCCCACAACCATGTTTTGGTAGCTTTTTTTTTTATCATTTTTGCAGGATTTCTCAATTTTAGCTAACTTTTTCTCCAAAGCTACAATCCAAGAGTCTTACCCTTTAATTTTTGTTGTAAGTTGGGCTTGATTATTCTCCAACTCTTCCACCCTATTCTAGCTCACTTCAGCCTCAAATCTTGCCTCAGCATGCTTGGTTTGGCAAAGTTCCAATGCTGCCTTCGCCTTATCAAGTTTCTTCTCAAAATTGATGGCTATGGTACTAACCTTTGTCTCTTTCAGACTGTACTAACTCTTGATATAATAGTAGTTGTTCTTCCCCAGCATCAAAGCTTGAGTCATCTAAAAGGAAAGATAAATATTATTAACTTTTAAACACATGAGCATGAAGTGAATAAAATAGAAAATAATTACCTTTAACGAATGCCCGATCATGGAGTTGTACAACTCTTCTTCATTCACATCCATCCAGCATTGGATATCTGCCAAAAGCTATAGAGACTCAATATATTGATCCCTCATTTGAGCATTCAGGACACTCAAAGGCTTCATCTTATTCAAGAACTAGGATTTCATATCTAGACACTCGAACAATTTTGGGCGCTTAATGAAGACTTCTTCACATAGCTCTTTAGCATTCGAGTCTCTGTCCAAGATTCATTTCTTTCGCCCCTTAGACTTCTCCACCTATGAAGACTCAGCTATGGATTTCCCTTTCTAGTTGAGTGTAGCTTCAGTTAGCACCTTTAAAGCAAAAGACTTGGATGTGGGAGAAGAGATCTACACGTCCTCTTGAGCCTCTAACTCATCATCCACAAGTCGAATCTCATTTGTGAATTTAAAAAAGTTAACCATCTATAAATAAAAAAGAGGAAACATAAGTCAGAACGATACCTTTCGAATCTTAAAACTTACCATTGAGTTGTATATGGTTAGGACAAACTCTCCGAAGGTATCTTCTAGATAAAATTTTGGCAGATCTTGCATCAGCTATGCTATGAAGATAAAGCTTTATGACCATCTCTGTATCCCTATTAGATAGCCTTAAGGGTTGCTTCACCTTATGGCAATCATCAAACCACATTTGCCAAATATTTACAAAATTTGAATGGTGTTCAATGATAAAAAAATATATGTCTCCACTTCTTATGGAGATCTAGAAGCTTTACAAAGAGGCTATGGTTTGGAATAGTTGATAGAGAGAATATTAGCTCTCCCTTTTTCTTATTCAAACTATAAAGGTATTGCAGGACATCCAGGTCCAGCTCTCTACCCTTCTCATGTATCAATTCTATGAAGCCAGTA
This sequence comes from Mallotus nudiflorus, assembly GCA_947683625.1. Taxonomy (NCBI): domain Eukaryota; kingdom Viridiplantae; phylum Streptophyta; class Magnoliopsida; order Malpighiales; family Euphorbiaceae; genus Mallotus; species Mallotus nudiflorus. The sequence continues at coordinate 1,236,428 of CANTUR010000856.1, forward strand.
AAGGGGTATAAAAGGAACTTCAATCCCCCCTTTAATTGATTAAAGTATACAACTAATCTATCAAAATTCAACATAGGGGTATGGGCTTTGAAGTTCTTACCTATGATGTGCAGAGCGAAGTTTATAGGAATGCTAAAACGTCTCTGATACCATTTTAGCATTTCCTCATCAATCTTAAAGATAAATAAATCAAAACTAATTTGCTTTGAAGGAGCCATAGATCCTATTAGGAAAATATAAAGAAGAAGTATGAAGGAGAAAAAAGTTTCACCTAGAAGTAGAATGCAAGCTTTTTAAAGAAGGCTCTTAAGATAAAGAACACACGCGAGCAAACTTGGAAAGGGAAGAAGATAATAAACAAATGGGTCTGATCTATTTATAACACAGCGAAAGGTTCAAGAACAACCATTATTGGACTCATGAAGATTTTTATCTCTCTCATAGCATCAAGGGCAATTTCAAAAATGAGAAAGACCCACTAATCGAGCATTTATTATTATAGCAGTTGAAATGTCTCATCTTTTAACACACAAATAGACGTGATGGTTACATAATTCAAAATTTAAAAGAAAATAAAAAGACATGACGGTTGCTAATCCTATTTCTCTCACTACTGTCTCATCCACTCGCACTCGAGTCGCACTTTTAATGCACTAAGATTCTAAGTTCAATGACTGAAGCTGGCACCCTCAGGTCGCTTCTATAGTACTGAGGTCCTGAGCATGTAAACCTCAAGTCCTAACATCGAGCATCTAAGCCTTAATCATCTAAGTCTAGTGACTGAAGCTGACATCCTCAGGTCATTTCTATAGTACTGAGATTCCAAGCATGTAAGCCTCGAGTCATAACATCGAGCATCTAAGTCTCGATCATCTAAGTCCAATGACTGAAGTTGGCACCCTAAGGTCGTTTCAATAGTACTAAGGTTCGACACTCAGGCCGTGCTTTTAATGCACTGAGACTATACGACATTTAGGCTATGCTTTTAATGCACCGAGCATCAAAACTCCAGCGACAGCTGGTTTCGCCATGTTATTCACATACGGGCAGGTTAATCCTTTACACCAAGCACTTTTATTGTAGGTCACTCAAGCCTAGCTGGCACTTCTATGATGTTCTTATATAATGATCTCAAGACTGAGTACTGAGCTTTATTTTTCATGTGACTAAGGCTGACCACCTCATTTCACCCGCAATAACGTTTATCCTTACCTTATAGACTCGGACACATCAGATATAAATATCTGAACATACTTTCGAAGGGGACTCTTGATACCCCATATACATATTCTTATTTAATTAAGGTCTTTATTTTTCTATACAGAGTTGTTTGTAGGAGAAGGACATCCAAGATAAATAGGAAAAAATTTCCAATTAAGGAAACTCTCGGATAGGAAGAAACACTCTTCTAGTAGACATAGAACTTTCATCAAAAAGAAATTCTATTCCTCTTAGTTTTGAACATCATTATCCCTATAAATAGAGTCTTATATCTCTTATTTTTATTCATTCAATTCTCTCATACTCATTGCTCTTTTTATCAATCTAAATTCTTTCTCTTTATATTTTCTAACTTAAACTTCGAAAGATTTGTAGGGATATTTCATACTTCTTATCTTATCGAAAGATTTTATCATCTACCAGCTCAAAAGTTTCAAAAATAAATTATCAATATTATAAAGAAAAAAGAGTAGAGGCAGATGGTGGACAAGGAAGAGATCCATCGACAAACCCGAGTTTATTTTTAGCGTTTAAAACCATTTTCATGGATTCGGACCACGTATAATGATTGTCACCAGTCAAAGGTTTTGATACAAGAATGGCTCCTGCATTGTCAGAAGGGTGAGTAATGTATGATGAGAAAAGATTAGGGCTAATTGTTGGTGTAGGATGCGTTGTTGAAGTAGTTAAGTAATTATTGCCACTAGTATGTGTGTCAGACATGATGTTGAAATTGGTTATGAAACAAACTCTTATAATAACAAAAGGAATAGAGAAAGACTATAATGATTTTATCATTGCTCTGATATCATGATAAAATCAAATACAAACGAATGAATTTGCGAGAATGATGTGTTTGTATTGCTTTGGACCAAGACTATATATGCAAGATTGGTTCTATACAAACTAGGAAGTCAAAGATCCACATACAATTAAATACAAAATTACAGCCAATATTATAGTGATGTGATCAAATCTTGGGCTGATTGTAATACCGGTCATTATGTGTCTTCAATTAAATAAATATTAACCTAATGATTTTGAATATATTTATATATATACAAACATTTGTATAGTAAACACAAATAAACATTAATAGAAATAGACACAAATAAATGATTCCTATTTTTTTCACAAGCCATACCATTAATTTCTAAACTAAAATATTATGAGCAACTATTCAGTAGAGTGAGTGAGTATTTTTTATTTTTTTTACTACTGAGGGGAGTCCTTTTTTAAAATGATAGTCTTTTTTTAAGTATCATATTCTTTTTTTTTTTTTGCTCGCTTTTGGCGTGGAAAATGAAAAGAACATGTTTTTATTACCAAAAACAGTTATATAAACAAATAGAAAAAGAAAATATAACTATTAAAAAGAATAGTTAATTGTTAGGGGATTTTCCCTTCGCTTGTAAATTTTTTTTAAAAAAAGAAAAATTTTGCCATTTTTTTTAACAACTGATCATTGCATTAAGAAAACCGTCTCAAGTACAATAAAAAGCCCTAATAAATAACTAAAAAAAGAGAAAATTACATAGAAATCACTTAATAGATAACTAGAGGGTAAAATCTCAGTTAACTAGAAAATCACTATAAACAAATTCCAAAGCAGGGCCTATAAAAGATAATTACATTAAATAGAGCATTGAGATTGGCCACACAGGGCCTCAGATGTGTTAGGTACGCCTTGCATGTTAAAACTCTTGCTTAGCGTATGACAACTTCCTCCATCTTTTCCTTATGTCAGAGCCGTTAATGCAGAGGCTGAGTTAGTGGAAGTGGTGTACGTGGAAAGCTTGATAGAAGTGAGTTTCCTCCAATAGCATTCTCGAGGCTCAAGGGATAGGAATTACCACTCTCTTTGCCTTGGATTTGATCAACATGCAGCCTTGACAAGCCTAGAGGGATTCCAATATTCATTATTTTGCTCTTCAGGAGAGTATAGCTTGAAAGGGTGGTAGGCTGGTCACTACCGCAGTCGAAGTCTGGCTTCATTCCTCCATTAGATCTCTGACTTTTATGGTGTTTCTCTAGTCGAACTTGCGCGCCTGAATTAGATCCAGAAAAGATGCAAAGCTTTCTTTAAAGGTAACTTCAAAGCATGAGTGTTTGATGTAATGTGATGAGAGACCAATTTTCTCAGGTCACTGCCTTTTAATATGCTAAGTTACTTGGTTATTTGTGATACCTCTCTCACTCAATAACTTTCTTGGACTATTTGGGTTTTCAGTTGAAGTAGAAACTGCATGCTTGTAGTTATTAGGTCAAAAATAAACAAACTATTAAGAAAGCATTTAAGCCCTTTCTTGTTGCCCTTCATCATGCAAATGGTTCTAGTAATCAGATTTTGATTGAGATGGATTGTAATATTTAGAGAACACAGGTTGAAGATTGTAATATTTGGGGAACACAGACTGAAGATGGTTGGCAGAGAAAACAAAACGAACTTAAATTTTACTGGTTTTCCAAACCAGGAAACACTAGCTGGAGAGAACATAGAGACTCCCTCACTAAACCCTGTCTATATAATGCAGTCACTTGGAAACAATCCTTTGCCATGTTTGTTTATGTAATAGGAATAAAGATTAATTTCATTCCTGAACTTGTTGTCCAGGGTAAACACTAACTTTTGAAATAAAAACCAAATTAACTCCTAAAAATTATATTTAAGTCCTTATTTTTAACAAATTAATAAAGACCTTCTGAATATTTACAAATATTAAAATAGCTTACAAATTAGTTCTCATTTTAGTAATTAAAAAATTTTAATTTTTAAAAATTATCTTTAAAATAGAATTCATTTATAACTTGTGAAATATAAAAATTCAATAATATACTATATTACTATATCAATTTAGATATTCACCAATAATTTTAATAGTTTTGAAATTTTAAAATTTTAATTATTTATAAATTTTTCACGACCCGAATTCAAGGGTACATGACCGGCACTTGAAAATGAAAAACCTTAAAACTACCGAAACTCGTAGTAAATCATAAACAAAAATGCAGAACATTTCACATGTAATAATTAAATCATGATGTACATTATCAAATTAATTTTTCTCAATTTAAATAAATCATATCATCATCATTCATAATATAATAATAATCAGTTATACAAAATAATATTTCAGTGCATAAATCTCAAATACATAATATTCAAATTAAAGTATGTAGTTTTATAATTTCTCTATTGCGGTACACGGATACTATTACAAATATAAACTATGTAGACTTATATAAAATAGCCGGTAAGGAAGCTACTCGGCGTAACGAAGTAAATCTAACAAAAGACTCTCAAATTCTTGAAAAAAAATAGTTAAGGGGAGTTAGACTTCACTAAATAAGCTAACAAAAGAAATGAATGCAGTTTGAAAATCTTATTTAAAATAGATTTTTATGAAGATATAATATATTTATAATTTTATTCAAATCCTTTGATATATATATATAAGAAATCCACTTTTTAAAAGAAGAAATAAATTTTTAAATACTTTAAAAATATTATTGTATAAAAACTAGTTAGAACCCTAATCCTCAATTCTAACAATCAATCAACTCACTTATATCAAAAACCGCTGGATCCCGAGAACAAAACATCACTAGGATTGTATAGCTGTAGTCACATCATTTAATCCAATATCACTGGCGGTGTCTGAGAGTAAAGCATCACCAGGCCTTCAGCCCTAGTGATTTAATAATTATAATCCAACTTTACTAGTAATGTCCGATAGCAAAGTATCATCAGACCTTTGGCCCCAATATAAATCAATCCAACCAAATATCATATTTTTGGCAGTGTTCGAGAGCAAAGCATCACCAGACCTTTGGTTCCAGTAATATAATCAATGCAATCAAATATTTTATCGGTGTGCACATGGTCCTGATGAAACTCATCAGGTAGCCTGTTTCACTATAATTTATTTAAAATAAATAAAGATAATGAATACAAGAAAAATTACAATAAATAAAAATAAAATAAATCAACTATAAATTAAATTATGCAATATCATATAAAGAATACTGTCTTGAATCTTATAAAATTAAATTCATAAGAATTTTGTGTATTTACCGACATGCAAATCGAATATTAACTTACAAGATGAATGCGCTCCTCTGCTACATCGTATCCGACCTCGTCTAATAGATGCAATCGGAGAGGCTGCTAAAAGACAGAAATAAAAATGAATATTAAAATATAGAAACCATAACTCCTAGAATTTCTAAGGAAGACTCAACTAGAACCTAGAATTCAAAACTTAGGATTGACCCGATGTCACCTTTATGAGAAATCTATCGAAAATTCGACAGAATATCCTCTGTAAAACGAACATTCCTATACAGAAGTAGAGTCAATTCTGCAAGCAAACACACTTCTAAATTTTACAATAGTTCAACACCTCGGGTTAGGACCCCAAACTACATAGTTTTCAACTGAGATTCACAACACCCAATAAAAATAAATATTAAATAATAATATATTAAAATTACTAAAAATCCATAAAATCAATAATAAATCACAATATAATTTATTTAAACATCAAAACACTAAATATAAATATTTTTTACAATAATTAATAAAATCTCAAATAATTTATATAATTTTATAAAAATCTAATTTTTCAAATATTCAATATAAATAGTAAAATTCAATTAGTCTAAATATATTATAAAATTAGTTAAAAATTCATTTAATCACAAAAATAGTAAATAATTTATTATTTGAATATAATTTTCAAAAATTAGTATTAATTAGTTAAAAATAGTAAATAATTTATAAAAATTATTTTAATACCCTATAAAATTCTAAAATCATTTAAAACATATTATTTAACTATATTTTCAACAAAATCACACAATTAACCTAGATAACCAAAAATCACATAATATTAATAATTCCTCAAAAATTATATTAATTCACTAAAAATTATTTTATTAATACTAAAATTACTAACTCCAATTACTCCAATTTTTTCCAAACAAAATAATTAATTAACATAATTAACAAAATATACATAACAATTAAAACACCTAAAATTAATTATTCAAAACTTCTTAAATATTAAATTAATTAACATAAATCATTTTTACATCCCCATAGTTAAAATTAACTAAATATATACATAAATCAACCCAAAAATTAACCAAATATTAAAAATAAATTATGAGTAATTAAGCAAATATTATATTAATTAACCAAAAATTAAAATAAACTCAAATAACTAACAAAACAACTAACAAACAACCTAAAAACTAACTAACCACTAACCCAAAAACTTCACCAAATTTGGAAACCATGTACAAAGGAGGGGCTGCTACAGAATTGCTGTCACCGGAGCTGGAGTTGCTGCTATCACTGGTGGTTGCAAGTGGCGGTGGCTGCAGGGCGTCACATGGCAGCCACTGGGAGTTGATGTCTCCGACCCAGGATGAAGAAGAAGGCTAGATCGGCAGGGACATCAAGGAAGAGAAGAAGAAACTAATTGTGGTGATGGCGTGAGGTGATGATGGTGAGGCTGAGAAGATGGCAGAGACGGCGAGAGAAGAAGGAAGAGTGGGACAAAAATGAAGAGAAGAAGTGGTCTAAAATTTAGCTTTAACACAGCTTTTGTCCATAAAAAAAAATAATAATAATACCAAAAATCACTCAACCACACACTTCAAATATATAGTCAACTAACCCATAATATATGTATATATATATCACACATGTATATACATATATATATACGCACACGCTACACCTAACAATAATGAAATAACCCTAGTTTAAAATAATGCTATTAATAATAATAAAAATAACAATAATAATGATATATAAAAATAATGATAATTAAAATAAAATAATGTACATGTATGTAATAATAATAATAATAATAATAATAATAATAATAATAATAATAATAATAATAATAATAATAATAATAATAATAATAATAATAGTGACAACTACATTATTAATAACTTTAATATCTTTAGATATAATAGTTCCCAAATAAATTTTTAAATTCGATAATTAGATATAACAATTCAACGTAATAATAACAACACAAGAATAAAATAACTAATATCGCTAAAATCTTGATATTTATATATAAATAACTTTAAAAATATTCAGGTTATTATTGTTTTCCCCCTTTACAGAACTTGATCCTTGAATTTCAAAGAAAAGTAAGGAAATAAAAAGTTTATTGATGAAAAAGATAGGGATAGGAGGCTTGCATCTCGAATTCTGTCTCCCACATACAGTCTTCTGCTGTGTGATTACTCCACAAAACTTTTACCATCGGAATCTCCTTGGAGTGAAGCTTATGAATTTGGCGATCCACAATCGCCACTAGATACTCCTCGTAAGATAGATTTTTGCTAAGCTCTACTACTTGAGGCTAAAGTACATGAGAAGGATTAGGAATATATTTTCTTAGCATATACATATGGAACACTGGGTGGATTCGAGATAACTTAGGTGGCAACACTAATCTATAAGTCACTTCTCTAACTCATGACCGTATCTCAAAAGGTCTAATGTATCTAGGAGCCAACTTACCCTTATTATCGAACCTCATAACTCCTTTCCTTTTAGGATTAGTATAACTCTTCTGCCTATTGAAAGTTGTCCTCAACCTTTGCTGAATGATAGGGACTTTCTCAAAAGTAATTTGCACCAACTCTAGACCTATTAGTTGTCTCTCACCAATTTCCCAATATAAATGTGATTTGCACTCCTACCATATAGCGCCTCATATGGAGTCATTTCAATACTTATATGATAACTATTATTATATACAAATTCAATCAGTGGCAAGTGGTTATCCCATTGACCACTAAAATCCATCACACACATTCTGACCATATCCTCTAAAGTCTAAATGGTCCTTTCAAACTGGCCATCAGTTTGAGGATGGAATGTTGTGCTGAAGTCTAACCTTGTACCCAAGGCTTTATGTAACTCTTGCCAGAAAATGATGTAAAAGTGGCTCCTCTATTAGATATTATGCTCACAGGAACTCCATGAAGACAAACAATTTTGCTAACATACAACTGTGCCAACTTGTTAGTGGAGTATGTCTTTTTTACCGGTAGAAAGTGAGCTGACTTAGTTAACTTGTCAACTATCACCCAAATCGCATCAAATTCACCTGTTGTTCGAGATAAACTAATCATAAAATCCATGGCAATCATATCCCACTTTCATTCTAGGATAGGTATGGGCTGTAACAATCCTGAGGGCCTTTGATGCTCTAGCTTCACTTGTTGACATGTGAGACACTTGAATACAAATTCTATAACATTCTTCTTCATTCCATTCCACCAGTATATATCTTTTAAATTATGATACATCTTAGTAGAACTTGGATGAATATTGTAAGCCAAAAAATGTGTCTCTTCCAATATCTCTTTCCTTATATCGTCAACATCTGGCACACACAGCTAAGTACCCAAGCGTAAAACACCCTCACTGTTAATTATAAACTCTCTAGATTGACCCTGTTGCACCTCAAATATAATTCTTTATAGTTGTAGGTCCCTCTTTTGAGCTGCTTTAACTCTATCCAAGTACACTAATCATACTCTTAATTGAGCTAAAAGGCATTTCTTAGTCACTTTCCACTGTAAAGCCTGATCAATCAGCTTATACAACTCCTAAATAATCAGCCTCCTTTCAGTACTAATATGGGTAAGATTGCCTACTAATTTTTTGCTCAACGCATCTGCTACTACGTTCGCCTTGCCTGGATGGTAAAGAATCGAACAATCATAGTCCTTAAGAAGTTCCATCAATCCTCTCTGCCTTAGGTTCAAATCCCTCTACTTGAAGATATACTTTAAGCTCTTATGGTAGGTGTATATTTTACAAGTGACACTGTATAGGTGATGCCTCCAAATCTTCAGTGTGAATACAACTGCTGCCATCTCCAGATCATGAGTGGGCTAATTATGCCCATGCTTCTTCAACTGCCTTGAAGCATAAGCAACCACTCTACCATTCTGCATTAGCACATAGCCCAATCCTACACGAGAAGCATCATAATACACCATGTACCCATCGTCACCAGAAGGTAAAGTTAGCACTGAAGCCGAAGTCAATAAATCCTTAAGCAATTAAAAATGCTCCTCACATTTATTAGTCCACACGAAGTTAACATTCTTCTAGGTCAATCTGGTCAAAGGCATGACAATCTTGGAGAAATCCTTCATAAATCTCTTATAATAGCCTGTTAAACCCAGAAAATTTCTCACTTTTATGATCGTTGTAGGTATTAGCCACTCAGTGATTACCTCTACCTTCCTGGGATCTACCTAAATGCCATCTTTGGATACCACATGACCTAAGAATGTCACTTGGTCTAACTAGAACTCACATTTTGAAAACTTGGCATACAACTAATGCTCTCTTAAAGTTTGTAGCACCAATCTCAAATGCATCGCATACTCTGCCTTATTCTTAGAATAGACCAAAATGTCATCAATAAACACGATCATAAATTGGTCTAAGAATGGCCTAAACACCCTATTCATCAAGTCCATAAAGGTTGTTAGGGCATTAGTCAACCCAAAAAACATTACTAGGAATTCATAGTGGGCATACCTAGTCTGAAATCCTGACTTAGGTACATCCTCATTTCTAATCCTCTGCTGATGATACCAAGATCTCAAGTCAATCTTGGAGAAATATTGAGCTCTTTGCAATTGATCAAACAAATTATTAATCATGGTATGATTATGATAAAGAAAAACCCATTGGAGTTAATGTATGGAGTGATACTCCAAATGTGAATTATGTTACTAGAAGTGGGAGGAACTACCAGGTAGCAGAAAAGTAAAATGAAAGGGTTGTAGAAAGGGAAAAATAGAAGACACATAAGTAGAGGAAGGACAGAAAGAGGATCTGATCCTGGAATAATTGAAGAAGGCTAAGGCAAACATCAGCATTTGGGAATTACTAATGCATTCAGGTAGCCATAGAAGAGCTCTAGTTAAAGCTTTATCGAACATGAGCATTGAAACGACAGCTATGCCTGAGGCTATAGTAGCAAAGGTGACGGAAAAGAAACATGGACTGATAACATTCTCAGATGATAACTTGCCTTTGGAGGGAAGAAATTATAACAAGGCATTATTTATCCTAGTTGAAGTAAAAGGGAAGAGAACCAACTTTGTAATGGTAAATGATGGTTCAACTATAAATATATGCTTACTAAAGATCCTACCTAATCTGGATTTGAAAGTAGATGACTTGACGGCTTCAAACCTTATAATCATGACAGTACTAGGAATGTGGAGGGAACATTTCAGGCTTTGGTCAAAACAGGGCCTATAGAGTCAACTATTGAATTTAATGTACTAGACATCCCTGTTACCTATGCCCTACTATTGAGAAGGTCGTGGTTTCATGCCCTGGGAGGAGTACCTTCAAATTTGCACCAGAAAATAAAATTCCCTCATAAAGGAGATGTCATGACAATAGAAGCTAAAACCAATGCAACTGTGGCAGCCATACTTGATAAACAGAAGCAAGTGTATATTCCACCTGGTTTCCAAGTTGCTAGAATATTTGATGAGATAGATCCCAGGGTTGCAAAAATGATGGAAAGCATGAATTATTGACCTGGATAGGGGCTCAGGAAGAATGAACAAGGAAGTCCTAGGCCCCTAAACATTAAAACCTAGGACTATACAAAGGGTTTGGGATATACTGAAGCAGGACTAGTTAGTAGAGGAGCAAAGAACAAAGGGAAAGCAAAAAGAAGTAAGCCCTTGGGAAGGATTGGACCACTAAGTGAGAACTTCATCAAGACAGGGGAAGGTAAGTATTATCTAGGCACCAAAGAATCTGTTAATATGGCTGAAAAAGATGTCCTTGGGTTTGAGATCTTCAAGAGAAGATTGTGGAAAGCCTAGTGGCCAGCAACAAAGAGGAAGTCATGAAGCAAGTAACTAAAAGGATGGGTGATGACGTTGTTAAAAAGCTGTCGTGTCTGCCACCTGAGGAGGAACCACCCTAGGACTTAGCTACTGTCATTAGTGATAGTTTCATTGATGTCTTTTATGAAGAAACTGATGTAATAACGTCTGGTCTTTATGCAGATGAAGATGTTGTTTTTCCTATGGTCAATAATATGAATGCTAGTTTTGCTTACTTGTGTGATGTGCATCCTAATAGTTCTATGCATTCTAATTTTGATCGGTAATGCATGTTTGATATTAATTCAATTCAATTTGATTTATTTAACATGGGCACAAATGATAATCCAAAGAACGTTTCTATATCACATTATGTAACTCCTGAAGAGAGAAAAAATTTTGGGAGAATATTAACAAAAAGAAAGGTAGTATTCACTTGGACTTATGAAGACATGCCAGGTTTGGATAGGGAAATAGCAGAGCATCACATTCCAACTCATCTAGAAACCAAGCCGGTTAAGCAGAAATTGTGTAGATTAAGACCAAAATGGATAAAAAAGATAAGGGAGGGAATTGCTAAGCAAATACAGGCTAACTTCTTATAAGTAGTAGACTACCCTTAATGGCTAACAAGCATAGTACCTATTCCTAAGAAAGATGGCAAAGTACGGATGTGTGTAAATTTTAGGGATCTAAACAAAGCTTGTCCAAAGGATGACTTCCCATTACCTCACATTGATGTAATAGTGGATAGTGTTGCATCAAGTGCAATGTATTCTTTTATGGACAGATTTTTTTAGTACAACCAGATCATGATGCAGTCATGGATAAGATTAAGATAGCCTTCATCATAGAATGGGAGACCTATTATTACAAGGTGATGCCTTTCAGACAGAAGAATGTAGGTGCAACTTATCAAAGAGCCGCTACTACACTTTTCCATGATATGATGCATAAGAAGATTAAGGTGTATGTGGATGATATGATGGTCAAATTAGAGGAGGACACTTTGAAGCCTTAGACAAGTTCTTAGCCCGAATTGAGAGGTACAACTTGAGACTCAACCTAAAGAAGTGGATTTTTAGGGTTACTTTAGGGAAGCTGTTAGGACATATAATGAGCAGCTGAGGAATTGAAGTGGATTTGGATAAGGTGAAAGCCATCCAGGAAATGCTGGCACCAAAGATAGAGAAAGAAGTAAGAGGATTCCTTGGAAAGTTACAGTATATTAGTAGGTTTATCGTAAAACTCACAAACATTTGTGATCTTATCTTTAAGCTCTTAAGGAAAGATTAGCCGGTTAAGTGGAATGATGATTGTCAGAAAGCTTTTGATAAGATCAAGGAGTATCTTGTTAATCCACCTGTTCTGAAGCCACCTAGACAAGGTAAGCCATTGGTTTTATACTTGGCTTTAGAAGAGGATCCAATGAGGGCAATGTTAGCATAAGAAGGGTCAGATCGAATAAAGCACGCAGTGTACTACTTGAGCAAGAAGTTTCTGCCATACGAGGAAAAATATGATTTAGTAGAAAAGACATGTCTGATCATGATTCGGGCTATGAGGAAATTGAAGCATTATTTTCAATCTTACAGGGTTTAAGCTATTTCAAGAGTAGACCCTCTAAGGTATCTATTTCAAGCATCGACTTTAATTAGAAAAATGTCTCGATGGTTGGTACTATTAACTAAATTTGATATAAAGTACATTACTACAAAGGTAATCAAAAGAAGAGCAGTAGCAAAATTCCTAGCTTAGAATGCAATCAAAGGTGAAGAGCAGTGGAATTTGGAGTTTCCAAATAAGAACTTAGTAGTTGTAGAGCACCGGGGGTGGAAACTTTACTTCAATGGAGCTATAAACAACAAAGGAGCTAGATTGGGAGTGATTCTTGTTACACTGGAAGGAGAAACCATACCAATGGCAAAGAAATTAGATTTCAAGGTCACAAACAATATGGTCAAGTATGAAGCATGTATTTATGGGATTGAGGTGGTTATGGCAGCTAGAGTGAAAGATTTATTGGTTTATGGAGATTTAATGTTAGTCATCAATCAAGCTAATGAAGAATGGGAGGTAAAATAGGAAAAGTTAAAGCCTTATATATGTTATTTGAAAGCCTTAATGAAGAATTTCACTAAATGTCTCTTTATCCATCTATCTAGAGATGATAATTAGATGGCGAATGCACTAGCAACACTCTCTTCAATGTGGGATAGTGCAACTAGGTTGGCTATGAAACATTTAGTGATCATGAAGTCAAAAGCACCGTGTTATGAGGGTGAGCAGATTATGAATGTTCAAATGGGGCCTAAAGAAAAGCCTTGGTTTTATGATGTCTAGAGATTCATTGAATAAGGAATTTATCAACATGAAGCAGTCTCAAAAGAAAGATAAGCTCTTTGTGTTCTTGCACGTAACTATGCAAGTCATGATGGGGTATTATACAAAAGAATACCGAATAGGATGTAGCTTAGGTGTCTCAAAAAGGATGAAACTGAAAAGGTGATGCAAGAGATTCATGCAGGAGCTTGCGATTCTTATATAAATGAGATAATTCTAGCTAAAAAGATACTCAGACAAGGGTATTACTGGATGACTATGGAAAAGGATTGTATTAGGACAGTAAGACAATGCCATTAGTGTCAGATCCATGGGAATCTTAGTCACATGCCTCTAACAGTGCTGAATAGTTTATCATCCCCTTGGCCCTTTGTAGCATGGGGAATTGATATCATAGGAGAAATAAGACCAACAATATCAAATGGGCATAAATACATAGTGGTGGCAATCAATTACTTTTTGAGATGGGTAGAGGCAGAATCTTTCAACACTATAAAAGCAAAACAGATGGCACGCTTTATCAAGAAGAGCCTGATTTCTAGATATGGGGTTCCGCATCATATTGTGACAGATAACAGGGTTCAATTTCAAGCAAAAATAGCAGAGTTATTACAAAAGTATAGGATTAAGCACCATAAATCTTCACCTTATCGCCCTCAAGCTAATGGAGCAGTGGAAGCGACTAATAAAAATGTCAAGAAAATCCTTTCTAAGATGGTTAAAACCTACAAGGATTGGTCTGAATATCTTCCTTTTGCCTTATAGGGATATAGGACTACAGTTAGAACTACCACAAGCCAAACACCGTTCTCATTAATATATGGTTATGAGGTAGTTTTACCCATAGAAACTGAGATTAAGTCCTTAAGAGTAGTCATGAAGGCTAAAATAACTAAGAATGAATGGGCACAGAAAAGATATAATCATCTAGTATCTTTAGATGAGAAAAGGATGGATGTTTTATTCCACACTCAGATATATCAGAGAAGGATAGTAAGGGTTAACAAGAAGATTAATCCTGGGAAGATCAAAGCTGGAGATATGGTGCTGAAACAGTCTAGAGCCGTGGTGTTCAATCTAAGAGGTAAATTTAGACCGAATTAGGAAGGACCGTACTTGGATAAATTGGTCTTACCTAAAGGAGTTGCTAAGATATCAGATCTTAAATGGAAGGAGTTTATTAAACCTATTAATCTGGATTGCCTTAAGAAGTACTACCTGTAAAAATATGAATAAAAGTAGAATAAAGAAAATAAAGTCTGCTGGCTAGAGAAACCTGAAAAGGCTAGTCAGATAAAAGTTAGGTCATTCCCGTTGTTCAGAAAACCCGCAAAGGGCTGATAGGCAAAAGTTAGGGAAATAAATAAAAAATAATAGTCCCACTGATTAGAAAACCCGTAAAGGGCTAGTCAGGTAAAAATTAGGGAATTAAAATGTGAGCAAAAATATTCAGTTAGAAAATCCGTAACGACTGGCTAATAATAAGAGTTATGTCATGTGATGTATTAAATGTACTCATTTTGACCCTAATTAATGAATGAAATTGAAATTGAAATTTTGTTAAACTTTGCATATCCTTCTTTATTATAAAGCATAAGTACTTGAAGGGATGACAAAACATAAGAAAGCCTAAAACTAGCTTTATAAGACCATTCTATCTAGTAATGTCTTTGTTTCTTCCTTTGCGACTCATCATACAAAGTTTAAGTTCTCTTGTACCTAGCAAAGCCTGGTGGTTTTGTCTTTTGGATAACAACCCAAGTTTTGTAATCATCCTCAGTAGTAACATTAGCATCTAGGTGTATGTTCTGTTCAAGCGCTCTATAAGGCCACAAGCTCCTAATCTTATCCAAAGAATCTTATCTCAAAGGAAAGCCTTTAAAGTCAGTCAAAATAATAACAATGAACTGAGGGCGACCATATTGACGATAAAGGTGTAAAGGGGTAAAAAAGGTAAAGAAGTGCAGCCCTGGACTAGGAACACAATGATCATACAGCTCAATAGTCATGAACTTCAATCTCCACTAAGGGCAGACCCATGTGATCTCAACATTTAAAATCTTCTTCAACCAGTCAACCCATTGGTCCATAGAACATTTGTCTTTCATTTTCAAAGGACAAGATTGTAACTGATGAGGTTGATAAGTCAAAGGATTGAGGGGTACATTAACCAAGCTCAACTTTTCCTATAACCAAATCTTAAAAAAATGGTATAAGAATAATAAAATAAAAGCCTCCTAAGTTGAAAACCCGAAAAGGCGGCTTAGGCAAAAATTAGGGCAAAAATAAAACAAAAATAAAAGTTTTGGTTGCACACCTGAAGAAGAAGTAAACTACTTAAGAAACGATTATGAGTCTTGAAACTGTCGAGCCTAATGATAGTCTCAGTAAGGATAACTGCCATAGGATTAGCTCCAAGCTCTACCTGTTCCAAAATACTGACAATGCATGTATCGGCACCACCATGGTGAGAAACTAGCAAAAATTGAGCATATAAATAGAAAGCAACTATTCTAATCCAAGAAGCAGTGTTCTTATCCCGAGTCCCACAGACAGTGATCAGAGAAGAAATATCAATTGTCCCAGGGTTATGCGTATACATATAAATAACAACTGGGGACAAATCAAAGAGCATAACCAATCTGCCAAGAAATTGCATCTCCAAATCAGGAAGGGCTATCATAGCAGTCGAGTCTAATGTGCATCCAAGAATAGCAGCAAACTCTTTAATCATTGGACAAAGCTCTTGCCCATTAAACCTGAAGACATGGTCCTTGACATCCCAGAAGGTAGAAGCAGCATGTAGGAGATTGTTATCAATAGTCAAGTGCTGAAGAGATTTTAGGGATTTGATGTGGAAAGGTTGAAGCTTATTCCAATCATCACCATTGAGACTTTTAAGAAAGTTCTTCATTATTTGAAGAGATGCTTGAGTCATGATAGAGAATGAAGGAGAATGCCCCTTGTATAGTCTTATATAGGGAAAGAAGATGAGTTCATGTGGGAAAAGGATTTTGCTAGCAAAGAAAGATGTGGATAAGGTGATAGAATCTAAGAAGGATTGGTATAAATAGATAATTGGGAAGATAATCCATTCTTTTAATTATTTATCTATCCAATATTATCCATCTTGGAAAAGGATTAAGATAAATGGATAATTAATTAAAAAAATAATGTTCATTAACTATCTTTTTTAATTAGTTATTTTAAAAAAAAAGGAGGGGGCTGCTAAGTTAAAAACTCGAAAGGGCGACTTAGGTAAAAGTTAGGGCAAGCTCGCTAAGTTGAAAACTCGAAAGGGCAGCTTAGGCAAAAGTTAGGGCAAGCTCGCTAAGTTGAAAATTTGAAATGGCAGCTTAAGGAAAAAAATCCATTAAGATGCAAAAACTGTTTCAGTTCTATTTAACAGTGTTCAGGACAGTACAAGAATAAAAACAGCAGTACAATAGAGAGCAGTCAGATACAGACACGCAGAAAGTTAGGAATATAGAAGCTCTAAATCACTCATCTCATGCTCTGGTATCAGGCCATGGGCTCCATCCTCTGGTAGGGTCATTATGATGATAAGTGTCTAAAGATTCTTGTAGATGAAGTCCCAGTACTATACGGATCAAAGCCCAAGTCTACAAGCTACCGACGAAGCATCTCATTCTCCCGCTCTAGACCACTGAAATAGCTCTGCATACACAGAAAACACCATATCACATGCATTACATGCATTCATTTGCATTGTCTCAGTGAGGGCACTTACCCACTAACTATCTGTAACCTGCATCATAAATAATCTCTGAGACAAGGCAAGTCCGTATAGATACTCGACCTGTGTCCGGGGAATCTGTTTTGTAAAATTTTGTTAATATCAATGTCAAGTGTACAGATCCATAAAAGAAATAAAGCAAACAGACTCACATGAGAAGCATCTGGTGGATAAAAGCTAGGAAGCTGAGCATCACCAAATTGCATTTGCTGCTCAACTGGAGCATGAACAGTAGGAGCCTAGTAGAACATAGACTTGTCAGGAAGAGAGACATCACCAAGCATAGCACCGATAAAGGCCCCATCGTGACTAGACCTAACGTGCTGAGTATGACGACCAGGACTAGGTCTGGGCTCAGGGCTCTCAGTCTCTAGAGCAATCTCAGTCTCCTCATCCACATTAACAGGAGAGCGAACCTCCTTAAATTGTAAAGAGAAGGACTGATTCATAGGTTCTAGAAATTGAAAATGAAACAATGAGAAATTACCTCATCATTGTTAATAGAAAAATGCTCTAAGAGACTCTCATGGATAAACTGCTGATAATGTCAAGGACTCTTAAGAAAATCTGAGGTAGCATATCCGTATAGTGCAACCCTCAACTCTGAACTTGTAAGATACGAGCTACAAAGCATAGAGGAAGGGACATCAAATGGAATGCGACATCAAGAAGGGCCAGAAGACCAGTGATACACTCGCTCCCCTAAATACCATATCAGACAGCCATAACCAGAGAGCATGATCCTCATAGACTCCAAGCAAGCTACAACCGCCATGAAATCATATTGCTGGATGTCCTCAACACCCTCCAACCAATCAGAGTTTATCTGTAATTTATGTAAATTAAGTTTAATCTCTATTAAACTGTAATATACTAATGATTTTATTTTCTTTTTCCTTACCGGGTGCCACTCGACAGTGTTCAACTGATCACGATACGTCTGTAAAGTATTACTGTTACTAGCAAGGTGAGAAGAACCCTATCTCATCATCAGAGGAAAGGTCCTATTAGAACTAATAGCATTAAAGCCTCAAATCAACCCGATCTCTATGCTCCAGATCTGGAAAAAAAGAGAACATATTAGAAAAATGCAAAAAAGAGCAAGACTATAAAGATCAAATGAAGGAGAACATACATGCAAGACGTGCCAAAAGCCACACATCATGACAACACCTCTACAAACAGTGTCCAATCTATAATAAATATAAGTGAGTGCAGCAGATTCTCAATCTAATGTGGCAACTAGATCTAAGTCACGAAGAGGACCCAACAAAGCGATACTGACCTCATGACTGGTCTCACAAAAGAGGGTCGTGCCTAATAATATTAAAAGGAAACACCTCACCTTATGAATAATCTGACGAGGAGTAGAAGTAGGAAGGTGTTTGAATCCCTCAACTAATGATGAAAGAAGAATGGTCTTTCGATTCTTCCATGTTGGGGTGAACCCGATCAAATCTCACACCTACTAACTCCGTGCATGCTCTAGAAGACTACAATAGCTGATGTCAAATGGAACTGGGGATCCTCCAAAGGAAATCCTGGTGATAGCAGAGAAACTCATAGGTGAAATGGTCAGCTCACCCACATGAGTATGAAAAGTGTGGGTAGTATCCATCCATTGCTCAATCAAAGAAAATAAAGAATAATGGTCAAACCGGCCTCGAACAGTCAAAAGTGCAGTAATGAAATGCCTAAATCTGGATGCCCAAATCAGACGTGTCACCTGCTCCGACAGTCCATGAAATAATTCCTAGGCTATATTAAAACAGCCCTTGAACTTCATCAGATGCTATTTCAATTTTAAAAAGAAAATAATAATTAATTAATTAATCAAAGAATTTAAATTGAAGGATTTGATTAGTTAATTAATTAATTGCCCATTAAAAAAAGTTT
Organism: Mallotus nudiflorus; assembly: GCA_947683625.1. Classification (NCBI taxonomy): domain Eukaryota; kingdom Viridiplantae; phylum Streptophyta; class Magnoliopsida; order Malpighiales; family Euphorbiaceae; genus Mallotus; species Mallotus nudiflorus. The sequence continues at coordinate 1,255,554 of CANTUR010000856.1, forward strand.
AAAAATTTGATCGACAATGTAGATTGCCGATCGGCATTAACTCGGCTTATCGGAAATCTGGAATTCTGACCGAAATTCCAGACATTCGATCCTCCATTTTGACAACCCGAGAGTCAAATTTCATATTTTCAAAGTTAATTTCAATTTATCATGCATTTTCATATTAATTTCTGACTAATATACATGTCAATGTCAATTTCTACTCTGAAACTAACTCTAATTACTAATTATATAGGTAATATTTTTGCAAAAATAAATAGAAGCAAGAAAAGTTACCTCATTACCCACATCTCTGCACCTGTGGGTATGTAAATGAGTCAAGGGAAAGATAGTTAAGTCTTCTCAAAATTCTAGATTATTCTAAGGAAAATGAAGAGGTAGGTCTAACTCCTTCATGTTGTCCATGTGACGAGGAGGCCATAAGATCATACGGATTATAAATCAGACAACAAATGGTGAAAAAATCAAGAAAAGAAAAATCGAGATCAATTGAAAAAAAAAAAGAGAAGAAGAAGAAAAGAATAAGAAGAGAAGTGAAGTTATCGACAAAAGGAAAAGAATATATAAAATGGAGAATATCCATTTTCATCCTTCCAATTTACTTACTTTTTATCCATCTTTTCTTTCTTACAATTTGGTCTATTATTGCAATCGGATTAGGAATACATTCCTAATTAAATCATGACATTCATCAAATTAATAATTCATTGAATTATTAAGACTGCATAATCAATCTGTGATTCTAAATTTTCTATCAAGTACAAAATACAGAACAAGAATATAGAACTCATTTTTTGCCTGAATAAGAGTTGAAGCATGATCTTCAAAAATAACATTTGAAGAGTAAGAGCCTCAAGTACTTGAGGATGAGTAGTATGAGGAATACTAAGTGACTTGGTAACAACATTAGTAGGAGAATAATCACATCCACTGAAACCAATAGATCCCAGATTTTGTTATTTATCAATCACCCCAACAAAGTTAAACTTGATGAAAAATGATGGTAGAGGCTAACAGGAAGAGGAAGTGCACACAAGAGGTGGAGTATAAGGAATAAGAATTGTCTCTATAGATTGTTAAAATTCATTAAAGTGAAAGACAATATGATTAATAAAGTATAATAGTGAGCATTAAACATAAATTCATTATAAGACTTCCAAATATGCCATAATACAAACACCAAAAAAAATTCATGTTAGGAACAACATAAATCGGATGACGAAGAGATTAAAATACCTGAAGCCACTAATCTTTAAAAGGAATCTTTGTCATTGCTTCAATTCAAATCATGAAGAGTGATGAAAACCATCCCTACTAGGATATTGGCCAATGAAGAAATAGATGCTTAATAGATTCACTAGATAAATGGCAAATTAGACAAGTAGGATCTAAATATTGTATACGACTTACAAGATTCTCATTAACATTGAGGAAATTATTAATCAAATACCAAAGAAAATGCTTGAACTTGTTTAGAACCTAAAGGAACCATATTTATTTCCAAAAACTTATTGCCTTCGTCAAAGGACCAAAAGAGAGTACTAGAGATGGAAGATGAGCATAAAAAAGATGGGTAGTAGCCAAGTGATAATCAATTTTCATTATAAAATAACTAATTGTCACAAAAAAATTTAATTGAGAGAAATATCAACCTTTGGAATTCTTAAAGAAAAAAAAGACATGTAATGCAATAACTTTCATCATTGTTTAGTAAGCAAAGCCAAGTTAAAAGCTTGCCGGTCATAAAAGCCCAAACCTTCATGGAATTTACTTTGACACATTAAAGACTAGCTTATTTGATTCAACCTTCAATCAAAGTCATGTTGGCCAAACCAAAAATTAGATATAAGTTGGCTAAGTTGTTTACCAAAAAGTGATAATTCAAAATAAGACATAGTATGCACAGGAATGGAAGTGGCAATAGCTTTAATTAAAGTCTCCTTCCCAATAAAAGAAAGATGATGTGATTTTCATCCTTGTATTTTCTTAACAACACAATCTTTAATCTCTTAAAATGTAGCTTGTTTAAACTTAGACATAAGCGATGGAAGTTTAAGATATTTATCTTAAGCATCAATACTACTAATCCTCAATTTTTTAGCCACAAAGCTGCGTGTATTTGCCGGTGTATTATTATTGAAGAAAATAAATGTATTTAGAAAAATTAATTTGTTAACTACTTGCTTTTGCATAGAGCTAAAGAATTGCCTTCAATGTATCAGATTCAAAGGTGGATGCTTGACAAAAACTAAGAGAATCATAAAAAAAATAGTAAGTGAGATGCATATAGGAAGTATTAGTGAGATGCATATAGGAAATATTAGTTCATCTTAATGCCATGAAGACTATGAGAAGAATCAACTTTACATAGCAAATTACCTAACCCCTCAGCACATATAAGAAACAAATAAGGAGAAAGTGAAAAACCCTGTCTTAAACCACTACCAAGATGGAAAACCTAGTGGTTCACCATTACTGAACACATTTCCATAATCTACGAAATATATTGATGATGAAACCCTAGCTTAATCATGACACTTTGTAAGTAGAACCATTCAACATGGTCATAAGTTTTAAACATATCAAACTTTACAGCCTTATCATAATATTTACTTGACCACTTGTTTTTTGAATAATGCATTATTTAATGTGCCACAAGACCCCACCCACGAAAGCACCTCAATAATAAATAATAATAAATGGCAAAACTACTTCTAACCATTTAGCCAAAATTTTTAAAATAATTTTATAAAAGATGGAATACGAGTTGAACTTATGAAGCGCATTAGGCAACTTGAAAATAAGTGAGATTAAGATATGATTAAAGGCCCATAGAAAATGACCATTAAAGGAAAATTCTTTAATAGCACTACACACATTAACACCAATAACATCCCAATAGACTTGAAAATATTTTGCATTAAACCCATTTAGACCCGGAGCTTTAGTAGAGTGCATAGAGAACACAATAAACTTGATTTCAACACCAGTCACTCTTTTTAAAAGTCGATCATTCATAGAAGGAAACATAGATCACTTAATGCAATCAACAATAAGAGAGATATATAAGGTATCAGTAGTAATAAACAAAGATTGGAAATAGAAGACTGCAATATTCATAATGTCAACGTTATTCACAAAATAAATTTTTAAACATTATATCATTTTTGCTACAAATTCATAATTTTTTATTTTTTAATAATCTAAAATTAGGTTGTTAAATATTTAACAAGCCTAATACATCTGTAATGCCACAAATTTGACATGTTTATTTGTTTGCCTCCTCAATTTATAAAATGATAATTTAGATACTTGTACTTAGTGAAAATAAGGCTTATTTACACTTTTTGTACCATTTGAAGTGTTTACATATTTTATTTATAAATTGAAATGAAACTAATTAAAAACCTAAATTTAGATGAAAAATGTTTGTAGTAAGTTAAAGTTTTAAAATAATCAATTTGTAACTTGAAAGAATAAACTGTAGAACGTAGCAAGTTTAAAAGGCTGCAGTTATATTATTCTCATTTATTAAGTTTAGTTGAGTTCATTTGATTCTTGACTAAAAGCAAAAACTAATGGAATGGTGTTTTAATATAATGGAGCTCAATTTCAAGCAATTTTTAATGTATTTCCAAAAATAAAAGATGGACTTATATATTATATAAAATTTACAGAAGATTGTAGTAATTATTTCAAGAAAAAAGGATAGTATGATTTTAAATTTTGATTATTTTTTATATGATTTTTTATGATAAGTTAAAATATACAATTATTACCTTTAACATTTTTTTATTCTTGTAGTTTTGCACAGATCGAACTAAATTAGTTAAAGTCTATTACATTTTAGATATCGAAAATGTAGACAAAAAATATATTAAATTATTATCATAGTTAATGATATGGTAGATGAGATAAGTATCATGTTATCATTATATTAGTGACAACTTATTGTTATTTTAGCTATATATCAAACAAAAAAATATAATACATCAGCATTATATAATATATTAAAATGTCATATAAGCACAATTTCAATAATAATAAAAGTGTTAATATGTTATATTTAAAATTACTTATTATTGGCATGACTATAGAAATTGTGATAATTTTCTTATTTTGACTTTGACTTTTCATTATCCCTTAGTTTTTTTCCTATTATATGGATTTTACTTGTTATAGAGATTACTTCCTATTATAAAGTTTATTTTCTCTTTTAACTCTATTTGGTATACTATAAATAGACCCCTTTGTAATAAGTACAAGTCAATAAATATATTCTTTATTATAATATAGTATCAAAGTTTAGTTCTGCCTAAGTTCTTTTGTCTTTCTTTCCAAAAACAATGTCTTTACTTCGTTTGTTTCTGTTTTTTTTTGCTCTTAGCAAACTCATTTCTAGATCTATTTCTAAAATTCTACCATAAGGAAAATTGATGTCTCTAAACCACTTACCACAATTTTGACCATATCAAACCATAATCTATGGGTGCAAAGTATAAAAGTTTCTTAATTGGGTGTAAACTCTAGCGTGTAGTTACTAGAGATATTGTTAAACCTATGCAAGAAAAAGATGAACCTAGTGTTAAGTTCGCTAAACAACTTGAAGATTAGGATAACAACAAATCGCTAGATTATCACATGGTTTCGTAACACCTCTATTCCCTCTATTGGTAATTTGCTAATTTGCTAATTTTGATATTGCTAAGGAAATATAAAATGTTTTAGAAAATTGCTCACTATTAACAATTATGGACCACTCTATATACTCTCAAACAAGAATCGAAGCAATCAATGAATGATTTTCTTGCTCAGGTACAACCTTTTTAGAATCAGTTAGCTCATGCTAAAATTATTACAGACCATCTCTAGTTCATTCAGATTCTCATGGCTCTTTACTTAGAATATGAAGCAGCAAGGGCTTCATTATTGTATTTTAATCCTTTACTTACTCTAGATGTTGTTGTTTAAAAGATCATCTTTAAGGAGACACATTTTGGCTTTAATAGGTCTCTATAAATTGATGCTGCTCTTGAAATTACACAATTCAAGCCATACTACCAAAATCATGATCAAAATTTTGTAAGAATTGTTGCCAAACTATTCATAATCTTCTTGATTGTCTCACTGTTGAGACATATTATTAAAAATTGTCTTACCCGCCCACTAATTCCAAAGGGTGGATCTTCTAAATCTATGAGTTCTTCTCAATCTAGATCTTCTATTACTATTGTTACTGCCTCCGATGGATCTACTACCATTACTTTGAGTGATCTTAAAGCTCTTCTAAAACATGTTCTCTCTTTCAGTTCTCCCTCTCTTACTACTTTATCTACCACTCTAGGTAAATCCCTTTGATTTTTTTAATCTACTTATTGTAGTCATATGACCTCAAATCTCTCTTATTTATCAACTAAAATATTAATCTCTTCTCTTTCATCTATCCATACTAAGAACGTCATAAAAGTGTCTATCATTTATATTGGCCATGCAATTACTTCTAAACTTAATCTTCTTATTACATACATTTTTCCTAATCTAGCTTTAAATCTTATCTCGGTTTCATAATTATGTGACATAATTTCCTCTTCTTTTGGTTGTCAAGTATTAGATCCACAAACAGGTTAGACTCTTGGGAAGGGTTATAGGGTGGGAAGATTATTTGAGTTTATGTTTCTTTGTCTTTCCTATAAATTTATGTCTATTGCAACAACAATTGTCTCTCTTTTATACTAATGGCATCTTCGTTTAGGTCATGTTTTAGCTTGTAAACTTCGTCTTTTAGTGTCTTGTGGTTTATTAGGATCTATAAAATTTAAGTTTTTTATTACTTAAACTGTCGACCTGCAAAACAACCAAATTTATCTTTCAATAATAATAATTCTATTTTAAGTATTCCTTTTGGACTTGTTCACTCTAATATTTAAGGCCCTTCACCTATATTGGTATTTTGTTTTATTTATTAATGATTATTCTCAATTTACTTGAATTTATTTTTTGGAATAAAGATCTAAACTTTCTTAAATATATGTTAATTTTGCCAATATGATCAATCCCAATTCTCTCATTCCATAAAAATACTTTGTACTGATAATGCGCATAAGATTTTCTTTCGTTAATTTCTTTCTCAATAAGGAATTGTTGTTCAATGTTCTTATCCTTATACATCTAAGCAAAATGGAAGGGTTAAACATAAACATCATCACATTCTTAATACTATTTGTGCCCTATTTATCTATACCTTATGTCCTAAAAAATTTTAGGGATAAGCTGCTTTAGTTGTAGTTCACACTATTAATTTTGTTCCAACTCATGTTCTTAATAATTTAACACCTTTTGAGTAGTTATATAATAAGGTTTTATACTATTCAATTTTTAAACCTTTTATCGTATAAACATTCATGTTACAGCATTAGACTCGCTTATTGTTTTCTTAGTTATGGTATTGAACACAAAGAGTATTGTTAGATTGGGATCCCAACTCTAATCGATTGTGTATCTCATGGCATGTTACCTTTTAGGAACATAACATGTTTTTCTCTTTGTCAAAATTTCATCAAATCGATCCTTCACCTTCTTTATTCTTTATTGATTCATTTATTGAATTGTTTCTTACTTCTAATTTACTTACTTTTGAAGAGCTTAATAATATAACCATCGATGTACTTGCTCTTAATGAGAATGTTCCAGTTGTTGATACCATACCTAATTCCACTCTTCATTATTTTGATAGAGTAAGAAAAACTCCTTTTACTTTAATGATTATCATTATGATTCTACTATTACCACCTTACATCGTGTAGTTATTATAAGGCTAGTACTGACTATTAACCCCTTTGGCAATAAGCTATCATAAAAGAACTCCAAGCTCTTAAGAAAATTTATACTTAAAATTTAGTATATCTTTCTCATGGTAAGACTTTAATTGGATGCAAATGTATTTACAAGATTAAAACTTGTTCAAATAGGTCTATTGAGTGCTAAAAGCATGTTTAGTAGCAAAAGGATATACATAAGAGAATGGAATTAATTGTAAATAGACATTTCTTCCTATGGCCCAACAAATCTTTGTTCTAAACCAAGCTATCAAATGGTGGTGCCTTCTTCAAATGGAAGTCAAAAATGCATTTCTTAATGGTGATTTACAAGAAGAAGTCTATATGCATCCTCCACTCAGTTATTCTCATCCCCTAATAAGGTTTGTCAACTTAAATGGACTTTATATAGGTTAAAATAGGCACCAAGAGCTTGGTTTGCAAAATTTGGTTCTAGTATTGCATAATTTGGCTTTGCCTCCAATTCTCATGATTCTACCTTATACATTTGACATACTAATTAAAGTACTATTCTTCTTTTACTTTATATTGATGAGGTGATTATCATTAGAGATTATGGAATTTGTATTTCCAAATTGCAACAACATCTCTATGAGTAGTTTAAGATAAAAGACCTTGGTTGTCTCAGTTATTTCTTAAGACTTGATGTGTCTTCCAATTCTACTAGATATTGCCTTTGTTAGGCAAAATATGCTTGAGATTTACTCTCTCAAGTTGGTATCATTAATAATAAAACTATATCCACTCTTTTAGAGATCAATGTAAAATTAACTCCTAAGGATGGCACCCCTCTTAATGATCTTACTTTGTATCACCAACTTATTGAGAGTCTAATCAACCTCACAATGACTTGTCTTAATATTTCTTATATAGCTCATTTGGTTAGCCAATTTATCGTTGCTCCTCTCTTATCTCTTTTTTCTATTGTTCCTCTAATTCTTCGCTATGCAAAAGGAACATTATTTCATGGGCTTCATTTTTCTTCTTATTCCTCTATTATCTTATCTGGATATTTAGATGCTGATTGGGTAAATGATCCTACTAAACGTTGCTCTACCACTAATTACTATTTCTTTTTAGGAGATTCTCTTATTTCTTGGCATAGTAAAAAGTAAACTATTATTGTTTGTTGTAGCACGCAGTTTAAATATCATGATTTTATAGATGCTACATCAAAATTTCTTTAACTTCTTTGGTTATTAGAAGATATGGGTATTACACATCATTCAACAACTGTTCTTCATTATGATAATCAAAGTGCCATTCAAATTTCTTATAATGATGTGTTTCCTGAACAAACTAAACATATTGAAATTAATTGTCATTTTATGCATCATCATGTTGCTCAAGATACTATCAATCTTCAATCAATGCCACCAACAAATCAAATCACAACAGATATTCACCAAATCTCATCTTTCAGGCTACTTTCAAGAATTAGTAACCAAATTCAAGCTGACATAAAAACTACCACCTTGAGTTTAAGGGGGTAGTAACATGATTAGAGGGATTGTGATAATTTTCTTCTTTTGTCCATAACTTTTCACTATCCCTTAATTTCTTCTTGTAATATAGATTTTCCTTGTTGTAAAGATTACTTTTTATTGTAAAGTTTATTTCCTCTTCTAACTCTATTTCATACACTATAAATAGACTTAGATATAATGTGTAATATATACAATTCAATAATATATATTCTCCGTTTATAATACTAATAATAAAAATCATATAACTTAATTTGTTAGAACAAAGTTAAAAATTATCAAAATGTAAAACATTAATTGAAAGAGCAATAAAGGTACCAAACTAAAAGTTAGAACAAGATCATGTAACTAAATATGTGTTTGCTGCGAGTCCTTTAGTTACCATCCCATCCCATTATATATTTTGTTTTATTTGTTTTTCATGTTTTTAGGGTCACATACAAATTTAGATCAAATTAACAGGGAGAGAGAGAGAGAGAGAGAATAGTTTTATATTTGGTGTGACTTGAATTCTAACGTTCATTACTAAAACATTTTTGCATTGATCAAATTATACTTTCATCTTGAGTTTAGGTTATACAATACATATTTTTTAATCTCTGTTAGTTAAAAACTATTTTCCTGATAAGAAAAATAGTTCGGACAAAAATGACATCAAATTCTAAGAATCTATATAAATAGGCTTACTTATTTTAAAAAATGAATTGTATACGTATTTAAATTTAGTAAATTCTATTAATTTTTTTAATGCTAATAATAAATTATGATATTTTATAAACTTAGCATTTGATTAAATAAATTTTAAAATTTACAACTACTTCCTACTGAATTTGTATAAGAGTTGAGTTTAATAATTAAATAAAGGAAAACAAAAATTATTTTCTAATTCATTATATTTCCCTCTTCCTCTTTCCTTCCCTAAAATGCACTATTTTACCCAAAAAATTTGACAATTGCTTAAACTTAAAAAATCAATTCGATGAGTCAGTAACTATGTCTAACTTATCAACTTTTTTTACAATTGTCACTAATAGTGCCAACTTAATAAAAAAAATTCACATTAAATTTAAAATTAATTTGATCATAATTTTTGTGACTGGGAGAGTCGGTAATTAATACATCAACTCTCTTAAAGTCATCTAATGTTCTAATATTCAATTCTTACAATTGTCTTTTTGTGTTTTGAATTGAGTTAATTTTATTTGAAAAATGTAAGAGTTGAATCTTTGATTTGATTGTTAAATTTATTAATTATTCTTACTAGGGCTAATTTTAAATTTATGTTAGTATAGTTTGGGTTATTGTAATTGTTAATTTTTTAAGAAAAGGGTTTGAATGTGTGAATTTTGAAAGACACTTGTAATTGATTAAAATTCAAAAATAAGAAAATTGCAATTTAATTGAGGTTAGTAAAAAAAATTCAAAAGTAAATTTGGGGACTGGGTGTAGAAAAGAGGTGGTCAAATCACAGTAAAATATAGCAATAAGATTCAAATCCCACACATTATAATTTTTTTTTTTTTGAGAAAAATTGTCATTAAATCACTCTTTCATTGATTTTTTTTTCAATTTTTGAATTGAATCAATTCACCCTTGTAAAACTTTTAATTCTTATGAAATTATATTTGATATTAATATATATTAATGGTTATTATTAAATTAGAAATAATCTAATAGTTTTTAATTGATTTGTATAAATACATATGCGTGTAGTGTAGCAAAAATTTAAAGTACAAGCTACATTCTTATTGATTTAACCCATCAAGAGATTAACTTAAGGTTAATGGATGTCAATATAATGCTTATGCAAAGTACGGAATTCCCCTCCCCAATCAAATTTGAATGATTTGATTTTAGAATCAAATTGCTTTTCCACCATGGATTGAAATTGATGAAAGATTTTTGAAACTTCACTCTTACATTTAATTAGATAAAATCATATAAATAAAGTGAAGTCATCAATAAAAATAACAAAGTATTTAAAGTCAAAAAAGGATCCCGAACATCGGAATGGATCAATTGCAAGGGTTAAGTACTATGATGATGTGTTAAGTTTAAGGTCACATGATGAAGCTTTTCCAAGCAACAAGCTTCACACTTATTTTTGGAAATTTTATTTTTTGAACATGGAAGTTGAAATTGATTAACTAAATGACGAACTGTAGAGTAGTTTGGATGTCCTCGTCTTGCATATTAGTCTTCCAAGAATGCAAAATACATTGTAGCATTCAGGGGTTTAGGCGAAATTCCCTGTAATTTGTAAAGGCCAAGTTCAGTCTCATTTCTTGAAGTATTGTCTTCTTAGATACCTGGTCCTTAACAAGACAATGGTCAGCATGAAATTCAAAAAAAAATAGCGATTATTTTGAAAATCATTTTTTTCAAAGTAAAGGTTTAGTAATGGCAGGGCCATGTAAAATGTTATTGAGAGTAAGTGGCTTAGAAGAAGAGGAAAGTATTCCATGTCTAATGTGATTAATTCATAAACCATCACCATTACCAACTAGCAATTGTTTTATACCTTTATGGTCATTGGAAATACTGAGTGAAGACAAATCTAGAGTGACATAGTCTGTTGCTCCAATATCTATGTACCACTAAGTTGAAGGAGCCGAAGAAGGCAAGGATAATAGGCCCAAAGTTGACTGAATAGTAGAGAGATTAGCTTGCATTCTAGTTTGAGAATTAGAAAAATTTCTATTAAAGGAAGTAAAAGGAGGTCGATTGTGAGGTGTGAAGTTTGTATCAAATAGTCTACGATAATAAATCATTATATGATTGTTCAACCCATATATCTGACAAGCAATTGAGTTGAATGTGGAAGTATAACCTCACCGACAACCATGATTTCCTTGTCATCCTCGATTAGTAGTAGCGGAAGGTTGAGTAGAGGACATTAAATGAGAACACTGCACTAAATTAGCAATAGGAACATGAGGTTGTTATGAATTTGATAACAATTCATAAGCAACAAACTGACCATGGAGTTCATTAAAAGAAATTGAATTAGAACGTTGTTGTAAGGCTCCGATAATGTCATTATATTCAACACCAAGCTTTCTAAATACAATGGCAATGAATTTCGATGGTGATATAGACTATTCAACGAAGGTTAAGGGATCTGCAATGGCTTTGTCTTAATAAAGGTATTGAGAAATAGATTTAACTTCCTTTGAAAGATTATGTAATTCAATATGCAGTTGTGTTTTTTGTATATTACTGATAACACTATAACTTACGGCTAAAGCTCTCTAAATTTTTGCTGCTGAATTAAGGCCAATGAGCTGAGGATATATTTCCTCTGTTATTGATGAGAATAACCATGAAAAAAATAGTTGATCTTTATGCAACCAGACTATATTGTCAGGATTAGGAATAAGCTTATTTATTGTGGAATTAAGAATTTCTTTAGAGGGGAAGCTTCAGTGCCATTAATTATACCATAAAGGTTATAATAATTCAAAAGTGGAGTAAATTGTAGTTTCCAAGGAATGCAATTCTTGGAGTTCAATTTAATGGAAAAAGTTTAATGAACCTATGAAGGTGTTGTAGTAGAAGAAGGAAATATGAACGAAGGGAAGGAAAAAGTAACAATATAAGAGATTTTCATAGAAAAAGAAGAAGATGATGATAAGGAAGGAGTGGTCATTTTGTTTCACGCACTGATACCAAGTCAAAAAGCTAATTGAGATTATAAAGTTGTATATTACTATTATGATTAATGTCTATAAATATAGGTACAAAAGATCATATACAACAATAGAGGATAATAACCAGGTAACAATCTAACTAAAGTTGTGTTATAATTGTAGTGATAAACATTATCTTGACAATGGATGACACAAGAACTAATTAATGATGATATTTTTGGCCTTGAAGGTTAATTAAGTATAAAATAACTACTCATTTAAGGGAACCTACCCCTATTTGAAGAACCAAATGAATATTAATCTTAATAGTAATATTATGGAGCTTTGAAACATGGAAGAAGAAGGCTACAAAGTGTTTGTAAATAAGGTATTAAAGTAAATAAAAGTCTGAGGCCAAATGGAATGATGTTGAGAAAAAACTAATTAAAGGGGTGCAACCGAAAGGCAATGAATATTTTCAGTTGTGGTCTTCCCTAAGAAGAGCATGCAAAGGTTGTACATTTTGTCTTGGCTAAGAAAATATGAACACACTTTAAGTACATGAAAGCAATGAAGATTTAAACAATTATTCATGAATACAAGCTCTTCATAGTAAAGTCGAACAAAAGGATTATTGAAATGTACAACTGTCTTACCATTTTTTTCAATACAAGTCATGGGCTACACAAACGGGGCAATCATCCCTTAATACTTACCATATAGGTGATGGCCATAGGAATTTTCTATGATTCAAACTCGAAATTTTCTATGATTCTCACAACTGTCTTACCATTATCATTAATGCAATGAGAAAGTTTGAAGTTGTATGAATAATGTTAATAACATCCTATAAGTCGCAGTTTATTTACAACTACTGAATATTAATACATTAAACAAATTAAAAAGTACAAAAGATTTAACAGTTAAAAATTTTGCTATAAGGAAAATATAGTAGTGAAAAGAATAAATAAACGATTTCAACAAATAAAGAAAAAAAACTCCTAAAATATCGATACATTAATACTATAAAAGCAAACCTTTAGTTCAACAACTGTTTTTCGCAAATTGATTCAACCACTAAAATTCATCTTGCAATTGAGCCCACCAACTGTTAGGATCAACTAGAGCTGTAAACGAGTCAAACTGCTCATAAGTAGCTCGGTGTTTAACTTAATAAAAGTTCTTTCGAACTCATATATTGAAACTCGATTAATAAACGAGTAGAACTCAATCCATATAAATTTTAGTTCATAAAACTCATAAACAAATTCAAATAAAAACTCACAACCTAACTCGTAATTTTAATATTTAATGATTTGTTTTTAGATATATAATATATAAATTTATAATATAAAAATTATTTTAAAAAATACGTTATTAAAATAAAATCATAATTTATGTTAAATCTATTATAATTTATTTTAGTAAATAATTCATTTTCAATTTATAATGCATAATTTTAATTTATAATTTATAATTTATATTTTTAAAAATATTTTTAGGTTTGTTTAGTCTCGCGAACAGGTCATTAACACTAAGTGGTGAGCTCAACTCAATTATAAACGAATTAAGTCTGAACTAACCAAAATTCAATTCAATTACACCTTTAAAATTAATTGGGTAGAAAATTCTTCTCGCTTAAGTTATACTTATGCATAATAAAAAAAATTTTAAAAAAGTTATATTGAAAAATCTTTTATCATCCATGAAACTTTCTAGGTTTTAAGAGAAATTAAAAAAAAAAAAGTTTTGCCTTAAAAGATTGACAACATACGTAAAAAAAATTAAAAAATAATTATTTAATTTTTATAAAATAATAAGAGCAATGTGCAATTTTTTAGTGAATTTATGAGGTTTTTTTTTTTTTTTATCTTTCCTTCCCTTATTTAATAATAATAAAGAGGAGGAGTAATTCAAACCCCTCCCTTTTGATGTTTCTTCCGTGCCTCCCCATCCCTAGGCGGGGAGGCAATTTATGAGTTATTAATATAGTATATGTTGTTTCGAAAATGTCTAATCTTAGTTCACAGTTAATTAAATCTACCAAATTCAATCCTTTTTGTCTTCTTGTTTTTTGGATAATGGAATTGGAGGGTAGAACTGAAAATAGTAAATGAACTAACTGAATAACAATAATAATAATGAAATTAAGGAAGTCCTTCTCAGTCTTGAAGAGTAAGTATAGTCCATGCTCTGAAAATTGACATGAAATGATATAAAATTTAAGTTATTAAATTCTTTTTGTCAATTTTTATCAATTTCACCGATTTTTTTTTTTTTTTTTTTTTTGTGAAGTTCTCCCCATAAGTATGATAGAATTGAACCTCAATTTTGCATCGCAATCACATACATAATTCATATATATAATTGAGTTACATCTAATTTATATTTGTGTACAAATATATATATAAGAACAAGTCAAGAAAATAACAATTTCCTCAACTAATAGAATACAATGTATATACAATTATGATATATAGTAAACAATTAAAATTTCAAGGTGTTTGCAGTAGTCAAAGATGATAGAATATTTCAAAAAAAATGTATTTAGACATAAACTGTTGGAAGCAAAGACCAACATGCATACGTCTAGAAAGAAAAGTGAGAGAAGGAAAAAAAATTAATTCAATGACCATACCACATATTCAATTTTAGATTTAAAATAATTTAAAGGAAAATAATAATGAAAACCCACCATCCTTCTAGATACGTATATCATTATAAACTTTAAATATTTTTTTTTAATTTTCATTTAATCCTCTCAATATCTAGTAGTTATAAAAATTCTGACTATTTCAAAGTTTGAGCTAAATAAATTTAAAAAATAAAATTCTTTTAGCATCTAAAAAATATAAACCGGTATCTCATTAAATGAAATTCAAACTCTTTAAACCAACAAATATTGATATTGTTTTCAATAATTAAACTACTCACAATCAATATATATATATATATATATATATATATATATATATATATATATATATATATATATATATATATATATATATATATATCAATTTGGATTAAGTAGATGATATTACCGATTAGAGTTTAATATGATTAGTCATCTAATAATTTGTTAAAATATAAAAAAATGAAAATTTTAAATTTCTCTATTTATTAATGTTTTTTTTTCCTTTAGAAATCTATCCATTAATGTTAATGAAATTTTTTTTAATAATAATATTTCTTCAAAAAAAATAATGATCTCATGTTATATATGATTCTGGAACTAATTGAGCATCATCCGATGGACAAAAAAAAAAAAAATCGAATACAAGATATGGAAGAGCCATGGTGGGTAAGGAACAAATCTGCAGTTAGCTATTGTGGTAGCAATGCTTGTGCTTTGAATGGTAGCGGGCGCATGCATGGGCGGTGATTGGTGAGCAATAAGATCATAAGCATGTGGACTGAGATGGCTGCTCCCTCTCCTTCGATCGCTTTCATAGCCTCACCCTTGACCTTTTTCTTGTCCACCATGTTTGCTGCTCTAACCACAACTTCACTATTGCTACCCATAGAATCAATTTAATTATAGCAGAGCCATTCAAAACAGCATTGATATATTAAGTCTTTAATATAATAAAATACACCCATTATTCTAAATCAATTAAGAATCAAATTTATAATTTTTTAAAATTTTGAGATACGTTTTGTAATCGTATCATTGTAAAAAATGTTAAACATATAACACAGATTTTGATAAAAGGGTGACATGTTTTTGGTTCCGATTATTATATGGGCCTTTCATATATTACATACTGTTGGTTGTTATTTTAGTTAGAAAAAAAAAATAAAAATAAAATTATACCACACCCATCTTTTTGACTAAAATTATCAATATTATCACTATTTTATCTCAAATCTTGTAAATTTTCACTTCTCTATTTTTTTTTTCCTATTAAAAACTCACCATGTAACAAATTATAAAAATTTGGAAAAAGATAGGTGTTAAATTTCTTTTCTTTTGTTATTAATATTTAGGTAATTGTTAGGTTCCGTTCTTTTTCCTCATCTTCTTATTCTGTTGTTATTTTATGTTTTTTCCGGTTGTTGAAAGGTTTGTTGTAAGGTTGTTTGTTATTTTTTTGTTTCTGAGAGGTTGTTTGCAGTTATTTTGTGGTTGTAAAGGTTGTGATTATTTGTTGTTTTTTAATTGTTGAATATTGCTTTGTGGTTATTTTATAGTTGTTGTAGGTTGTTTTGTCAAGTTGTTGTCGATTTTTTTATTGCTTTGTTGTTGTTTTATGGTTGTCTTCTGAGTTTTTTTATTGTTTTAAGTTGTTTTTTCCCGGATTGTTTTCGAGTTGTTTTATGGGCATTGTCGATGTTTTTCTATTAATATTGTTATTTTTTCTATTGATTTCAGCCAGACAAATAATCTATATTAGTTGATTTTGTTTCAGAATTGCGATAAATGGTAGCTATATGAAGTTTTGGTTGAATTGCAAAGTTTTTTGGCTATTTATAGAAGTAGAGGGAATGTAAAAGGAAACATGACACAAAATCGTGTGTTTTATTGATTTCGAAAAGTACCGTATTGTAAAAAAAATTTGAAACAAAGTTAATTTTGAAAAAACAAAAAAAAAGTCAACCATTTGATAAATTTCCCCTTTTCAGTTAGTTTTGAAAAATCCTAGAAAAAATGGTGCCTTGGGCTACAAATCTGATTTTGTTTTTTTGGGCCGAAGAGTACTATCTGATTTAAGGCTAGTAAACCTTAATAAGATTAATTAAAGGAGTTAAATGGTACAATGTTGTCCCTAATACACCGATGAGCACATTTGCCCTTAAAGAACTTTTGGGTGCATTTAAGTACAAAAATTTTAAAAATAAAGTATTTGAGCCCCTAGCCTAACAGAGACTTATTGAACCGTTCCGTTTGCTTCTGGTATTAAATTGTAATTTTTAACATAAAAAAAATATCCTTTAAACCCTTAGAACTTTATATTCCTGTCATTCTCACTCTCTCTCTCACCTACATGTACACTACCATCAATCCACCATTTTTCATCTCTTTGCACCGACCCATTCACCCCATTGAATCAAAAAAGAAAAATGACAATAGGTAAGCAAAACATCGCCGCCAAACAAATAACATCAATCTACACTGCCACCACCATCGCCGTCGAACTTTTTCCACTAATTCTAACTCCCAAATCATCTCACCAACAATCAAAATATTAAATCCCTTAGTTATCACTCCTCTTTCACATCTCCAACCTGACTGATAATTGTGATACGGATACGGATCCCAGCTCTATTCCCACCAAAAAATCCCAATATATGTGAGTTCTCTTGATATATATTTTTCTTTTTAATCAATTCAATTTTAATTCTTAGACTTTTGGTAAGCAAAACAATTGAAGAAGTGTGAATTTGTGTGCTTGTGATAAATCATGACAAAAAAAATAAAAGAGATTGCTTTATTCAGTTTATTGTATCGTTTGGACTAGAGAAAAGCTCGTATATTTGGTCATTCAATGGCTGAGGTTCGTATCCACTTTTCATATTTTAAGAGAAAAGCTTATCCATGGATGGGTAGTGGGTACCTTTCATTTTGCAAGAAAGATTTTTTTCTTGGCTTTGAGAGAGTTATTCTGTCATTTTCTTTTCATTTTCCCGCATTGATTTGGATTTTTAGCGTGTGCCGACATGCTTATGTATATATATATGCAAAACATATACTTAGCCCCTAAACTTGTAGTGAAGATCTTATTAGCTCCATATATGTAAGATTTGACTTATACATCCATACAAAGAGTGATGCCACATGCTTAAACTGACAAATGAGCTCAATTTACCTTTTGTTGACACATTTCTTTTGGTACTTATCTTGGATTAACAAATTTCTTTTTAGTATTTAAATTTATATTTAAAATTTAAATAGGATTAAATTGATTATTGTACATAAAAAAAATTATTTAAACATATACTTTCTTGTTCAATTAACTTTATAATCTACTAAAATAATAAAAATATTTTCTACAACTTTTTTACAAAGAAATAAGTTATTTTAAAATAAAATTAAAAATAACTTAAAAAATTTAAAAATATCTTAATATTTATAAAATCATAAAAAATTCATATTACAAAAATAATAAATTTATAAAGTATAATGAATTATACACTGTAAATTGTAAAAATTTAAAATTAATAATAAAATAACTAATAAAGGTTGATTATGTAAAAGTAAATTTCCTTTTAATATTAAATTGATATTATTCAAAATTATAAATTTTAATACTAAATTATAAATTTTTAAGAGAAAAAGTATCATTCAACTCCCTGAAACTTCATGCTTCTCTCATTCACATCTTCTCTTTCACACCCACAATGCCATCCACCTCCGCCACCATTGCCCTTATAACAAATCTAGCACCACCACCACATACATCTGTCATAAATCCATCCCCACCACCACCAATTTGTCACAACAATGGGCAATAACAACAACAATTGCAGCAACAATGAAATTGATGATAATGTTTTTAGTAAAATCAATCAGACCAAAACATTAAATCATATAGGGAAATTGATGAGCCAAAAAAAATCAAAAAAGGAAAGTGGCAGGGCTTACCAGCATGACCACCACGGCCACCAGCACCACAGTCCCTTTCAAACTTCTCAAAATGGCGCAGTTTAGTCTCGAATCAAAGCTCTTCGCTCTTCAATTTCATTTTTCAAACCATTTTTAGTTGCTGACGTCGTCTTCTCCATCGTGTGATGCTCATATTTTCCAGCGCAGTTTTGTTTCCCATTGTCGGTTTTGGTTGTGGTTGTGATTGTGGCAGGGTAGGTAATTGAGTTGGACCAACGTCCGTTGGTGGCTGAAAGAAACGTTGATGATGGTGGCAAAAGGTGATGAACACTGACGGTGATGGGCGGTGATGTAGCTTTTTTTTTTAATTTCTAGTATTTTAAATTTCTGATTTTATTTTTGT
This sequence comes from Mallotus nudiflorus, assembly GCA_947683625.1. Taxonomy (NCBI): domain Eukaryota; kingdom Viridiplantae; phylum Streptophyta; class Magnoliopsida; order Malpighiales; family Euphorbiaceae; genus Mallotus; species Mallotus nudiflorus. The sequence continues at coordinate 1,274,453 of CANTUR010000856.1, forward strand.
TAGATTTGTTAAATTTTTTTTTTTTTGGAATATCTTATTAGAGATTTGTTAAGTTTGTAGATTTTCACTTAAATTTGGTAATTAATTTTACTAATCATTCAAAATTTAAATAAATAATTAATTTATGTAAATGTATATAAATTAATAATATTAACGATAATTATGCCTTGAAATAATGAAAGAACATTAATAAAAATGAGAGGACCAAAATGATAATTTATAAAAATTATGAGGATTAAAAGATTTAGTTAAAGAGTGTGAGGCAAAAATATGAAGGTTTTTAAAAATACAAAATTTACAAATTAAGATGTCTATAGGATTAAATTTCACAAGTTAAATAGTTTATAACATCAAATTTTACGTATAAAGAGCCAATGAGTTTTTCACTACAAGTTCAAGAGGCTAGTTATATGTTTGGCCTAATATCTATAAATGTACGAATAGAACACAAAAAAAATTATGAGAAAGTCTATTAATTCAAATATAATTTTAATTTGATAGAAAGTCTATTTTTTATATTAATTAGGTTAATTTCTATTTTATTTCTAATAAAAATTAAATTAACTAAAATATAATTCTAATTTAATTGAAAGTACATTTTCTATTCTAATTAGGTTAATTTTCGATTTTATCTCTAATAAAAATGAAATTAATTAACATATAATTCTAATTTAATTGAAAGTATATTTTCTATTTTAATTATGTTAATTTCTATTTTTTTCTAATAAAATTAAATTAATTAAAACTTTAGTGATAATTTTATTAAAAATATAAATTTTTCTATTTTAGTTAGGTCTACTTATATTTTATCTAATATAAATCAAATTAGATAATATAATTTTATAAGTCTTATTATATTAAATTTAATAAGTAATAATTAAAATTAAAATTTTATAAAAATAGAAAAAATATATAATCTATTTTAAAAGTAGATATTTTTATAAATTTAAAATTAATAAATGAAAAATAGAACCTATAATATGTTTGAAAGTATATTTGTAGGAAAACTAGTATAATGATCATTTTTAGATGTTTTTATAAAATTTAACAAAAAAAGAGTTAAAATTAATTAATTAATATTTATCATTTAATTATTAGTTGAACTTAAAAAATTACATTAAATTATTTTTTGTGTAAATAAAATTATTAATATTAAAAATATTTAAAGAAATAAAGTGTCATATTTCAAATAAAAAAATTATTAAATTGTAATAAATTAAAAGTTTAAAAGATTTGTAATATTTAAATTTTTATATAAAAAATATAAATTTTATTATTTTTTAAATTTTTTATTAATAAATAACTAATAATTTTTTATTATCTTATGATTAATTATGACCATAATTATATTTAATCAATTCTAAAGTTGAGAAAAATTAATTATAAAAAATATTAAAGTAATATCATATAATTATTTAAATAAAAGATTTATAAAAATTGTAATGAATTATAACTATAAGTTAATATTAAAGTGTTATATAGATAAATAATATTATTGTTATTTTTAAAATTTTTATTTAATAATAATAATAATAATAATAATAATTTTAATTTTTTATTTACAATATATCAAATAAATTTTTTGTTCATGTGTAAAACACATTGTTGTTATAACTATAAGTTAATATTAAAGGGTTATATAAATAAATAACATTATTGTTATTTTAAAAACTTTTATTTAATAATAATAATAATTTTAATTTTTTATTTACAATATATCAAATAAATTTTTTATTCATATATGAAATATATGGTTGTTATATATATATATATATATTTGAACAATGCACATATATGCTTATAATAGTTAAGAATTTTCATATATAAATTACATACTCTGTGATTCTTTTTCATATTTTTTTGAGCTTATCTTGCATCGGAAACGATTTGGATTACATCTACTATTATTATTATTATTATTATTATTATTATTATTATAACCTAGTGTGTATTATACTTGAACATTTAGTTCAAGACATTGACAATACTAGCGTTTGAACTGGGGACCTTTTCTCATATAGAAGTTTTATTTTCATGTGGTTGTCATCTTATTTTTTTTATTAGTGGTCTTGTAATGTGTGGGCCAGTGCAAAGAGAAAATAAAAGATTATACTAAAAGCCTATTTAACTAAATTGTTACTAATAGTTGTTAGTTATTAGTTGTTGCGGACACCATATTAATTTGATAAATTCATTTACAATTATTGATGTTTATATGTTTAATAACTATTATAGATATTACTTAATTTTTAAAAATTTTCAAATTTTACATTCATTCTAATTTATTTATTTATATGTTCAATTGTATTTCATTATACATATTAATTTTAATCAATATTTTTATTTATAATTTTTAAATATTGAAAATAATATGCTTAAATGTAATAATAATAATAATAATAATAATAATAATAATAATAATAATAATATAATTTTATTGTTTTTTAAAATATATATATATATATATATATAAAATTTAAAAAGATAAGGATATTTAAATAATTATATTTAAATGGGAAAGGACCATAAATTATACTTATGTTCTCAATTCTCACTTTGATACTTTATGTTTTTTGAAGTTTAATTATGATTCTAAAGTTTTTAAATCTAGCGCATTTAAATACCAAATATAATGGTGTTAAATTTTTTATTAGAACCAAGGGATAATGTCCAAAAATAACCATAATGTTTACCCCAATTCTCATATTGTCATTTTATGTTTTTAATTGAAGGAAAAAATTAAATTAAATTTTTTTATTTTAATTTTAATTTTTAAATTTCAAGATTTGTTATTATTTTTTAAAATTGAATTAAAATATTAATTGTAAATGCATAAATTATTTTCTCATGCTAAATGATTGAATAGTTTTTATATTTATTATAATTTTTAATGTGGTATTAAACACATATATATATTATACTTTAATTATAAATAAATTAATCAATAATTATGCTATATATACCATATGATTTTTTTAATATGTAGTTATTTTTTGTACTACTAGAATAATAGGAAAATATAAAAAATTGGTAACTAAAATCAATAATAATTAATTAAATAATTATTTTTTTAAAAATGATGGGATATATGGAAAAAATTAAAATATATAATTAGTTCAAATTATATATTAATTTATATGTATTGAAATAAAAAATTTCATTAAAATTCATAAAATAATTAAAATTTGATACTTAATCATTTATGATTAAATTTAAAATAAAAATAAAAATTTTTAAATATTAAATTTAATTTTTTTTTGAATTAAAAAATAAAGTGCTAGAATGAGAATTGGAGTAAACATAAGAGTCATTTTTAGACATTATCCCTTGGTTCTAATAAAAAAAATTAATACCATTACTGTGATTTTTAAATGCACATGATTTGGAAACTTTAGGTTTATAATTGAACTTCAAAAAATACAAAGTGCAAAAGTGCGAATTGAAGTAAACATTTGGGCCATTTTTGGACCTTTTTCTAATTTAAATAAATAAAATTAATTAAATAATTTTATTTAAATATAAGAGAGTTGTTTATAAAAAACTTCAAATTAGAGTTGATATGAATCGTAGTTAATATGTTTCTCAACAGTTATCAGCTACCCTTTTAAAAAATTAACCAAACAATATTTTGCAGCTGATAAGAATTGAATAACCATCAACTTCACTTTATCAGCTAAACTAAAACCTCCCTAATAATGATGTGGATGTGGGTGAAAGTAAAAGGGATAAAGCTATGGGGATCTAAAAGATATTTTTTATGTAATAAGCTATAATTTAATATAAAAAGCAAACGGTTCTTTTATAGTCTCTCTCAAGTGAGGGGCTCAAAAACTTTATTTTTTGAAATTTTGTATTTAAATGCACTCAAAATATCTTTAAGGCCAAATGTGCTCCTTGGTATAAACATTAAGGGCAAAAATGTACCTTTCCCTTAAATATAAATTATAGACAAAAACTCTTTCTCCAAAAATTAAAAACAAAATGTTTATTATAAATAAATATAATATATCAATAAGATTTATAATTTCATCTTAATAAATAATTTTAAACGAACATTTTTTTATATTTATTATAAATGAAAAATATTTTTTATATATTAAACTATTAATATTATAAATCATGAACTAACTTACGAATTTATAATTGAACTTATTTGTGAACTTTAGTACGTGAATTCAAATGTATTTTGAATCATTTATTAAAGGAGTTTTGATGTATAAATTCAAATGAGCTTTTAATAAACAGAATTGTGGCTCGACTAAATTGTAGTGCTACTTCCTTTATGTTGATACAGTCAGTGATTAGGAGTGTAAATAAACTGAGTTAAATTGAGTTGAATTTAACCTAATTTGAATTTTTTTTTTGAAAGTTAACCAAATTCATTATGTTACTTATAATATAAATTTAATAAAAGTTATTATTTTATTCCAATAGTATATTTAAATAAATTTTCTTTATTTATTATAAGTAAAATTTATATATTATATATTTAATGTCAAATTATTACTCTAATATTATATTTAAAAAAATTCTATTTTTATTATAAATAAAATTTATATATTATATATTTAATATTAAATTATTAATATACTAAAATTACCAACTAATTTATGAGTTCAAGTTTTTTAAAAAATGGGTTTATTTTCTCCACAGCCTTATTCAAGCCCAGGTTGATTTTTCCTTTAGTTTGACTTCCTAATGGCCCTTTATTGCCTCAACGGCCTATTACTATGAATTCATTTCAATACCATGATCATATGTTTATTTCACCGAAAAAAACAAAGGAGAAAAGTACAGCTACCACCCATTTGATTAAAATGTTTTTAAAAATAGGATAAATTACTAAAACGGTGTTTGAACTTTTTAATTTCTTCTATTTTGTTGGTCAGATTTTTTTTTTTTTTTTTTTACAATTAAGTGGTTAGACTCTTTAATTTTGTATCAATGTAGTGGTTCTGACCGACCACAAGCTGTCTGAGTGCACAGTCAGCATGAATGAGACCTATTGATTATCATGCAGAGCGCCACGTCATTCAAAAGCTATTAACTTAACAAAAATGTCCTTAATCTAAAGGAACACATGCCTAAAACTTAACGTTAACAAAAAAAATCTTCATTCAGTATTCTTGAAAGGAATAAGAGATTTAAGTAAGGTTCTTTACAGCAAAACGAAGAAACTGAAAATCACTAAAGCATAGGAAAAAAGAACATTGGAGCAATAGACTTCATTATCCCTACCACTTCAAAAGGAAAAACATTACTGATGCTCACCACCATCATCTCCAATGGCAACTACCTTCAACAACCACTAGCAGCATCAATTCCTCCTCTTTTCACCCTAAACCCCACAATCTCCCCATATCACCCTTCCCGCCTCACCTTCCTTCCCCACCAAACTCACCTCTCCTAAAGTCATCTGTTGCCTCAGCAAAGGAAGAAAGAATAGAGTTTTCAATGCCAAGAATAGAGGACTTTAGTTGATTTCTTTTTTGAACAAATGAAAAGAAAAAAAAAAAACACAATCCAAAGATTTTTCAACAACCATTGATGTTAAAATCATTGGTATTAAGCAAGTGGTGGTGTGCTTGATTCTAGAAGCAACATTGATGTTAACAAAAAATAATAACAACATTTCGATTGAGCAATTTTTAAATCCAACAAACAAAATGTCAATTCAATTTGATTGAAATAACCAATTCTACGTCCACGACACCAATCCAGATCCCTGCTCATTTTCTTATGTTCATTGTAAAAGAACTAAAGAAAAAAAACCCATAGAATAAAAAAAGAAGAAAAGTTGTCACCCAAAAATGTCACTTGCTCTGCCGACTTGCTATACTGTCGCTAGCTCCTTCTCCTTGGGAATCCTATTTGTGACAATTCCAATTACCTTCCTCAGTCCATTGGCCAACTCAATCACCATATCATTCTCATGACCAATATTGAACAAGGCTTTTTCTAGCTGAAATAAGTAATCCCTATTGTTACTATCCATATGTTATTGCAATTTTCCCTTATCTTCTTGATTTATACAAATATGGTGTTCTAGGTTTTTGGCTATGAATTTTATTATGACGATAAAGTATTGAACAACCCATGCCAGGTAAAAAGGACAAGGGTAAGGAGTAGGTGGATTCGGATAGCCAAAGAAAGGGCAGAGTTGATTATGGATTTTTTTTTCTAAACTAGTTTAAGTAACATAAGAACTCCAAAACATGAGCTCCACTACATATGGAGAGTGACAAAGGTGGCCAGTGTTTTCGAAGGTATTAGCTCTAGTTGAATTCCTTGTTCTTCATTGTAGACACCAATTCCATTACTATATCATAATACTCAATCAACAAAAAATTTAATTTTTGATATTTCTCAATATTTAAGAGCTTCTTATTCCCCCCATCTTTTCCTTTTCACCATCATCACCATCCTGTTGGTATCACCTCACCAATCCTTGAAGCACCCATTACCACCAGCCACACCACCTAGGCTGGAGCACTCCTCACTGTTGCCAACCCCATCACTCTGTCGCAAACCGTTACATCACGTGACATTAAAGAGTCAAGCAACTTCAGCACGACCTCATGTCCATACTAAAGCTATCATTATCTATAGTACCATCATCGACTCTCATTCGACCTAGCTCGTCAGACCTGCTACTACCTTTTGCTGGCTCGATTTAGTTCATTCCCTAGCTGAGATGTCTTTTGTATTTTCACAAGTCATCTTCGATCTCTCCTCATAAGCTAGTGATATTACTAAGGTTGTTCTCCATTATAAAGTCCTTTGCCTCCTAGGAAGTTGAATAGGCAAAATTTGTGCATGCTTTTAGCTTAAACCTTGACTCTTTATAAATCAAAGACCTGTGCGTACAAAATGGTAAAGTGGGAACAAGAGGGAAGTTTAGACATTTATTATGAATTGTATATGTGTATGTTGAGGTGGCATGTTGCATGGCTAAAAATGGGTCCCACACATGCTGATTGGGCACTTAAGCCACCATTCATCGGAGATAACCACTAATTTGATGCAAACATAAAGAGTCTGACCACTTGATTGTAAAAAAAAAAAGTCTGACCATCAAAATAGAAGAAATTAAAAAGTTTTAACACTATTTGTGTAATTTCTCCTTAAAAATACGATACATGTTTTCATATTTAATTCTGCACCTTTCATCTTTACTTTTTTTATCTTTTTTTTTCATTTTTATAATTTTTTCTTATTCTCATTTAAAAGTGAATGAATAAGAAATAAACAACACATGCATGTTGATTTTTTTTATTCCATTTTGTTTGCTTATTTTCAAAGTTAAATCTCTCTCACTATCTGCTAAAAGAACTAAAGAAGAAGCAAATACATGATGAACCTAAAACTACACTGAAAAACACCCAACACCATCAATGATGAAAAAAATTAAGATGTTGCGATGATCATGACGACAAAGACAATGATGAGTTTTTTTTAAGAAAACAAACTAAAAAAGAAAAAAAGAAGATGATGATGATGATGATGATGAAATATTGACTTTAGCAATAATAAATCTTAATTTTGATATTAACAAACTTAATTTTAAGCATTTAATTTTTTTGTTCAAGTGTGTATAAGTTAGGATTCTATTGGAAGTTAAAATGAAGTATGAATATCTTGGGCTGATTCGACCTCTGAGATTCAATGAGGCTTTTAACATCTTTAGAGCTTTATAATGAGAAAGTTATCTTTTTCAAATTTGAAGTAGACATCTTAAGCTTTTTGAATTAGGCTTACTTGTCAAAATCTGAGTTCATTTGTGTATGTAAATATTGAGTTAAAATCAACATATGCAACTGCCATTTTAGATTGCACAGCTCTTAGTATTTTGGACACATCTTGAGATACAGAAGTCCAATTAAGGTGATTTAAAATGATATGGAAAGCTAAGTCAAATATCTAAAAATTTGATGAAGAAATTATGGTTAAATTCAAATGTCTCCAATATAAAATCATAGTTTTAAATTGTGCATAGCTGTCTGACTATAGTCTACATTTTGGATTCACAACTCTTAGTATTTTAGACATATCTTGAGCTACAGAAGTCTAATTAAGGTGATTCAAAATGATATGGAAATTTAAGTCAAATATCTATAATTTTTATAAAGAAATTATAGGCAAATTTAAACTTCTCCAATAGAAAATCACGGTTTTCACTTGTGTACAACTATCTAATAATAGTCTACATTTTAGATTGCATAACTCTTAGTATTTTAGACATATCTTGACCTAAATAAGTAAAATTAAGGTGATTTAAAATGATATGAAAATCTAAGTTAAATATCTACAACTTTTATGAAGAAAGTGTAGGCAAATTTGAATGTCTTTAGTAGCCAATCACGGTTTCAATTCGTGCACAGCAGTCTGATAGCATTACTTTCAATAATTCAAAATTATAAATGTTGGATTAAAAATATAGATGTTGGACACATTATTTGCACCTCCAACAACTATATTTTTAAGTGTTTATCTATATAAACACCTCTAAAGCTGAATAAGAGTTAAGACATTTTTTGCTTATTATCATTCTCTATTTTAACATTCATTAAAACTCTCAAATTCTCAAATATTCACTCTTTTTTTTATAATTCTTGTAAGAGTTAGTTGTGTATTAGAAATAGAATTTCTCTCATCTTAAATCTTGGGATAGATTAGTAGGGAAGTGAGATTTATTTCTAAAGGAATTGGTTTAAGTGTTGTCCATTGAAACACTTAGTATTTGGTTTTTTGAGTGAGCCTTGAAAACTCACGTTGTAAGGTTGTAAGAATGAGCCATAAAGCTCTTATGTAATCTCCATCTTATGAATAAGATTATGGGTGATTGAAAATCCTAACCTGGGGATAAGTTAGGTGGAGATGTAGGATTGTTGTTGAATTCAAACTCTTTAAATCATTGTGTTTTTCATTCTTCCTTCTCAACATTCTTTCAATTCTTATAAAGAATTATTTTTTTAATTTTTATTTTTATTTAATAGCCCTATTCACCCCCCTTTTATGGCTTTTTTAATTGGTATAAGAGCTTGAATTCTAGGAGCTTCATTGCTAGAATATAAGATCATAGGGAGTGAATCACAAAATATTTATTCACTTAAGCCATTCTTTGATGGTAGTGACTATCCTTATTAGAAGTTCAAAATGGAGATACACCTTGATTATGATTCCATCAAACTTTAGGATATTGTCCTAAAAGGTTAGGAACCACCTACAACTACCATTGATGGTGTGGTAACTACTCTAGCAAGGATTCAATGGAACAATGAGTAAAAGGAAGAAAATCATAAAAATAAAAAGGCGACGATCACTTTAGTCTCTTCTATGACAAGGGAAGAAGGAGGCAAGCTTCAACATTGCAGGTCGGCCAAGGAAATATGGAAGACCTTAAAAAATCATTATGAAGGCAACATGCAAGTTATAAGCAAAAAGGTTCAACTTCACATGTATAAATATAAACTTTTCAAAATGAAGCCTTATGAGTCAATCACGAAAATGACAAATCGGCTCAACACTCTTATCACGACCCTCATGAAACTTGGAAAGCATTTCTCCAAGAAAGAAGAAAACAACAAGATTCTAAGAATCCTATCTAACAAGGATTGAAAATCTAGGTTACTTTAATTGAGGAAGCTTAAGGCCTTTCAACTCTCTTTACCGACGTGCTTATCAAAAAGCTCTTAACACATGAGCTAACAATTAAGTGAAGAGGTGAAGAGTAAGAAGAAAAGGAAGAGAAGAAGAAGAGCATTGTCTTGAAAGCTTTATAAAATGATAGTGAAAAAGAAAATGTTGAAGGTTCTAGTGATAAAGATGATGAAATTGCTATGCTCACTAGAAACTTTAAGAAGTTCTTGAAAAATAAACATTCATTAAAAATAAGAGACTTCAACAAGAAATATGAAGGATAAGGTAAAAAGAAAACTAAAGACATTACTTACTATGAATGTAAGAAATTGAGTCATATCCAAAGTAAGTGTCCCAAACTAAAAAAACAAGAGCAAAGGAATAAAAGAGAAAAGGAGAGCTTGTAAGGCAACTTGAGATGACTCATCCGACTCGGAAATGGAAGAGGAACAACAAGAAGTAGCCAACCTTTATTTCATGGCTCTTAAAAGTAAAAAATAGGTACCATCTATATCTAATTCTTCCTATGATGATGATTATTGTGATGATGATGATGAATATGATGATGATTATAATGATATTGAAAGCTCTATGGTAAAGAAACTCTTGTTTAAATGCAAAAACTTATTATCTAAGAAAAAACATTATAAGCATAAGTTATCTAGCCTAACCAAGGAATTCAAAAAATTGAAAATGAATTTTCTAATCTAGTTAAATCAAAAAATAAATTATTTAATGATATAAAAACTTCAAATTCCTTGGAAGATCAACTTATAAAAGCAAATGATTAAAATCAAAAGCTTTCTAAGGAAGTCTTAAATTTGAAAAATTCCATTGAGAAACTCATAAAGGGAAAAAAATCTTTGAATAATATTCTTGACTTTCAAAAACTCCATGGAGATATATATGGAATTAGATATATTAACGGAATAGCTTCCTCATTATCATCACATATTAATTTTATTAAAACCTCAAATAATTCTGCTCCTTCTACCTCAAAATAAAATAAGACTCAAGCCTTCAAAGCTAAAATATCTCATATGTTAAACACTCAAGGAAAGTCTTATAAGACTCAACCTTATATGACACAAAGAGGTAAGCATCATGCTAGGAACACACAACCTAAACATGCTTACATATACACTAGATATAATACACATAAGCCTGTTGCATAACATAATGCACCTAGACATATTGCACACACCTATCAAAATACACATTGTCATTGCCAATACATATCTCACACTATGACTCAAAAGAACTTTAGGAAACACACACCACAACATTAATAAAGACATGCTTCACACATTAGGAATGCATATCCTCCTAGGAGAAATAAGTTTATAAATATTGAATGCTCATATTACATGATTAAGGGACATGCCAATAATATGTGCTTCTATAGAAGACTATACATGAACTTGCTTCCTACGAAATATCTTGAAACTAACCAACCTATACCAAAAAAGGTTTAGGTTCAAAAGAGTGCTTAAATTGTCATGTGTAGGTGTTCTTGAAGTCCATAATATCAAAAAGCAAATGGTATCTTAATAGTGGATGCTCAAGGCACATGACAGGAGACAAGGAGCAATTCAACAAGCTTGATACTAAGAATAAAGGACACATTAGTTTCTAGGATAATGCAAAAGGAAATATTATTGGTGTTGGAGAAATTGGTAATACTCAATCCTTAACTATACACTATGTGTTGCTTGTTGATGGTCTTAAACATAACTTAGTATAAGTCAATTATGTGATATGAGAAATAAGGTCAGTTCCTATCCTACGAATTGCTTTATTAGTAGTCTTGATGAAGACAAAGTAATTTTTAATGGTGAAAGAGTTGATAATGTTTATGTTATTGATTTGAATAAGATTGATAACAAAGATATTAAATGCTTGATGTCAATTTCCTATGACATTTGGACATGGCATAGAAGGTTAGAACATGTAAATTTTGAGCTATTGAATGATCTTTGTAAACATGAACTTGTGATTGGTTTACCTAAGCTTAAATTCACTAAGCTTACCAAAAGGGAAAATAATCCAAGTCCTCATTTAAGCTAAAAAATGTAGTGTCCACTTCTAGGCCACTTGAACTTATACATATGGATTTGTTTAGACCAACTAGAGTTGTTAGTCTTAGTGGTATGCACTATACATATGTATTGGTTGATGATTACTCTAGATTTACTTGGTTATGTTTTCTTGCTCATAAGAATTATGGATTTAAAGCTTTTGAAAAGTTTGTGAAAAGAGTTCAAAAAGAAAAAAAATTTGTATTTCTTCTATTAGAAGTGATCATGGAATCGAGTTTAAAAATGAATTTTTCAAAACCTTTTATGATAAAAATGGTATTTCATATACATTCTCTTCTCCTAGAACTCCTTAACAAAATGGGATAGTTGAAAGGAAAAAATAGAACTCTTGTGGAAATGGCTAGAACAATGTTTCATGAGTAAAATTTGCCTCTATACTTTTGGGCGGAAGCCGTTAACACGTCTTGCTACATTTCAAATAGAGTTTTCAAAAGACCAATTTTGAATAAGACTTCTTATAAGCTATGGAATAATAGAAAACCCAAAATCTTATATCTAATAGTATTTGGATGTAAGTGCTTTATATTAAACACTAAGGATAATCTTGGAAAATTTGATTCCAAAGCCGATGAAGGAATTTTCCTAGGATATTCTATTTCTAGTAAAGCATATAGAGTTTTTAATAAGAGAACTTTAGTAGTTGAAGAGTCAATGCATGTTGTATTTGATAAATCAAACTTACTTAATCCTAAAAAGGATATTTGTAGTGTTAATAATATTATAGGCAACGATGAGATTGTGAAAATTCAAGAAGAAAATGCTAGTAAGCCTTTGGAACTTAAAGGTACAAGCAAAGAGGACAATGAGGAAACGTCTCAACCTACCTTGAAGGATGAACTTTGAAAGGATTGACAATCCAAGAAAGCTCATCCTTAAGACCTCATTGTAGACACTATAAAAGGGGTAACTACTAGATCTCAATTAAAGTCTATTATTAATTTAGCCTTCATTTCTCAAATTAAACTTAAAAATATTGTTGATGCTTTATGTGATGAATTTTGGGTCCTTGCTACTCAAGAAGAGTTAAATCAATTTGAGAGAAACAAGATTTAGACCTTGGTTCCTAGACTGAAACATCATCCTATTATAGGTACTAAATGAGTGTTTAGAAATAAGATGAATGAACAAGGTGTCATAATTAAGAATAAAGCTATACTAGTAGTTAAAGGTTATAATCAATAGGAAGACATTGATTATGATGAAACCTATGCCCTCGTTGCATGGTTAGAAGCTATTATAATGCTACTTACATTTTTATCATTCATGGATTTCAAACTTTATCAATTGGCTGTTAAAAGTGCATTTTTAAATGGTTTTATTGAAGAAGAGGTATATGTTGAAAGCCTCTAGGTTTTGAAAGCTTTGATTTTTCAAATCATGTATTTAAACTTTCTAAAGCATTATATAGACTGAAATAAGCTCTTAGAGCTTCGTATGAAATATCGAGCAACTTCTTATTAGAGAAAGGTTTATCTAAAGGAAAAGTTAATACAACTCTTTTCATAAAGAAATCCAAACATGATTTATTAATTGTTCAAATATATGTTGATGACATTATATTCAGTGCTACTAACCATTGCTTGTGTGAGGAATTCTCTAATTTAATGCAAGGAGAATTTGAGATGAGTATGATGGGTGAACTCAAATTCTTTCTTGGACTACAAATCAAGCAATGCAAAAATGAGATTTTCATCAATAAAACCAAGTATGCAAGAGACGTTCTCAAGAAGTTTGGCATGGATGGAGCTAAGATAAGTAAAACTCCAATCAGCACCATAACCAAACTTAACAAAGATGAGAATGGTAAACCGGTTAATGAAAAGTGATTTAGAGGTATGATCGGATCCCTTCTTTATTCAACTGCCAGTAGACTTGATATTATGTTTACTACTTGCTTGTGTGCTAGATTTCAATCTAGTCCTAGAAAGTCTTATTTGAATGTTCTCAAAAGAATTTTCAAATATCTTCATGGTATAATTCATTTAGGACTTTGGTATCCTAAGAGTTCATCATTTGAATTGACTAGTTATTTTGATGCAGACTTTGCCGGTAGTTTACTAGATAGAAAAAGCACTTTCGAAACTTGTCAATTTTTAGGACAATGTTTAGTTTCTTAGTTTAACAATAAACAAGTTTCAGTTGCCTTATCCACTGTTAAAGCTGAATGTATTGCAACAAGTCTCTGTTGTTCATAAGTTTTATGGCAAAAACAATAGTTGTTAGACTATGGTGTAAAAATTTATCATATTCCAATTAAATGTGACAATACAAGTGCTATCAACCTTAGCAAAAATCTCATTCAGCACTCTATAACTAAGCATATAGACATTAGATATCATTTATTGTATGATCATGTTCAAATTGGTGACATCTCACTTGAATTTGTTGATACAAATAATCAACTTGCAAATATCTTCACCAAACCTCTCAATGAAGAGAGATTAAATTTCATTAAGCATGAACTTGGCATGATTTATGGTTCTAGTTTTTCTTGATTTTATGTTTAATTGATGGTTGAACTGTTTTCATGTGAAATCATGTTGTGCTTATTGATTACTTTGATTGATAAATATTTTGATTTTGATCTTAAATTTTTTTTAGTCATCAGTTTATATTTGGTTTATCTTTTTAAATTTCCTTTTGCATTTTATCAAAGGAGGATAAATAATTTGAGTTTGCATGTGTACCTAGTTAATTTTTTTAACATGTGTACTTTTTTAAAATTTTAAAACTCCCTTAAAAAATGTGTTTATGTTAGTGACATATTATATTTTTGTTTGATATGGGGGGAGAAAATTTGTTTAAATTTTTGCATGCATATTAACATTGTAAGTATGACTAATTTTGTCGTACATCATATGTGATAAAAGGCCTTATTTTGCTTACTTTGTTTATGTATGACATAGATTTTATAAAGATTTCATGTATTTTTGTTTTCATTTTCCCTTTATATCTCTCTTTTTTCATTTTGCTTTTGACAATAGGGGAGAAATATATTTGAGTTTGTTATTTGTTACTATACATGTGTATAATATTTTATTATTATGTTTATACATGCATAATTCATATATAATTTCTTCTTAGGAATTGTTTTGATCTTTGATAAGACATGAATATCTTATTAGGAATTGTTTTGATCTTTGATAAGACATGAATTTTTTTTTACAAAGATTTGGTGTATCTTTACTTTGTTCCTATAGGAATTTTGGTCCCTTTAGGTTCATTTCCCCTTATATCTCTCTCTTTTCCTTTTGCCTTTGTACAAAGAGAGGAAAATATGTTATGGATAATTTTTGTTTATTTTTTTATATGCTAAGTACTACATGATTGATTAGCTAACTAAGCTCTATATGATCATATGATAGTTAAGCTCGTCTAACATCAACATTATTGTTATATGTACTATTTTTATGATGCATTTTAGTGGCACTATATGTATATATGTTTGAAATTATTTCCTTAAATTACCTAACATTTATTTAAATGATCATGTTATCATATTTTATGTTTTTAATACATTTGTCATAAGAATGCCATGTTTTGATCCCTCTTGCTATATTTTATATTGTCTTTATTTTTTTGTCAAAGGGAATAATCTATAAATTTATATTTCTTATCATGTCCATATTTTTAGGGGAAGAAATAAAGAAATATATTTTATTTCATTTGGTATCATTATTATCATAAATATTATCATGCACTTTACTTTGTATTATTTTTTATCAAACTCAAAATAAGTTTGTCAAAAATAAAAAGGGGGAGATTATTGACCTTAGCAATAATCAATCTTAATTTTGATCTTAAAAAATTTAATTTAATTTGTTTGATTAAGTATGTATAAGTTAGGACTCTATTGGAAGTTAAAATGAAGTATGAATATCTTGGGTTGATTCGACCTCTGAGATTAAATGAGGCTTTTGACATCCTTAGAGTTTTATAATGAGAAAGTTATCTTCTTCACATTTGAAGTAGACATCTTCAGCTTTCTGAATTAGGCTTACTTGTCAAAATCTGAGTTCATTTGTGTATGCAAAGATTGAGTCAAAATTAACGTATTCAATTGCCATTTTAGATTGCATAGCTCTTAGTATTTGGACATATCTTGAACTACAGAAGTCCAATTGATGTGATTAAAAATGATATTGAAAGATAATTCAAATATATAAAATTTTATAAAGAAAGTGTGGGCAAATTCAAACGTCTCCAATAGAAAATCACAGTTTCAACTTATGCATAGCAGTTTGATAGTAGTTTGCATTTTAGATTGCACAACTATTAGTATTTTGGACATATCTTGAGGTACAGAAGTCCAATTGAGATGATTCAAAATGATATAGAAAGTGCGGGTGAAGAAATTATAGGAAAATTTAAACATCTCTAATAGAAAATCACGATTTCAATTGTGCATAGCTGTCTGACAGTAGTTTACATTTTAGATTGTATAGCTCTTAGTATTTTGGATATATCTTAAGCTAAAAAAGTCTAATTGAGGTTATTCAAAATGATATGGAAAGCTAGGTCAAATATCTATAACTTTCATGAAGAAAATGTTGGCAATTTTGAACGTCTCCAGTAGCTAATCATGGTTTCAATCTGTGCACAATAGTCTAACAACATTACTTTTAATAATTCAAAATTATAAATGTTGGATTTAAAATATAGACATTGGACATAATATTTGAACCTCCAACAACTATATTTTTTAGTGTTTATACATATAAACACCTCTATAGTGGAATGGAAGTTAAGACATTTTTTGCTTATTATTATTCTCTATCTTAACATTCATTAAAATTCTCAAATATTCACTCTTTTTTTTTATAATTCTTGTGATAGTTGGTTGTGTGTTAGAAATAGAATTTTTCTTCATTTTAAATCTTGGGATAGATTAGCAGGGAAGTGAGATTTATTTGTAAAGGAATTGGTTTAAGTGTTGTCCATTGAAACATTTGGGATTTGGTTTTTTGAGTGAGCCTTGAAAACTTATGTTGTAAGGTTGTAAGAGTAAGCCATAAATCTCTTGTGTAATCTCAATCTTGTGAATAAGATTATGAGTGATTGAAAATTCTAACTTGGGGACAAGTTAGGTAGAGATGTAGAATTGTTGTTGAATCCGAATTTCTTAAATCATTGTGTTCTTCATTTTTCCTTCTTAACATTCTTTTAATTCTTATAAATAATTATTTTTTTAATTTCAATTTTTATTTAATAGCTCTATTCACTCCCTTTTAGGGATTTTTCATGAAGAAATTAAAGCAACAAACTTTTTAATTATAGATGATGATGGTGATTTTTGGTTATTTTGTGGTGCTATATATTTTTGAAAATAGTACTTTTGTAAGGGAAAAACAATATAAAACATATTATTTTTATATGTTTTTGGTTTGTTCATTTTCAATTTTATGATGTTATTTTTATAGTTGTTTTGATAATTGTTTTATAGTTTTTTTCTCGTTGTTTTGGTGATTTTTTTTTTGATGGTTTTTTTTATTGTTTTGGTGGGTTTTTTTGTAGTTGTTTTTGGTGGAAAAAAAGAATAAAAAATCCTAAAAGAAGAAGAATCTTCAAAGCCAAATAGTTTAAAAGAAAAATAAGACAACAAACCCATCCATTGGTTCTTTCTTTCCATACACTAAAAAACACCCAATACTGTAAATGGTTTAAAAAAAAAGTGAGACAGTGAGATGAGCTATTTACTACTACTACGACAAACAAAACCCACCAAAAAAGCTTGCTCATTTTCATCAACAACCAACTGTTATGACCAATATTTTTTTTAAATTATTTTATTTTATAATGAGATATGCAGTGTTAATAAGATTTGAAAATTTTATTGATTTATTTTAGTTATTTGTGATTAATTACTAATTTTATGTTTAATTAAATTTTCTACATAAATATTTTGTTTTAGAGACTTATTATTTTAAACATTAATTTATATTATTGCTTTATAAAATTTAATTATTATTTTGATATTATTATTTTTATTAAAATTACATTATTGATAATATTATTATTTATTGTTACATAAATTTTATTTTATGTGTTATATTTATATATTATAATAATTAGGGTTTGTGTATCTGTGCATGTGTGTATATTATAATGTATGTGTGTGTGATTATTTGTGTGTGTGTGTGTGTGTGTGTGTGTATATATATATATATATATGTATTTATTGTGTGGTGGATTTTTTTTTTAACATAAGGTTTTATTATTATATTACATTATTTTATTATAAAGTTAATATATAATATATATACATACAAAACATACATTCAACAAACATAAACACACGCATATACACTGCTCATCATCTCCCTCCTCCCCGCACGTCCCAATCCCTTACCGACACTATGCCTCCCTGAAGTCCAACTGCTTCGCCGCCCTCAACTAGCTGTTCCGCCATCCTTCTTCCCTTTTCTCCGGTGCCGATGCCTTGCGAATCCCGCAGAGACCGAAATCTTCACTTTCCACCCAACCTCCCTTTTCCCGCCACCATTTCTCGAGTTTTCGGTCTCTATTGACTCTCTAGACTCCGATGAGTATGAATCCAAGCTTCAATCTTCATTTTCTTGAGTTTTGATGATTTTTAGTTTTTGGAGTTTTAGGGTTTTCGAATTTTTTTAAGCTTGATCTTGATGATTCACACAAACTCCCTTCATAAAAGATGATCTTGGTAGCTTAATCTACATGTCTATATTTTTTTTTTTTGAATTTTTGGAATTTATTTTGATTTTTGTGAATTTTTGAATATTTTATTATTATTTAATTAATTTTCGTAAATTCATTTATTTAATTATAAAATTTGTTGATTTAGTGTTTTTATGAGTTATTATTAATTTTAGTGTTGAGATTATAATTTTTGTGATTTTTATGTAATTTTTATAAATATTTATAGTTTATGTCAATATTAGAAAATTGGGCTATATTTGAGTTTTTGTTGAAATTATTGATTAATAATGTGTTTTAGTTAATATTAGTAATATATATGTTGAGAAAATAATTTTTATGCATTTATATAATTTTTATAGAATTTTTGAGTAATATTAGTATATTATGTGTATTTTTGTATTATAGGGTTAAATACATAATTTTGTTGAGATTATAGTTAAATATTATGTTTTAGTTGATTTTATAATTATTTAAGGTATTCAAGTGATTTTTACAAATTATTTACTAATTTTTGAAATTTTTTTTCAAATTATATATTATTTACTAAATTGGTAATTAAATGGGTTTTTAGTAATTTTTAATATGTATTTAGGATATTTTAGTTATTTGAATATATAAAGTGAATTTTTATTAATTTATATTGAATTATTGAGAAATTTGATTTTTAATAATATTATATTATTATTTCGGGATTTTTATTTAATTATTGAGAAAATAATTATTTTTGGTGTTTTGATGTTAAATATGTAATATTTTCCTATTTAAGGATATTTGTGTAAATTATTGATTTTTAGTATAATTATTATATTATCTGAATTTTTGGTGAATTGTGAACCTCAGTTGGGGAAATTGTGTAATTCAGGATCCCAACCGAGAGTTGTGTGAATTCTGTGTTTCGAAGTGTGTTTTCTTTGCAGGACCGGCTCTACTTTTTAGTAGAGAGATGTGCGTTTTACAGAGGAGGTTCTACTAAATTTTCGATAGAATTCTCGTAAAACGTGATATCAGGTTAATTTTGAAATTATGTGTTCTATAATCTTAGATCGAGTCTCTATAGAGCTTAAGTTAGAATTATTCTGATTTCTGTATTTATTTTATTTTATTGTTTAGTTGTGTCGAGACCGAGGCCTAGTGGATCGGTGTCACGACCCAAAATAGGGGCCATGACCAGAGGTAGGGAACGAGAATTCTTTCGAATCCGGAACCCGTAACAAGCCTAAAAATAAAATAAAACATGCAATAGTAATAATAACACAATTAAGTAAAATAATGTGCAGTGGAATAAAATCATAAATATCAAAATAATATTTTCACCAAATGAGATTAAATCAAATCCTCATCTCATATATATAAATAAACTCTTTTAATACAAATCCAGTTTAAATATTTGAAGTACATATCTCATACAAATATAATACAACAATCTCTCATTCGACCATAACTACTGCAGTGTCTAGATTATAAAATAAAACTCAGATAAGCAGTTTACATAATAAAGTCGGGACGGAAGAAATCCGGCGTACAGGTCTACTACTGAGGTCTGAGGAAGATGACTCTCCTGAAAAAATAGTCAACGGAGGGGAGTCAGACCTCACTGAGTGAATTACTATAATATATATACATGCATACTAAATGCTAATGCACACAGTCAAAAGTATTTATAATATGTATATATATACAAGCAAATACACACAGATGCAATAAAAATCATTTTTATATATTTATTGAAAATCACTACTTATGAAGGATCAAATAGAACCCTAGAATATCGCAACCTCAAAACAGTGTTAGACAACACTCTAGCCACACAGGTTCACTTATTCCAAAATATTCACTTATTCCATTTGGACAGTAGACTGGCCCCGAGACACTAAGTCAACCGAGCTCCAACAGTCTGACTGTCAGTGTGATTGGCCTCGAGACACTTGGTCAACCGAGCTCCAGCAATCACACTCCCAAATCATATCACACATCAGATAAATCAAATCCAATCAATATCCTCAAACAAGTTAGTAATATAGCCTAAATGCTATAAGCGTACCGGTACGTACTCGGTTCTAGTGCTGCCCACTAGGTAGCACGTTCTGTTGACATCCTTCATTAAAATATAAAGCATACATTCATAAAAGTAAATAATGCATGAATTAAATAAAATAGCAACATAAACCATATATATACTAAAAATATACCAAAAATAAATTATATATATTTCGAGTATATATACGTCAAATTAATTCAATATAATCGTAAAATAAACTAAATATATATTTAAAAACATGTTAAATATAAACATTTAATAAGGCATGCATATAATTTAAAATATACCAAAAATAAATCAAAGATAAACCAAAATAAACTAAAAAAAAACTTAAATACTAATTGAATTATTTATGCATAATTAATCAAAATAAAACATACATTTCTAAATCATGCACCCTAAAGCATATATATATATAGAATAGTAACTCACAATTAGTGCACTCCTCGAGATGGGTCCGATAGGCCTAGTCCACTAGGTCTCGGTCTCGACGCAACTAAACAAGCAAACAACCACAAAATATCATAATACATCTACAGAAGTTCTAAAGACTCGATCTAGATTACTAAACACAAAATTAAATCAAAATCCGATCGGATATCACGTTTTACGAGAATTCTATAGAAAATTCGCCAGAATCTCCCCTATAAAACGGAAATTTCTCTACTCAAAGAGTAGAGCCAACCCTGCAAAGAAACACACTTTGAAAAATAGACACAGAATCACAACCAAAATCCCCCGGTCGGACTCCAAACTACAAATCACCGATCGAGGTCCACAATTCACAGAGTGCTACAGAAATACCGAAAATACCCTTATATACTAAAAATACATTTCATAAGTAGAAATTACATAATTAACCCTAAAATACAGTAAAAACCGATAAAAACTCATTTATTTAGAAAAATCGTATATTATATATATAATTTGAAAATAATTCACGAAAAATAGTTTTAATTAATTAAAAATACTAAATAATTTGTAGAAATCATTTTTATACCTTAAATAACTATTAAAACCAATTTAATTACATTTTTAGCCAATTTAGGGTAAAATTACCAAAATACCCCTATATATATAAATATACTAAAATTAATCCAAAAATTCACCAAAAATAATATAATTGCTAAAAATTAATTTTCTCAACATATATATATCAATAATATCAATAAATAAACTCAATTAACTAATTAATTTCAATTAAAAACACAATTAACCCTATTTTCTCAAAATTACATAAACTAATTAAATTCAAAAAAAATACATAGAAATTCACAAAAATTCCAAATAAATTTCTATAATTCATTTCAACACCTATATTTATCATAAAACACAATTTCATAATTTAATTAATTAATTTTCGAAAATTAGAAAATAATAATAAATTAATCAAAAATACCCAAAAATAAAAATAAATTCCAAAAATTCTAAAAAAATTCACACATGAATATTAAGCTAAGGGGAACAACATTTGTGAAGTAATTTTTCATGAATCAATCAATTTAAGCTCAAAAAAATTCAAAAACTCTAATAGGCCAAAATTGCAAAATCGAAACCTAGGCAAATCTAGACCATTTTAAGTGAAAAAAAGCTTGGAATCACACTCAACGGAGCTCAAGGAGAAGATAGAGACTGTCGGTGTTGAAAACGGTGGTCGGAAACGCTGTGAACGACTGTGAGAAGAGTTTCGGCTTTCCCGGCCAAAACAAGCTTCCCGACGTCGGAAACAGCTGCAGCAAGCGGAGGGGAAGGCTGAGGAAGAAGGTGGCACACCGACGGCAAGAGAACGGCGTGGCAGCGATCGGAAAGTGGATGGGGACGATCGGGAAGAAGGAGAGGGAGGAGTGGCAAAATTGTAATTTTTGTTAACTTTATTTTTTTTTGTAAAATAAATAAGTATATATGTATATATATATATATCCCAACAAAATATTATAATAATATAAATTCCCACACATATTAAATATACACCACACACATAATTTAATATATTAAATAATTTATACACTAAAAAAATAATTAAATAATATTAAAACTAATGATAAATAATAAATAATTAGGGTAATTAATTAAACCCTATTTTAATTTAAATATATACACATATATACACTCTATTTAGTACTTTAAAAATATATATGAGTTCATGCAAGTTCGTAAAATTGTTTAAAATAATGAATATTAAATTATTTACGTATTAATTTCCCCGAAAATAACATTCCCGGGAAAATTTTATATAAAGTACTTAAATAATATAAACAATTAAAATAAGCTTTAATTAAATAACAAACTCATAAAATATCAATATTATATAAAAAAATTATTAACACTGCATATCCCGATGCAGTATTAAAATATTTAAAAACACGGGATATTACAACCGGACCCGTCAGACCAGTCTCGAGGAGCGCAAACCCGTGAGTTGTTATTTTATATATTCATCACACTTAGGTTGCATGTTTTAGAATATACAAGTTTTGAATTGTAAATATTCATAAATTGTTTTATTAAAATGTTTAGTATACTTCAGGTATATTTTAGGTATATCCTTAGCATATTTTTAATATACTTTTAAATAAATGCATGTTTTATTATTGATTTAAACCTAACATGTTTTAAGTATATTATTGGTTTATTTTTGGTATATTTCATGTTTGTTTTGAATTTATTTAACATATATATACTTGAAATATACTTAGTTTATTTTAAGTATATTTCTAGTATATACATGGTTTATTTTGCTATTATGAATGTGGTTATGCATTATTTATTTTTCTTATGTATGATTTACTTTAAATGAAAGATATCGATAGAACGTGCTACCTAGTGGGCAGCACTATGACCATGTACGTACTGGTGCGATAAATTTTAGGGTTGAGTGAGAATTATTTGTGGAGTTATGATTTGATTGAGAATAATATGATTGATTTGATTAAGTTGTGATGTGATTGATAGTGTGATTACTGGAGTTCGGTTGACCAAGTGTCTCGGGGCTAATCACACTGACAGTCAAACTGTTGGAGCTCGGTTGACTTAGTGTCTCGAGGCCAGTCTACTGTCCATATAAATTATGTGAATGTGAATTTATTTGGAATTAAGTGAGCATGTATGACTAGAGTGATATTATTGTTGATTGAGGTTGCGATTAAATAGGATTCTATTTGATCCTTCATAAAACTATGATTTTCCATATTATTATATAATTGATTTTTAGCATATGTGTGAGTTGCTTGTATATGTATATTTATTATATATGAATGTTTGATTGCATTTGACATATAGGAAATGCATGTATATATATTATAATAATTCACTCAGTGAGGTCTGACTCCCCTCAGTTGATGTTTTTACAGGAGAGTCTTCTTCTTCAGACCTCAGCAATAGACCTATCCACCGGATTTCTTCCGCCCTGGCTCTATTATGTAAATTATCTACTTAATTTTTATATTGTACTCTAGAAAACTGCAATAGTCATATTTTTGTATTAGTAATGAATTGTATTTTATATTTACTGTATGTGATTTTAATTTAGAGGTTTTTCTCTGAAATTTGTATTAATATATTTTATGTTATGATATGAAAGAGATTATTTTTATTATATTGATTTGAGATTTTAATTATGACGTATATATTTTATTTTTTTTATTGCATGCTTTTATTTTAAGGCTTGCTATGGGTTCCAGATTTGAAAAAAATTTTGTTCCCTAACGTCGGTCATGACCACTAGTTTGGGTCGTGACACCGACATTCTGCCGCCCAAAACTTGAAAAAGTTTTAAACTTTTAGCTTTCAACACCCTCAACAATTTATAGGCATTTCTTCAAATTTGCATGAGATGAGCTTTTCAGATAAATATAGTAAAATCCCTTTTAACTCAATTCAGAAAAAATTATTAAAATATGAATTTAAAAAGAAAAACAAAAGATTTGTAGAAAAAATCAAAGAAAGAACAAGAAAGGAGGGAAAAAAAGAAGAAGATAATATGATTAAAAGAAAAAAATGGAAAGAAATTTGTAAAAAAAGAGAGGAAAAGAAGAAGACTGTATTTTTAAAAAAGTATATATATTTTTATGTGTCTTTGAAATAGAATGTTGGTCAACCGTATTTTTGAAAATACTTTTTTTGTATGTTTATGAAACGATTACAAAAATTTACTAAAAGTTAAAAATTCTGAATTTTGTAACATTAATTAAGATTTTGATTATTTGATAAATTTAGTGATGGTTAAAACTTAAAATATGTTTTCAATTTAGGCCTTAATTGTGAAAAAGGAAAATATTATATTGAAAGACACCAATCCTAATATATTAGATTATAATAAAATTACTTTTGTAAACTCCTAATATTGGAAATTAAAAAGTATTTTTTATTTATAAATCGTTACATCTTTCTTTACTAATTTTATTTTTTGGACAAATAAGAAGAATTTCACTCTATACTATACGTGGCCTCGTACAAAATCGACCGATAACCTTTTACGCCATGAAATTTCTTTCCTAATTTTACACGCGTATGTATTTTCTCAATACTAGCTTTTTTTTTTTTTTTAAAGATGTGTGAAAGAAATCTATGATTTTATAGAATCCTCCAAGAAATCTATGATTGTTATCAAATTAATGACTTTTGGACTAAAAGAAAATAAGGTTGACTCCTCAGTCATCCCTGAAGGAATTTTAGAAGACCTTTTAAAGCTGTTGAGGGATTGATCGTTTAATAACACTGATCAAAACCCAAATGGGAAAGGCAACAGAAGAATTTGAAAAATCAGAATCAGAAGAAATCACGGATGATGATGATGACGAAGAAGAAGAAGAAGAAGAGGAAGAGCCAGAGAAATGGAGAAAACACTACTCATCAAGGCATAGACTGCTGTTGGTTGGAGATGGTGACTTCTCTTTCTCTGTCTGCTTGGCCAGATCTTTTGGTTCTGCCCATAACATGGTTGCCACTACGCTTGACACTGAAGGTTTCTTTTTCTTTTTTGATACTATTCTTGATCATGGGGTTCTTTGAATTTTTTTTTTTCAATCAAAGTCTAAAATTTATATTTACAATGTTTTCTATCTTCTTTGTTAGTAATTGTTCATGGGTTCTTTTTTTGTTAAAAGAAGTTGAAATTGATGCGGTGATTTTGTCTCTTGAGGCAGAGAACATAGAGAAGAAGTACAGTAATGGAGTAGCAAATGTGAGAGAACTAGAAGAAAGGGGTTGCTTGGTACTGTATGGTGTGGATGCAAAGCAGATGAGCCAACACTTTTTCTTGAGAACTCAAAGGTTTGATCGGATTGTGTATAATTTCCCTCATGTTGGTTTCCATTATCCTGAGGGTAGCTACTGCCAGATCCAGTTATGTTTCCTTTTCATTGCATTTGCTTTATTTTTGCTCATTGTTAATGTTATACTCCGTTCTCAATTGATTGGGTTTTTGTGGAAAGTTAGTTCCTTGAAAATGATTTCTCACAATGATAACAAATGATTGATAAAAATTAGGAACTCAAGGATGATAGAAATTTGGAAGTGGATAGTGGGGAAAGTTGTTTCCTTTGAATGGTTCTATGTAATGCAACTAAAAATTGCATGATAAATTTTACGTAGTTGTGATTTTGATCCATCACTTGGAAGAGGTTGGTCATGTAGCTAATGCTTTGCAAGAAAAAAAAGGGTTACCTTTTTGAGTTGGGATTTCGATACATCACTCTAATCTTTAAAATGGCGTTATGAGTTATATTCAACAGGACATCTATTTTCATGGAATTGAAGCATGAGAGAGAAATGCTGAAGGTTGAATATTCAAATGATAGGAACTTTCTTTACGGCAATAAAAGATCATAGGTTCAATTTCTGACCACTGCAAGGGTGAACCTCTACTCTTACAAAAAATTATTTGCATCACCCAGTTAGTTGCTGTCATTAGGACCAAACCGTGATCAAAGTCGTTGAGTGTGTTCACCCTTAAATGATTTTGGTATTTTGGTTGATGATAAGTGGAACATTCAGCTAATTCATATTTGTTTTGGTTGAAAATAGGTTGAACAAGAAATTGGTGAAGGGTTTTCTATTAAATGCCAAAGTGCTGTTGAAGGAGGATGATGGTGAGATTCATGTATCGCACAAGGAAGGCGAACCTTATGACAAATGGGATTTAGTTAAGAAAGCAGAGAAGAAAGGCCTGGTTTTGCATGAAATTGTTCCCTTTTATAGAGGTGATTATCCAGGGTACAACAACAAAAGAGCTCAAGGGAATCGCTCTGATGACCCCTTTCCTCTCGGCAATTGCAGTACGTACAAGTTCAAGCTCAGTCACTAAGCCAAATTCCCATAGAATTGCAAGTGTCAGCAACCAAAAGCACAGACCAGGTAGAGCCTATTATTCAACAGGTTGCCCTCATTTGTAGTTTTAAAGTTTGAGATACAAAAAACTCTCAAGTCTATGACATATAAAACCGCTGCTTACTCGCCTCAGCTTGGAGGCCTATAGGCTATAGTGAAGCTGGCTAGCTATATTGATAAATGCATGCACTGAAAGCATCCATTGTATGCAAAACAAATGGTGTGATTGCAATATATGTAGTGTGATAACCGATAACCATGTTGAGTTCATAGCTACGACTTGTAAAATATGTATTCACATCTAAAGCAAACAGCTGCAGGTCAGGCTGTGTGAAAAAAGCCGTAGGGCCGAAACCGAACCAAAAAATGATTAACCGAACTTATAAATTAGGCTATGCTTTTTATTTTTAAAAAATTGTGGTTAACCAAACTAGAATTAGAAAAAACCAAAATTTTATATAGCTATTATTTATTATAAACTTACAATAAACATATCTTCAATATAATATATAGTTAATGTTAAACAAATAAAAATACGATAATAATGTAATAAATATTGATGAAAAAACTTATGGTTAAATAATTATTTAGGTTCTACAAATTTTATATTTTTTGAACAAGTAGATGAAATGATTAATTTTTAACTATAAGGGAAAGATAAGGACGGAAAAGAAGGACTCAATTTTTGCTCTTTGCAATATGATATATATATTTTTTATCACTTGAATTACTCGTGAAAGGAGGAAGAGGATGACTCAATTTCTACTTTCTACAATATGATGTATTCAATTTTTGTCACTTGAATTATTCATGCGTAACATTTCATACATTTTATTTGACATATCATTATCAATTTGACTACTTTAGTTAGAAAATTAAAGAAAAAATTAATGGGTCAGATAGCTTAAGTTTCAAGAGCAACTCTTTTGGAATACCATGAACACTCACCTACTCCATATTCTAGAGTTGTAGCAAACTGGTTTTGAAGAAGTTCTCCAACAAACACTAACCACCAATTCATAGTTTTTTATCATTTTCAAATATCAAAACCTTGCACAATTTAAGCTAGACAGCCAAATTTTTAATCACTTTATAAAAATCTAAAAATTAGGAAATTATGACAAAAAAATTCAAGTAAATATCTCTAAAAAATTCACAAAACATCATATAAATTAAAATTAGCTGTTTAAATACTTTTCTAATTTAATTTACTTATATCTTAACCATTACTTCTCAAGTATTCTCACGAACGCTCATCCATTCATAATTCTACTCAATTGTTTATAAAATCAATTTTTCAATAATTACAAAGAGTTTTCTATTTTATTAATTAGAAGTTTTTTTAAATGATTTTTTTTCATATTTTACAAAGTAGATTTTTTTTGTGCAAATATTAAAAACTACTATTATTTTGTAAATCATTAATATAATAATAATTAAAACTAGTTTTAATTTATTTAGTATGAAGTAACCGAGGAACCTCTTAGGTGTAATCTAGACTCTTTCTGTATCACAGGCAATTCGAAGTGTGAACACAGATATTTTAAGCATTTTGCCATATGGCAGGCAAGAGTAAATGGGAATATATGCAAGAAAATATTGATAATAACTTTATTAGTGGACCAACCAAATCGACAACAACCAAAAAAGCAGTCTTTACATTATACTTTTGTACATGGAAACATTTAAATTAATTTTTTTTAAGGAAAAAAATATTATAAAGTCTAAAGACAACCATATAAATTTTGTTGAAATTTCTGCTTTTTCTAAGAAAAAAAATGTTTCTTATCGTCAACTATATTTAATTGTGGAAAAGAGACAAAAATACTCACAACACTTTATCTTAATTTTACATCTACCAATAATATTTATTTTTCAAGGTGTAAAATATATCTTTATCATTTTTAAAAAACTATATATTTAAATTTCTCTTAGAAATGGTGTATATTCTTGCCGTTAATGACATCTACTATTTTTTACATATATAAAGAAAAATATTGTATAAAAGTATATTTTTGTTTCTAATGTTTATAACAAGGGAAAATTTTGCCTCTAAAAAAAAATTTAACAACATTCAAACACAATTTTTTTTAAAAAAAGTTCAAACACCTCATCTAATAAAAATATAAAATATATGATTTTTAAACGATAAGGATGTATTTATATTTTGAAAGTTATTAGTGGTGGGTGTAAAATTAAAGTAAAATATTAGGGGTGTTTTTTTTATTTTTTCTTAACTTGATTCTAGCATTAACATTTTTTGAAAAGATTAAGAGAAATCTGAAATTTAATGTTTTATTTATCATTATGGATAAAATTCATATTTTTATATTAGATATTTTGGTAAAATTTTGTTAGTTATAATTGTTAGTATGTCAACTGACCATTAAAAGTATAATTTATTTATAATTATAATTTCATACATTTCTTATAATAGTTTTTAGTTATGTAAATTATTTAAAAATAGTACATAGTAACAATTAACAATGTGTTGTCTTTGGTTTATACATTATAAAATTATTAATAGAAATTATTTAAAAATTTAAATTATTTAAAAATAAATTTTAACATATAAATATTATTGTATATTTTTTTTAAAAATAATTATAGGTAAAAATATTATAATAATTTAATTATTAATTATAATTTAAAAGAATATTTATTTGATTATGAACTATAAAAAAATAAATACAAATATTGATAAAAAATTATAAAATAAAATTTATCAAATCTCTATTTGTTTTGAATAAAATAAATTCTGATTTTAGAGTTTAAATAAAAAAAATAAATATAAATATTCATTAAATGAAGCGCCGGTAAATGGTGAAGAACAAATTGGCCGACGAAAAAGCTGATAATGAAAGCTGCGTGTTTCCAACCAAAAAGCTAACTTTGGTTTTAGCAATATTGCTTCTCCCAGGTTTATCTGGTCCCATATTATCCATATACAGCCCGCCTGGATATATCTATTATTCTTAAAAGAATTTATTTTTATTTATTTGTTCATTTATTATTATTATTTTCTGTTTTGCTGCTGCTGCTGATTCTTGTCACTACATGCAAGAAAATTCCTTAGTTATATTCAAAATTAAAATTATTTGTTTCGTTTCTTAATTAAAAGTTGTTTTTTCCATACATCCATGTAGAAGAAATTAAAAATATCGAATTAATTTTTTTAAACGGTATCGTTTATTACTAAAAAAAACTATAAGTTTGTAACTTTTAATTGTTAGTTTTAGAAAAGAAAATATAGTTAATTCTAATTATAAGTGTAAAACACAATAAATATAGATTCACCCATAAAAAACAGCCAAAAATTTAATTGTTGGTGTTACTATAGACTACATTGGCATTCAATTAATTCTTGTTTAGCTATAATACAGTTGATATATACCATATAACATAGGAATAAGAGTTAATTTCCCCTTAATTTTTTTAATAAATACTAAATTTATCAATTTAATTACCGAATTATTCCATAAACGTTAAATTAACTCTGATCGTCACACTTGTCCTCTTATTTTTGGCCCCCTAAATATATACAAAACCTCTTTAATGTTTTACTTATTTAACAAAGTAGTCCATATTATAATACAAAAAAAATGAATTATATTTATAACTCTGTTTATAACATATAAAATTTAGAAAACTAATAATATATTATATGAATATTTGAATTTAATTACGCTTAAAATATATATTTTTAGTATCATGCATAATATTTGATTTCTATATTACAATAACACTCAAATATTTATATTTCAAAAAAA